>CM032660.1:35209517-35252956 GCA_019095985.1 Streblospio benedicti
TATGTAAAGTGAAGTTCATGTCTTGTGAGGACACTTATTTTAATGACTAAAAAGTTATACTTGTTTGATGTATGAGATGCATCTAGTGTGAAGTAGGCACTCTCTTTGCATATACTACTAGGATATCGTCAAAAGAAAGACTCATTTCCCACCCTTGCCCAAACTCAATATTTTCTCTATCCCAGGGTAACAAATGCAACATGTCTATTTTCACACTTATATAAAATGAAATTAATGTCTTATGAGACCACGTATACATAGAATTATTAACAATTTCACTTATTAAATGTCTCAGATGCATCTTGTGTGAAATTGGCATTTTCTTTGCATATACCCTATGTCCTCAAAAAAAGCTCTCTGTGTAACTTGCCGCAACTTACCTCATTTCCATATGTGCCAAATTCCAGCCTGTGATTGGACAGCTTCGAAAATGTGGCCGGCAAGTTACATCATGTGAATGATGTCTATTAGGTCTCAGTTCTATCCTAGACACTGAACGGGCAATAGGTAGGGCTGGCAACCTATTCTCGATGAGAATAGGCCCTCAAGAAACACTAGCCGGTGGCTAGGGCTCGTGTACCACCGGGTTCCGTGTGGCACGATCGTAGGGACGCCTGCGTACGTGTGCGTGTCAGCATCAGTGCGAAGTCCTTCCCGTCGGGAGGCCTCTCGTGAGACCTGAGGTAGACACCGGTAGCACGTCCAATCGGACGTTGCTGGGCATAAGGGACCAAAGAAGAAGTCACAAGAAGCGATACACAACGAGGAGTCAGAAGAGTTGGTAACAAGCTCTGGTGGATCACGTCGCGTCCATCCCTGCGCAGGGTGGCCGTGAGCGTGAGCGCACGTCGTCTCACCCGGGGACGCCGTAACGTATAGCCTAATTTGTAATACAGGATCATGAACCCATCAGACGAAATAAAACACTGGTGCTTACTCGCTCATTTGAAATTATTGTAAGAAAAAAAACAGTCAATTATTTGATTTTGTACACGAATAATTAGAAGACTTCAGTAGATTTTAATAAAAAAAAAAGATTTCCAACAGTATATTTTTGCCTATTGAGAAGGGGTAAATGTGTGCGTGCGTGCGTGTGTGCGTATGTGTGCGTGTGTCTTTGTGTGAATGTAGTTTTATTTTTATTTTTTCCGGAAAAGGCCTATAATATCGCATGTTGGCTGCTGCTGAATTCATTTGTATATACTTATTGCAGTAAAATATGTTGAAACCAACACCTTTGTAAGTTTTTTTCTTTATGATCAGATGTATACGAGTAATGTATTACCCATGAAAGTAAACATATTTTGTGTACATGGACGTGTACATATTTAAAAAAATATCAAGCATCCAAATGGATTTGCTGTGGCAAAGGTAAAATACGACCCATCTCCATATTGAATGACTATTAATTCTCAGGTATTGCTCAGCATAAAAGAGATGTTCATGGTATTGAACTTGTGTCTATGGTGTTTGCATATATGAGATCAAGGTTTGAAATTTTGATTAAGATGTTTACGTCGTACACATTCAGCGTAAATTATCGCCTGCTGATGACAATCTAGATATAATAAGTGTTTTGCCATCGGGAAAGATTCTATTAATGGATTAACATTCAGAAACCTTGTTTAAGTTTTAAATTAAAGCATATTACCATAGGTAGTCAATACATTTTCAAAGTTCTGTTGATTAGGTATGTACGCATAGGGGTTCATAAATTTTATTTATTTGTGCTAATAATACTTTGTATGATTGTAGTTGATAATTCATTTTGATAGACGCAAGTAAAATGTTATAGCATAATGAATATTTAATTCTTATATATCTTTTATAAATCTTGCTTTTCAAATATGACCTCTCTCCAAAAATATGCCATATCATTCCCATCACGTGACCATAAAATGAACAAGGTCATTCCCAAATGAAATATTTCGAAAGTACGTAATGTTTGCTTGTCCTAAAAGCTGTTTAGTTTTGTTCACTTCAAAGTTTATAGCTTATAACCAGCTTCATGACTTCTGCGCACGCTCAAGACAAAACAAAACCTGTCTAGTTTTTGTTGTCCTTACACATCTAAGGCGCTATAACCACCGGGATAAAGCCGATGGGGTACCTCCAGAAGTTTCCTGAAATTAACCCATCAAAATGGATGATGGGGGGAACGGTAAACATGTTTTCTCTTATTTTTATGTTGATAACAGTGGTACGTTTTGAGGGAGAGGTGCTGTTTCAAAGGATTTTTGTACAAGTTGTGGGTGGTGTTGTCACATATAAGACTTCCACCTACCGGTACGGGGGAAAAGGGTCAAATATCATGACACTGGTGTCCAAAATTGCTGCTTAATGTGGCCCAAAGCATACAATATAGGGATCGCTCAAAGGACATCTGAGAAGGCGTACACTTGGGTCACGTGGTTTTAGAATGTGCACATAGGAGCCTACAAGATAAGAGGGGGTATAGCCTTGATGAATATCCAATCGCCAGCATTTTTCCTAAATCACCAGTCACAATAGGTTTCATTGTGTTTCACCAAACCCCAGGAATTGTAATTGAATAGGTTGCATCACATTTTCATCGCATTTCACACACTTAGATACAGGCAAATCACGATTTAGGCCAAATCACCAATCACATTTTTGCTTTATGACCCCCTCATACACACCCAGTAAAACCAGGGGTTATAATCACTTGGTTCTCTTCATTTGTACATACAATTGCCACAGAACTGGGGTGCTCATACAATTCATAATGTTTTTTTTTATATATATAAATTTCATATTGTGTGTTGTAAAATGGTCTTAAATTATAGCAATTGGCACTTGGTATATAAAATAACAAATTTTAATTTCCTCTTTATTTGGTTGTAAACACATACAGTTCAATAGTTATTTGCTTTGTCGTAAATGCAGACAATTTATGTGAGATTTGTAACCAGTGACATAAATGCTCCGTAAAAATTATTGCTGACGCCCACCTTATATGGTCATAGGTTTGATCGAGTTTTCCTATTAACGTATACACAAAAATATAATTATTATGACACTATTTCATGCAAAAATAAATAATCTTCAAGATTAAAGATTCTTTTAGTAAAAGAAATTTGTCATTTACTTAAAAAAAATACGTTAGAACCCGCGAATCGATGTACGGTGTAAGGATTTACATTTCAAGTAGCTTCTGCTGGGACTCGAATCATGGACCACTACCACCGTGGCACCTATTCACCTAGCACTTAAGGTAACCGCATTAGACAACCCAACATCCTGACACAACTGTTTTGCCCTATAGACTTGGAGAAATAATCCTCTATTAAATGTCAATTCTTACACCCAAGTCAATTATTTACGTTATATCTAATTGCATCATGTACAATATGGCAAGCAGTAATGATGAAACACACTATGTGTTGCTAAAAATATTCAAAATGTATAGGAATGTATTGATTTAGGATAAATGTAAAACAATGTCAAACTATGTATGACATATATATGTGCACATTTAATCTTTAAAACATGTCACTTCATCTTGATTAAAATTGCAAAAAATATAACTACTAATTTATCAACGCTCTTTTACCAATAGGTCTTCCTCATATGAAAATGTACAGCCTGATTTTGTCCTAGTTGTGATCGAAAACCTTACAGTTTCCATGTTACTATCACCACATAAATGATATGTTTAATTATTGCTGACGCCCACCCACACTGTGGCATTTATCAATACGATGCACACACACATCATTATATCTCAGACTATATATGCAGTATATAGCGGTGATTAAGACGTAATATTATACGGTTGAGATCTCACTGAGTGGTTTTGATAACAGTGCGAGCATTGACGAGTGAGCGGAGCGAACGAGCGCTGTTATCACAACCACCAGGTGAGATATATCTACCCCACGAGTATAATTACCTTTTTCTCCCACTTATATACTCGGCAACAAGGCATAGAAAGTACTTCAGTTCAGGTAAGGTCAAGGTACAAAGTACAATGAGATAGCCTTTATCAACCAGTGTGCTACGTTGCTGCACACACTGAAGAACCAATAAAGCGTGGGCTCCAAACTATATCGATTGCAGTCACATGCCCCATAGTCCACAATAACACAAATGAATCGATATTCATTGTTCTGATCCAATATTTTCATGGCAATTTTATCATCAGTGCTGCCATCTGGTGTTTAAAAAGAATAACTTTATAAACTTTATGAATGGATCTATAGTAAAGTATAGTAAAGTAGTCCCCTTTTCAGTATAATTATCATAATTCATGCAAAGATTGGCGTATGAAATTATGAAGATATCAGCAAATGTCCTACGGCTTACCCACTCATAAAGATAGTAAGAAGTGAGAGAAACAACAACATCCAATTCTGTGGAAGTTATCCTCAAAATCCAACCAACCCACTGCCAAAATGTTCAGTGGGGAATTCAAACGTCAAACGTCAAAACGTCAAAACCAAATTTATTCTTCCACATAAAAGCTGTAGCTTGGGTTGGTATGCACATGGAGTTGCAAATGTGGCAGTGTTAGCAAATACGGCAGTGTTAGTGATCACGCCGTTAAAAGCGACGATGTATACACCATACTGGTGTGACGACCCGAGGAATCACTTTTTAAGGGGAAAAAATGAAACAATTGATCTACATATCATCAAAAATACTGAAAAAGACTATACACAAAATGAGCCTCCCGTAGAGATTTATCGGATATAGCAGGCTGGAGCAGCCGACTTTACTGACCAGACACTTAGGTGATGCTGGCGTCTTCGAAATAAGGTGAAATAAAAAAAAAGATTCTATGTCTAAGCATTGAATTGCAGGTGCTTTCTGAAGTTTACAGTCGAAACTCAATAGTAAGACCAATTTTCACTGTCTCAAACCTCCATAAGCTACCAAAATGAACCTCTGTATACACACCACTTCTCAATTGAGACGACTGAACACTGGTCCCTGAGGCATTCCTAATAGAAAGGTTCTGCTGTAAATATCTATTGCCCATTAGTATATATTTTACTGGTCACGCTGTGCTCTCCGATCACTTAAGTAAAATATAACCATTATGGTAATTTTATGGCCATGTTACAAACGGGAGACTATTGTGAAAAAATAACATATAAAAATTTGAATGGCTCTCAGGAAGGTATACTCTAATTAGCAAAAGCTACAAAATTGGACCCAGTTGATGTTTAGTTAGCATTTAATAACTGTACCAAGTTTGAAAGTGTTTACAAACATAAGCAAACCTATTGAAGGAAATGTTGAAAATGGACCAAAATGGCCCTGCGGAAAGCATATTTTAATTGGCAAAGTGCCCACAATGAAATCACTTCGGTGTAGTGTCATACCACATAGTTGTGTAAAGTTTGAACAAAATCGGTTCATCAGTACACACTCTAGCTTGTCTGGAGACATACAGAGATAGTCAGATAGAAACGAAACAAACACAAGGCTTTTATAACTATACTACTGGGTAATTACATACAAGAAACGGACGTTTCATAAGACATCCACCACATTTCTTCAGTGTGACATGTGATTACGATGTCAACCTGGATGACTAATCT
Organism: Streblospio benedicti; assembly: GCA_019095985.1. Classification (NCBI taxonomy): domain Eukaryota; kingdom Metazoa; phylum Annelida; class Polychaeta; order Spionida; family Spionidae; genus Streblospio; species Streblospio benedicti. The sequence goes on from CM032660.1 coordinate 35,215,085, forward strand.
TCACAATATTAAACACAAGGTACGCAATGAAATAAATTCAATGTGCCACAAAGGACCTTATTTAATCAGGATGTTTAACAACTTGCAGTTGATAAAGCTGTGGTTTCCGTGTAGGATGGACTGGGCCTCGCGCTGTTCATTCACGTCCGCAGACGAGATCCGGACGTCGGAGCTGGTGAGGGCGAGTTGCTTGATGGAGAAGATGGAGGAGACGAGGACCACGAACAGGACCAGCGGCTTCCGCCTCATGCTGTCACCCACGGGTGGAGGCTGTGTGAGAGAATACGTATGTGTGTACACTTACAGCAATATGTGTAAGAGAATGATTCGTGTACGATAGTAAGTATAGCCTCCAATTGAGACCACCTTTGTATGGAGACCGCCTCTATGATAAGACCGATTCTTGTGGAACGGTTCAACCAATGACTTCCGCTTCTGTGTAAAAGAAAGGATAGAAATGTACAGACTATGAACGTATTATAGCCTCCAATTTAGACCACCTGTGTAAAGAGATCACCTCCTTAATAAGACCACCGTTTGTCGTACTTCATACTCTTTAAACTCATTTTCATCAATTAGGAAAAAATTCTCAAAGTCATGCTTTTTAAAATTTAAAAAAATAGAATAAATTCAAAAATAATTTTTTAAATATTTTTAAACACAAAATGTTCCAAATTTAAACATATGCATAAATAGAAACCGTCAGCCAACTTCTGTAATTTCTGTGGTTCTATCTTGGTATTTAAACGTCGTACCAGCCTTCTTTTTTCATTTTGTGACCTTGTATTCCAGACCATCCATTTTGAGATTGTGTTTTCTTCTGTCAAACGGTATTACAATGGCTTTTACCAAGTTTATGCATAATCTCAATCCATTTTTTTTTTAAGTGTTGACAAACAAAGGTTTATTCCATTGATTGGATGAAGAGAACGAATGGAAAATTATTTACACTACGCAACGTTAGTGCGTGTATGTATGGACCCATTTCTCTTCTTCAATTACTTCTCGTATTAAAAACTACGCACACGTTAGGACCTGGACAATTTTCATGATTGAGACCACCTCTGTAAAAAAACTCAAAAATAAAACATAAGAATCATTCCACCTGTCACTGATGTTGTCAATAGTGCAACGATTTCAATATTTAGCATAATTTTTATCAGTAAAAATGTAAATTGACTTTTTTGATCGGGCAATACGGTGAATGAAAATGGGTTAAATATTATATGGGTTGGGAGATCTCCCCATCTCAAGGTTCTTGTATGTAAGCCAACAATTATGAAATCACTGTAGATTTAAACTAGAATAAACAATAGTGCAACGATTCAATGAGAAAATTCTTACATAAAAATGTAAATCGACACGAGGTGTGATGTTCTAATAGTGATAAACAACAATTGCACATCCAACCTAATAGTGATAAACAATTGAACATCCAACCTAGCAACAATAAAAGACAAACTGTAAAAGAAATACCTGGTGTGGTGCGTCTATCAAGTCCTCAAGTTGCTCGTTTGATGAGAGCCGTAAACGTTATCACCGCAATTCAAAGCACACAATTGCTCAAGCATAAATACTCAATCAAAAATAAGCAATATCCAATCATTCCTTTTAATAAAAGTTTGGTCACTGTTGATGAGATTCTCTGGTAATCCTATTATCGTCTGTTCACAGTGTCACCGTTAATAACAGTGATCAGCGTTAATAAGAAGTGACCTCGGCCGTGACCTCAACACCAGACGATCGTCTGCTTGCTGTCAACAGGTGCCGTGCGCGAGCATCGACCGGCGCATACGCGGTGTAAAATATGTACATGTGCTGATTGACGGTCACAATTAGCAGTTGCCGTGTTCAAGCGACTTACATCTACACCATTATCACACTACTATATCTTTCTCAACTCGCCGGGGGAGTATACAGAACATACCGTAGCGCTTATCCCTCACATTTGCGTTCACTCGCCGCAGCTGTATCTATTTAAGCAGTGTGCTGGTGGAGGTAGCTTTGATCAACACTCTAGCTTTGATCAACACTCACTATTTGACCCGACCGGGAATCGAACCCACGACCTTCTGGTAACAAGTCCAACACTCAGCCACGGACGCACCAATGCACTAAATGTAAATGTAAACGAGCTCATTTACAGTCGCAATTCACAGTTTTTCGTTCTCTAACGACTTCCACGTACACCAGGTTATTGGCAGCATCCTTGTCACCCTGCAACTTTCTCAGCTCACTGGGGAGCATACGTAAAGCACATCGCTGCTACCGTAGCGCAGACGTGCTTATCACTCACATTAGCGTTCGCTGGCCTGAACTATACCTACTAAGCGTGTAGGTACCACGGAGCAGTGTGCAACCAGTTAGAGCTAAGTTTGCTTAACACCCACTATCAGACAAAACTGGGAATCGAACCCACCTTTTCGTAACGGGTCCAACTCCCTAGCCGTTCGTCCACGGAAGCATGGGACTCACATGTGCGTGCGCGAGCACACACACACACACAAACACACACACACACACACACACACACACACACACACACACACACACACACACACACACACACACACACACACACACACACACACACACACACACACACACACACACACACACACACACACACACACACACACATGTAAATGTAAAATTACATTTAAAATCTGGTTGGTGGTTTATAATCGTGATCCAAGTCTTGCTCTCACAAGTTTACAATTCACAACAACTATTTGGTACATTTGCTGATCAAGTGATAATTTCTCACATATTTGCAATAACAGCACATTCGGCGCACAATGCTAATCACTCACACAACAACTCACTCACGCTTTTAACGTAACGGCCTGTAACTATTAACGTGTAGGTACCATGGAGCAGTGTGCAACCTGTTAGGGGTAAGTTTGCTCAACACCCACCACCAGACCCTACCGGGTATAGAACCTACGATCTTCTGGTCAGGACTCCATATTCACATGGTCATAGAAGCACATATATACTCCTGGTACTGACAAGTTCAGGGTTTGGGGGACAATGTAAGGTGTGTGTGTGGGGGGGGGGGGGTGCAACCAGTGAATTTCATGAGTTTTTATTAAGCTCCTGGACATGTCAAAAAGTGCGAACATAATAATGACAAGTTTTGGCCAGATGACATATTTTGATGAGAAAAAAACAAACTACCCGCACTCGACCCCATTAATAGTTCTACACCATGCTAAGCTAACCTTCTACCTATGACATATATTGATGATATGATGATCATGCAAGTGTCAAATCCACCCAAGCACGGATTCCTGAGAATTGAATTTAGATTGATTCCAAGTGTGTGTGTGTGGGGGGGGGGTATTAAGCGTGAGTTGAAATGCCTGTTGAGCGAACCCATCCAGCATGTCCAGCTAGCAAAACATTTTGGCACGTAGCTAAATCTACCAATCATGGTTCATCATCATTATCCAAACCCCCATTCCCCTCAAATATTGATATTGAATTAAGTAACGTAATGTAGAGCGCAAATCAACATTCTATAGGCATATATAAACTTTCAATGGGAGAGATAAATAACTCGCCTGACATCTTTATCAATAATAAAAACCTCTTCTTTTTTTTTTAGTATTTTTATTATTCTTGTGTGTGTGTGCGTGCGTGCGTGCGTGTGTGTGCGTGCGTGCGTGCGCGCGTGTTTTAATAAATATTTGTTTTTTCCTCATTCTTAGTGTGCGAGGGTGCGTGCGTGTCCCCCCCCACACACACACACGAACTGGTGTGTTTTTAAGTCACACACAGTTACCATGGAAATAACGCAGCAGCAAACACCCAGTATAACGTGGTGGCCGCTGAAGGAGTGTGCGCCGCAGAAGACGACAATCGTGTCACAGGTGGCTGCCGTCTGCTGATGACGTAACGCCGGTCGCGGCAGCCATTTTGATTATACGCAATTATTGCACAGTGGCTGACAGCTTACACTATTGAACGGTACATTGTATGTATGAAGAAATATACCATGTTTAGTAGTGCTGTATATGTTAATTCACTGTCCGAACGTGTGCGATATTCCTCTGGTAAGCACGGTCAGTAAATTCATGTGCAGATCTAGGGGGAGGGGGGCCGCAGGGGACACGCCCCCCGCCCTTCTTACCACCAAATTACTTCATTTTCATAGGGTTTTTTACACGTCTGCCATTGATCGGGCGTAAGAAACCTATGAAATCCATTAAAAGCGCCCCCTCCCTTTTCCCCCAAAAAAACTGGATCTCTCATTGGTGAATTAACAGATATGCCACTACTAAACGTGGTATATTTCTTCAGTATTGTTGTATGGTCCTGTATGAGTACATAGTACAAACATATACTTGTATCAATTCGTCTACCAAGTTTAAACAATCATCTTCACAGCCCCATAAAATAACACCGATCTTAGGATATCATATTCTCAACGACAACCATCTTGCCACAGAAAGGTATCATCTATCATTTTTATTGATATATGACCAACTTTTCAGATGAAAGATGAACGACAACAAGCTGCTTCCATTACGAATTGATCTTTGTTATACTGTCTGTACCCAATTATGTTAAAATATGGCGTTTTTTTAAATGCATGCCATAATTCAATTTATCAAATACATTAGTCTAGCAGCCAGGTTGGGTACCCAGAAATTGTGCCTACTGTAAGGTTTTATGGTTGATTTGCATTCTATATATCTAGACTGTACTCAAAAGTCTGGAACAGAAGAGGGATCACCACAGAGACTAAGATCAAGGTGTACCGGGCCGTTGTTCTCACCGCACTTCTCTATGGCTGTGAAACATGGACAATTTACCAGCGTCATGCCAAAAAGCTGAACCACTTCCACACCACCTGTCTCAGGAAGGTTCTCGGCATAAAGTGGCAAGACAGGATCCCAGACACTGAGGTACTCACTCGTGCTGACCTGCCCAGCATCTACACCGTCCTGATGCAGTCCCAGCTTCGCTGGGCCGGGCACGTGGCTCGCATGTCAGACCACAGGCTTCCAAAGAAACTTTTGTTTGGCGAGCTACAGAATGGCAAGCGTTCTCAGGGTGGACAAAGGAAGCGCTTCATCGACACACTCAAAGCCTCGTTGAAAGCCTTCAACATTGATCACAACACATGGGAGCAGTCAGCGCAAGACAGAGGAAAGTGGAGATCATGTGAGGCAAACAGGACGGCAGCAGCTGAAACGCGACGGCAAGCCAAAAAGAGCAGAGCTGCCAACCCTGCAACAGTTGCCACCATTCCCTGTCCTCACTGCCCGAGACTCTTCCGTGCACGAATCGGCCTGACCAGCCACCTGCGCACCCACAGCAACCCGATGTCACACCCCTAGGGTGGATGATAGATGGTCCTCGTCGTATTGACGGACGGACAACATATATCTAGAGATGAAATTTAGCCGAGTTGCCCAAATTTGCAACTTGGGCAATTTGCAACATGGGCAATTTTTTCTTATTTGCATGAATTATGCGTAAAATGGCAAATTTTGATGTTATAGCCCAATATGGCCACTGGCATGCATCTATAATAGGATGTTATGGTTTAATTGCACCCTATATGATAGGCAAGTGAATTTAAGCCGGATTGCATAGATTACCAATCACATTTTATTCATAATTTGTACAATTATGAATGATTCTTGCATAATTTATGCGTAAACTAGCGGTCTACCCGTCGCTGCTCGGGTTGAAAAAGATGAAATCTGGAACATATCCCTCCTCATCCTTCCCTCTGTCCCCCATGCCGTACAACAGCTCCCGTCAGTATACAGGTCTGGGACAAATGAAACACACCTCCATCATCTTCCCCCCCCCCCCACCATGTGACAGCCATATACACACTACATGTATATGGCAATGATTGATCCCTCTAACATTCAGAATAGATCTATTGTTCCACCTAATCCTACCCTTCCTTCCGCCTTCACTACCCTCGTCTCCCCCTTCCTCACCACCAACCATAACCCCCCCCCCCCCACACACACACGCACAAACACACATATAAACAAACACACCCTTTCTGCCACCACCCCTCCACAAAACCGGTCCAGAACCTCGTCTGTGATAATACGCATGATACGTGTGACGTTCAACGTATACACAAACGTTTATCATATTACTTGATAAATTAGAGTTAACAGAAACAGTTTTACAAGATTATTCAATAGGTAGAATCAAAAGGTTAATCATACAGAAGTTGAAATGTTTGTTTACGAAAGCATGGTTTCATAAAAAAGTTACTTAGTAATGCTGTTAAAAAGATAGACACTTATTTTACATTTAAAAATAGCTATCAAAGAGAAAAGTATCTTGAATCATTGTCAATTTTTCAACTTAGAAGAAACCATTTGTAAATTTAGTATTAGTTCACATAATTTAAGAATAGAATCAGAAAGACAGTAAATCAAGCCCATAACAGAAATCAGAGAATATGTAAGTTATGTACAAATAATGATATAGAAAATGAAATTCATTTTTTAGCAAAATGTCCTTTATATAATAGTTTACGTTCTGATTTCTACTCCACTGTTATAGATAGTTATAATAATTTTAAGAATTTAGATAATTTATCCAAGTTTGTATGGTTGTTAACAACGGAGGATTTAGATATAATAGAAAAATTGGGTAATCTTCTGATTCATTGTTTTAATTTAAGAACTGAAAATATGGGAACCTAAGATGAATCTGTTCAATTTATCAATGTTTTTTGTTTTTTGTTTTATATTAGTGTTATATTACTGTAATCACTAAAGAAAAATTGTAATAATTTTGCTACCCGCAAGGCATGCAAGGGTCCATGTTTGATTCAATAAGCTTATTTTTATTCTTATTCTTATTACGTACGTTTTACGTACATAGGTACATAGGTTCTTCTGATATAGGCATCTAGGCCTCCGCCATCAGACCTGCGTTTTCACCAACATTCCGTATTGTGCGCATGCAAGGTGCTGATTGGTACATGCTCACTGGAAACAGCATAATAAAGATGCTGTAAAATACTTTATTCTTCTATTTTGATAGTAACAAAGAATAGATTTGGTTTGAAATGTAGATTAAAACGACCACCAAGTTGTCCTGCTTGTACGTACATAATTTGGAGTGTGTACGTCTTCTTCTTCTTAAAAAGCCCTTTGTGATAAAAAAAAATCGCTTCTTCCTTTATATATATATACACATCTAGACTAGTGAAGCAAAAAACGAAAGTATCAGCCAATATGGCCATTGAAATATACCTTGAGAGGGACTTGACGATTGATATGCGTTCAATGTGATTTGTCAATCTATCATTATGGAGCTTTTATGTTTTCTTTATTTCATAGGCATAGGAACAATAGGGGCTCGCCGGGGCCCAGCTCCCAATATTTTACACCGGTGAGGGCCGCGATATACTTTACCCCCCCACCCCCCCACCCCCGCCCATATATTTTGACAAAATTATAGGCAGAGCGAGGCAAATCACGGGTAGAATGCAGGCACCCCAACACCCAGTGGATCCAGGACCTGGATAAGATTATGATGAATTCAACTGGAAGGTGGAGTCTGGCCCTCTGTATCTGCCACAGAACTGTTTCAAAAGACTTCCTACTCTACATATTAGTAATCAGTTCAGAGGCAGATAGGGAGGGGTCAGCTTGGGTACAGATTACCCACCAAACGCTTCTCATTGTGTTGTGATTTTTACGTTCTCACTATAACAAACGCTTATGCACTAGTAATCGTATCACCATGTCACGTCGAAGGCAATCCTTGGTAGGACCTTAACAGGTTATGTTTACACCCAGTATTTTAGGGCAGCGCCTACAACGGACTTACAAAGTTAACATCGATTTATGGTTGATTATGTTGTTTTAAACATTTCGCATTGATACATTGAAAGTATATTGAATATCTACGTTTATGTTGATGATGAATACATTATGCAAAGACAAAATTTTTATAATGTTTGATTTATAAATGTTTATAAATAGATTCACAAATTTTGTGTTCTATCATGGATTTGGTCTAGCTTCTTTAGGTGAAATTTGATCAGCAAAGTCATCAGTAGGCAACATAAGCAAGTTCTCGTAAAACCTAATGGTACTCTACTTGAAGTTTGCTTATTCATTAACTGAACTATACGGCCCGAACTATACATATCTAATTGCTCATGCATACTTATAAATACCAATCTAGGTTGTTCAATCCATCCTTTTGTTGTCAGTTTATTTGTGATCATATTAGCAGAAGACATTTTCATGTGCCTATGGACAATTGGTAGCATATGTTAGTGTAACATTTAATTTTCTAACATACATATTGAGTTGTGCCGTCTTATATGAAATTGACTTGAAAGTGTAAATAATATTCAAAAGTTTTAAAAGACTCTTTCAAATTATTTTTATTCTAACTTTCAATTTTTCTGACAGCTCCTCTTTATTCTTAAATACTCACTTAATGATCACTGCATCAGATTTCATACCCGTTTGAGACCTTGAATGCTTATGCTTGAACTATGTTATAGCTATGTTGATAGGACCTTCTTTTGACAATTTCCACCTATCTCAAAATACTCCCACAAGCCTATATTGAAGATGAAGATGTGCAAAAAGGGGGGGGCGCACTTAAGGAAAAGAGGGGGCGCACTTAAGGGATTTCATGAAAACCCCTATGAAAATGAAGTATTTTGGTGGGAAAGGGGGGGTGCGCGGCCCCTGCGCCCCCTGGATCTGCCTATGCATGAGCGGTTGCATCATTCCATGGTGTAGAATAACATCATTCCATTGCTTCATGTTGGACCACTTGATAAGGCATGCCACTATATACAGCTGCATATCGGAAGAGATGTGTGCATATTCCATTCCATAGGATTGAAGAGAGGCTTTCGGGTCTTTCATTGTTGTCAGCATGGTGTCAAAATGTGCAGGAGGTGAGTCCAGAAGCTGGCCAAATACATGTAGTGCCTTAAGTTTGTCTTCTAATCTGTGTTCTTCTCTGTCCTTCTGAGAATTAAACCTTCCAAACTCAAGTGCTTTGGGGTCTTGTAGCTGTGACAGGTATGCAGCATCGTGACCGTGTCCTCCTGGGATTTGGGTATTGCGGTACGTTTTAGTGGTTTGAGGTTTGTGGGTCCAGTGTAGTGGGGGATTGTAGTGTTTTGTTGTTGTTGTTCATTATCCTGCTCGCCAGTCAGTGACAGTTTTGAAGCATCTCAGCTTATTGCATGTGTGCTTTAAATGTATCTATAGACCGCATAAAGTGCACATGTACATAAACCATTATTTTGAGCATTTCACTCCCACAAGGATGTGAAATACATCAAAATTTGCAATTTTACGCATAGATTATGCATATATCATGCAAATTATGAACAATAAGTGATTGAAAATCTTTGCAATTAGTGTAAACTTCACATCTCTTCCATAATGAGTGGGAATAAACCATAACATTATATTGCAGATTCTTGCCAGTGGTCATATTTGGCTCTAATAAATTTCCCCCATTTTATGCATATCATTTGCACATATTATTTACGCAAAAATAATGAAATACAGAAAAAAAGCTCCATAGCATTGTCAACAAGTGTTAGATAGACTGGCAAATCACATTGAATGCATATCAATCATCAAATTCTTCTCCATGTTATTGCAATGGCCATATTGGCTGATACATTTTTTTTCTTATTTACGCATAAATTATGCAAACAATATGAATGATTATGCAAATTATGGATAAAATATGATTGGCAATCAGGCTTAAATTCACTTGCCTACCATATTAAACCATAACATCATAATATTATAGACCCATGCCAGTGGCCATATTGGGCTATATATCAAATTTTGCCATTTTACGCATAAAATATGCAAATTAGAAAAATTGCCCAAGTTGCAAGTTTGGGCAACGCAGCTGAATTTCATCTCTAGACCATATAGAATGCAAATCAACCATAAAACCTTACAGTAGTCACAATTTCTGGGCTCACTATAATAGGTATAGGGCTGGCTAACAGACTATATTACCTGCTTTTCTTCCCAAATAAGGGAACAATCGCGCTGAACTTTTTTTTATCACACTATGGCGGGTTTTTTTCCAAATATTTTCTTTTAGCAATGCAATGACTATATAGAGGACTTTATCTTTAGCGGAGAGTGGGGGGTCACTCAACTTTTTAAAATGTTGATGGGGGGGGGGGGGTCGGTTAACTTTTTCTTTGCGCCCCCAAAAATGGACGACCCCCCTGTATCGTTATTTATGATCGTTCCCTAATATCTTTGTGTAATTGAATCATGAGACCCACTGCTTTATACAACAAAGATAGACTGGACATAGGTATGAGAATGGTTAAAGCTAGCGACTACAGGACTAGAGCTCTGTAGAGGAGGGGAATAAGGAAGTGGAATGGAGGGGGACACGGATGAAAGAAGAGGGATGTGGTAAATTAGAAAATAACTACAGAAAAGAGGCATTTGGGGTTTCTTGATCCCTCATAGCACCCATACCCACCCCACGCCCTAATTCACTGGTTTAGGAGAATGGACACACTCATGCAAATACCTGCAGTTATATGATTTGAAAAGATCTATTGATGGAACGGATGTGGTATGCTCCGGCATGCTTTAATAGCACCAATATTGAGCAACTAATTTAATTGTAAGCACTTGAAATAGATATGAAAATAAAAATAAAATAACACTATATATTCAAGTTTGCCTATCAAAATATTAGAGTACTATTTTTTATGCTAGGTGGCCACAAATCTGTTAGGGAGTGTTCATTATTTGCATCAGGGGGGTCGGAATATAATGGGGGGGGGGGCAAAAATGTTTGAGGTTGATTTCATCTAAATATTACACGCTATTTGACGCGAAATTGACGTCAGCCATATTTAACAGTGCTTTATATATTTTTTTTACTAAATAGATTAACACGGTGAAAAATATCAAATTTAACAAATCAATCAAGTTTATGATAATGAATACTTTTGTTGCATTCAGAGGTTTAATATTTAGAAAATCTAACAACTGTTAAATTACAGCTATGTTATATAATTATGTCAGTTCTTCAATCAAAATACCACATCTAATTCTATGCCAAGTTCTGTTTTAGCAAAATTCAAAACGGTGTCAACAAATCCATATCATTGATATGCTTTAGCATATATAACAGTTTTCTATGATGGATAACTTACATACGATGTATATGTACAATGTATTATTTGAAATTGTTGTAAAAAAACATTAATTAAAATATGTTATTTAATGTTCTCACACTCCAGGGTATATTTATGAATGGACGATATATCGCATATTACACCGTCCAAATATGGGCATCGTAGTAATTAGACTCCGCCCACTTTTACTACAATATTTACAACTTGTCCAACGAAGAGCGCCGATTGGTCAAAAGAAGTTGTGTGATGTTTGTTATAACCGAGTGGTTGCATGAACAAAATTTCCTTGTTTCTTCTAGCTTCGAAACGAACAAGGTGGCGTTGTAAACATCTTAAAAAGCTCTTTCAACCGGTGTCTTTAAACACAATTTTCGACTACTACTTTTGAAGTTATCATGAAATATATGATCCCAAGATGAGACGCCCGTAAGGAAGCTACCATTAGTACATCTGAGGGGGAGGTGGGGCAGGTTGTTTAAATTTGACTTTGGCTAAAACATTTATTTTCAATTTTGTGGTACAAACATTGTTTATTTCCGTTTTACATCACAACTTTATTCTATTTCACTAGCAGTAAAATATCTATTTTTCAAAGTTTCAGAAGTAAAATATGTATATTAAAATACAACCCACCCCTCTCAGATGTTCGAATGATAACCCTTAAATCTAATATTTTGCCTGTGTAGTCGTTTCCCACACTCAATAACATGATAAAATACATTAGCAGTAGTGGCGTTATCATACATTTTACTGAAGCAGTTGGCTTGTATTCACGAAACCAGCCGGTCTTCACGAAAACAGTTGGTTACTATATTACAAAATAGGGGTAGGTTGATTTTCTAAATAGATATTTTCATTTTGAAAATTTTCAAAATAAACATTTTACTGCTAGTGAAATAGAATAAAGTTGTGATGTAAAACAAAAAAAAAGTAATGTGTGTCCGAACAAATTGAAAATGAATATTTTAGGTAAAGTCAAACAGCTTGTCCCCCTTAGAGGAGGATAGTTCATTTTTATGTTGCAAGCTGATTTGCATATACCGCACTTGTCAACATTGAAATGCATATAATAGTTTGAGTTTAAAGAATAAAATAAATATGTTTCTGATATGATTTCGAGGGTGGAGTGTGAGAAAAGGGTTATCATTTTTTTATTTAATTGAATTTATTTATCGTCAATTGCACACATTAAAAAGGGTTATCATATTGGGTTGGGTGTGATATGAGAAATATCGCTGCACTCACTCGTGGTTCTCTACAGATATGATATTTCTCATATCACACCCAACCCAATATGATAACCCTTAAGTATTGCGTGTTAGAACCACTTTACACCTAGGATAATTTTGAATGTACTAAGTTGTCTGTAAACGAAACTTTACAAGTCTTACAATTGGGAAGTGAAACTTTACATGTCGTACAATTGGGGGGGGGGGGGCAGAAAAGTTTCCATAGATCCTGGGGGGGGGGTTCAAAAAAGTTTTTATCAGCTGTGAGGTGGGGTCAAAAAAGTTTCTATGTCGTATCGCGAAAATATTGCGACCCCTCTGACTCAAATAATGAACACTCCCTTAAGATGTAGCTGGGCAGGTACCTTCTTCTGCACCTCAGTCCAAGGGTCTTCCCCATCATTATCATCATCCTCGTCCGAGGTAACACCTGTCTTGGGGGGTTCCCAATCTTTGACTCCAGAAGGTTTAACATTACTCCTTCCTTTGGGCTTAGCTTTGCCTTTCTTCTTGCCACCAGCGTAACTATCTTTGTCACGTGGCCCAGGGTCAGAATCTGTGTCATGGAATCCCTCCAAGTCGTCTGAGAACTCCGCATCATAGTCATCATCATAATATCCATCGTCGTCATAATCACCATATCCATTACTATATTCACCCTCATAATCATCATATTCATGTTCATAGTCATAATTTTCATACTCATCGTCAGGGGTGGGTGATCTACGACGTTTCTGACCTATCCGGCCATACCAACGATATTGGTCCCTGTCATGGCGGCCATGATGACTTCTATCTCGACTACTAGAATATTCCCTTCGACGTCTACAAGGGCTATGCCTCCTCGGGGAATGGGTTCTACGTCTAGGAATGCGTTTTGGAGTAGACTTAGTACGATCAGCTTGGTTGGCAGCATCAATTTGCCGATTATTAGAAGATTTTGACTTTTCTTCAGAATTTTGATAGGACGCGCCAAGCGGCCATTTTGTTCAGTGTTCCCCGGTAAGCCATCAGTGTCAATAGCCTGATCAATTTGCTCTTCTGGCACTGGGGCTTTACTCCTACTTTTAGATCTAGACACAGAGTGCTGATTCTGAGTTCTACCCCTCATTCTCTGTTGCTCTTTGGCAATTTATTGCCAAATAAGCGTTCGACTTTGGGGAAATGGTGGGGGACGCTCACCTCAATCTCCCAAATTTTATCAGGCCTTGCTGGACGTCATTCTTCGACGTCTTTTTTTTTCTTTAGACATTGCTCGCTCAAATCAGTATAGAAAACTGAATAAATTTGAAGAGCTAAAACAAGAGGCATTTAGAGATCACGTGGTCTACTGCAAAAGTCGGTTTGCACATGCACCAGATCTCCTTCTCATAGGTCTCACACCATTATCTGGGATAGCAGTATAAATAAACTAAGAAGTAATTAGGGAATGATCATAAATAACGATACCGGGGGGGGGGGGTCATCCTTTTTTGGGGCTCGTCTCAGGGAGTGTTCATTAATTGAATCAGGGGGTCGCAATATTTTTGCGACACGACATAGAATCTTTTTATCTCACTTTTTTTTAGTATTTTCCAGTATTGGCTGGTCCTCAAAATCCCCCATGTGGTACATGATTGGAAAAACTTCAGAATCTTTCCGGAATATCACAGAATTTAGAAATGCTAAATAATCGTTATTCATAAGTGCACTGTGGAAATTGACAAAGCTCTCTTAAATTACCATGCATTCAGACAGCACAGTAATTCTAAAACCTAGGTTGCCAAACCGAACGACAAACCTCGAAACGTAGGTCGGCCACATGATAGATATTCTGAGTTCTCCAAATAAAAGCTTAATTATCTTGTTTTCAAAGTTCAATTTTCACCAGTTACTGTTTATGTGCAAGATGTATGCTGATATGAAAAAAAATATTGGCAGGCAAAAAATCGCTTGTGAAAAGATTTTAACTTGCAAAAAACATGAAATGTAGGTCTCCCTTTCGGACTAGTGAACTTGAAGTCTGAGTCAACCTGACAAAACATAGGTTGTCTCTGATGACAAAACGACCACTTACTGTGCTGTCTGTGCAGTAGGACCTCATGAGATAAAAAAAATCAAAATCTAAATACCTCTACTGTGTCTTGATCTTTTGGCCAAATAAATAAGGAGTATTTTGATTATAAAGGATAATGAATGATGCAATGTTGAAAAAGAAAATAAAACTATCATGTATAATGAACAAAATATCTATTTACATTTTTTACAAACAGGTCTGTAGACAAAATGATGTCGACAACACAAACATTTTTCATAGTAGATGTTCCTTTGAAGCTTTTTATGAAAATAAAATGTGCATACAGAAGTAAGGTGAAATTCTACGGTGGTTAGTTTCTAATCAAATTCTTTGTTAGATCATTACTTTCCATCAAAAAATTAAAATTTGGAAAATTAGCAAATATTTACTATTACATAATGTTACATAAATTCATACAAGAATGAGGAATACTACTATAGTTCTGTCACAAATTACTTTTATATATTTTTTTATTCTATGTGTAAATGCTAACATACTTATGTGAAAACATAAAAATTTAACATCCGCAAGAATTTTCTCGTAACAATATCCCATATTTGATGTTCCAGAGAGAACATGCATCATCTCAATATACCAGCATTTTAATATTGGGCACATTCAAATACTACAATACATACTTTATTGTACATGGACAGGACATGAGTAATGAATTGAAAAGCTGTAGCCAACCTCAATACAGAGGGACTTTTGACCAATTATTTAATCATCTCAACAAAACTGATTACAAAAAGAAAAATGGGAATTATTGGTACATAATTCACTTGATTATAAACACTTGGAATGATCATTCATAACAAATACAACAACTCTACGACTCTTTTTGTCCGTCCATTCGATTATATTCATCCCCACTGAAAACCACACAAGGTTATATTTTCAACGTAATCTTAATTCTATTCTGGTTAGCTCATGATTTTATTCACAATGAGAATTTTATCAAAATAGTAAACTAAAGAAAAAAGTTTTGAATAATCTTTGAGTTGCATAAATAACAGGATTTTCAATCACTAACCGACAGAGACAGAAGAAAGTTTGCAACAAAATTACAACTTTCTGAAAACAATATGACATTTTCATATGCCACTTGAGACCACAAAATATATTTACAATCATTAAAAATATCTCTAATCTCCCCCATATCTACAATATGTTGTCAATTTCTTGCCAATAATCACCACAGAATATACAAAAGAGCATAACACACATGAAGTACACGCAATACAGAGCATTTTTTCATAAATTCACGAAATACTCGATATACACAAATACTTGATTACAAATGTCCATCAAATTTATAAAAATATCTCACAAGTTCAACCAACATGCTGTTGTCCATTTCTGGCTTTATATTTTAAGCTATAAAGAAATTCATAATTTTATTATGTAGAGAACTCAAGTCCTGGTGCTGTTGCTTTTATTGATTTGGTGACATTGCTGGTGTTGGGTGGGCATTTATGTAGAGGACCCAAGTGCTGCTGCTGTAGCTATTTTTGATTTGGTCCGGTCGTATTTGGTAATTGGGGTTTTTCTTCTAATTTATCATATTCTAGATGGAACTCTTTTGTACGTTTTTGCCACGACTGCGCATCAAAGTAATGATACGTTCCCCTTTCATACGTTTGGGTTTTCACAACAGGCTCCATGCCTTGCGGTCGTGTTATCCAAACTCTTTCTTCTTTATGATAACGCCAGTCTCTATTATACAACTCGGCTGCCGCTGCCAACTGTAGAACATCCTTCCCATTCATGTAAAATAAGAAGAATAACATGTCATCTCCGTAGCGATTGAGCTTGATTGGCGCTAGCTTATCTCGAATGAACATGTTGGTGCGATACTCTGGAGGTACATCGAAATCAATGTCCTGTGGTCGACACGGGCCATCAGCCAATGGTGACTGGAACGTACTGTGGAGGTTTTCACCTGATGATAGGTTAAGGCCTAAAGTGGTTAGGTCAATTCCTGGATTCAAGGCGACAAGGTTTGCGTCTGTTTCTGCTGCTCGAATGAATGTTAACAAACCTGCCATACCAAACTGATCTTTAACCATACTTTGAGGGATATTTGTGACGGTACCATCTGGTAGTAATTGAATTCCAGGTTTTTGATTTAGTCCTGATGATTGCTGACTATCCGGTAATGCTTGCTCATGTGGACCTATATTGTTACCACTTGCTCCTGATGGACTTTTTCTTCCATTTTCCAAAGGTGTACCAATTGGGGGATTTTGAGCACCAGGCAATGCTGGAAAATCCTCTTGTTGAATTTGGAATTCTGGTGCTGGTTCCTGGGACCTTTGACTTTTTGATGCATCTTTCCAGATCATTTGTTTCCAATCATAATTTCTTGGAGTTGGATTTGAACCTGATCCTCTATTGCCTAATGTTGGAAACTCTGAGAGATCAAGACTGGGCGTATTGTCATTATTTATTCTAAATTCTGACATAGCCATGGTCAGATTCGACATACTGCTCGATGTACTTGAATTACTGATAATACTGGAGGACGGTGGCATTCCTGGTCGTTTGTTTTGATTCATACCAACATTTTGTCCAGGTAATTGTGGTAAAATGCCTCTTTGTCCCAAAGCAAACATATTCCGACTGCCTGCATTGGCATTTGAAGATCCCTGTTGCGTTTCTTGTTCTTGATTAGAATGTACTTGTTGAGGGCCCATTTGAAAGCTTGGCCCCATGCTTCCACGTTGCTGCAATGATGAATTACTACCACTTGACGGCATCCAATTTGAATTGAACCCAGCTGATAATTGTGACGAAGGTGATTGTGACTTCGAGGAAGAAGCCATTTCAATAATTTTTCTTTTTTCAGTTTCATTCAAATTGCCGGCCATTTCTCACAGTTGCAGCAGGCTGTAAAATAAACAAAATGTTTCACCATTTGTGCTAAATACATGACTATTCAAACTAAAAACTATCCGTTGCCTATAATTGCTCAACCATTTCTTGCATCTCAATTAGGCATAAAAATACACATTGATTTGTAAAAAACATGCACAATAAATAAATGAGTATTATCAGGATGAATAAATGTAGTGATAATGATAAAATATGTGTGCTTCGTTCTCATCAATGAAAAGTCTAGGTGATTTCCTTCAAAATGGTATACGATGTATGGGGTCAATCTTCATAAAATGTTTTCGGCGATGCTAGATTAGTCCATTAAATGGTTTGCCGATGTGGAAAAAAAGTTCTTGGGAAATGATAGTAAAATGATATCAATACTCTGCTTATTTGCCAAACAATTTGCATTGGTATGCAAAAAAATTCCCTTTTGTTTGACATGCTAGATTAGCATGTGAGTCATGGCAGTCCTTCTGTATTAAAAGTTGTTGGGAAAACTTGGCAATTTTTCCGTAAAAAGTCGGAGTTGACTCCGATCTGGTAGAATATGTGTTAAAACTATTTCAGCTTGGACGAACTATAAAAAATGGAACTGTTGTTCAGTAACCTTTCATATCAAATGTGAACAGATTAAAATAAGCAATATCTTTCAGAACAGTATGATATCAAGGTTTTCTGTATCATTTTGTTAATATCACTGTACGATACTAAAAAATTAATACCATTATTTACTTTATTCTTGCCTAGTTTTGAAAAACTGCTGGTACATGAATTTTTTTCAAGCTAGGGATAAAGGCTCAACAACTGCCTGTCTAGAATAAGCAACGATCCGGCCTGTGTTTATTCATTATGGACAGAAAATACCCTTGTAATCTTTTGCAAATAACTTGTACACAGCTAGATTTCAATCGTCCCTAAGTTAAAGTCCTTAATTCAAACAAGAATATGAAATATGTAGATAATCCTACGGGTAATGAGTGGCAATCACACCATATTGCTTCATTCTAAGTATACTTGTCTGACCACTGAACTGCTTGAAAGGGGACTGTAATTATATTCTTTGTTTGACAGATGCGCTTTTGAATCAGTATAACCCCCAATACAAAAATAAAATGTGACATACATCTTTTTTTATTAAATTCATGCCGATGAAGCAACAAACTACGCTTTTTCATAACGATACAGTCAAAATGAACCTTGATTTAATTTTTTCAAAAATGCTCATAGACATAGTATGGTTGGCTTAAATCGTTCTAAAAACACATGTGATAAACACTACCATGAAGTAAACATCGTTATGGAAAGCACCATTAGAATCCATTTAAGAATTTTTTTTTTTCCAAATTGTTTTATCTGCCAAGTCTCCTTTACCAATCAAATGAACTACTTGCTCGGGTTGTTTATTTTTTGCATCTGGAAGGCACCTGTCATGGCGATGTCGAAGTTGTCATATTTTCTTTGGAAAACTTAAATTATTCATCTCCCATGCCTCATCTAATTATTAAATTATATGTTTTATTCTGGGTTACAACATAGGTGATTAGGAAACTACTGATCAAATGTAGAATAGGTAGTGTTTCTTACGAAATGCATTTCCAATTGTACTAGTACTCAGCACAGATGAAAGATAGGTGGGTTAATTTCTTTATTGTTTTTTTATTGTTTTTTTTTGTCTTGCACCATATCAACATAAAACTGCCACTTTTTTCATTTTGTATGCCGACCGACCGTTATGAGACCATAACTTTTTTTTTCTGGACATATGGAAAAAAATTCAGAAAAATAATTTGTCAAACAAAGAATATAATTAATGTCCCCAAATAGATAAACGTCATGGTGCATATTTAAGAAAATTCATTATTCATTATCATAGATGGTTGAATTATTTTGAATGATTTTTCATAGGCCAGTTTCTACGTATTGGTCACATTTTGTAGTAGCAATATTTGTAAAGTATAATTTTTTTAAGATTAAGTAAACTAAGAAATTTATGACTTAGGCTGAGACCATTCTACTGGTAACTGTTAAACACATATGGCAAGAACTCAGGCAGTTGCAGTGTGAAGATGAGCTATGATCGAAGGGCGGAGTTGACAGCATTGAAGACAATCCTGAAGACGATGATTGAATTTTAGTAAATCTTGGGAAGAAGGAACTTGAATTAATAGAATTGTACTTTTTTATTGCCATACCACAAACTCGGAGAATAAAAATGTCATTATACACAGTGAAGTCCAAATGTAACTTATATTAATGCAATATGTTTGATTGATAGAACTGAAGTGCTCTTGCTAATTGAATTGCCTGCAACTTTAATATTTGGGTGATAGTAAAAGCACTTTTAGAAAATAAGAAACCAGATTTATTAGGGCTTGCTTAGATTTTTCATCATGAACCAATTAACATGTTTGTTTGTTTTTTGTTTTGTTTTTTACTTTTGTCCTGAATCACTATAGACCTCTATATAGTACTAATCTACTCATAACGTGATAAACATGATTTTGTTCAGTCGCACTACTTTAATATAATAATAGTAAAATTGTTAATTATAGTTTGTCACCAATCATGAAATTGAATGAAATCAGTCTGTTTTGCTAGTAACAGTGGTAGATTCCATTATTTACTTTCACAATTCACATATAAACATGGATCAAGATATTGCATGTATTTGATTTTTGATTGTGTAACATGCACTATCTATTTAATGAAATTTGAAGTTTTATATGTTTCATTAGAAATTGAGAATCTCCAAAATATTTTGTAAAAACTAAAGGGTTGCTTTTTTAGTTTTATACAATGTATGTCTTTATAAAATGCGTGTGATAATTATGAAACCGGTTGCCCATTTTGTATTTGAATATTTGTATTATAGTATAGAGTCTGATGCTTGTTCCATACATTCATTTTTCAAAAAATAACTTTATTTTTCTAAAAGTTTTATGTAGATAAAGATATCTGTAGATCTATAACGTAGAATACATAACTATCTAGATCTA
Organism: Streblospio benedicti; assembly: GCA_019095985.1. Classification (NCBI taxonomy): domain Eukaryota; kingdom Metazoa; phylum Annelida; class Polychaeta; order Spionida; family Spionidae; genus Streblospio; species Streblospio benedicti. The sequence goes on from CM032660.1 coordinate 35,235,410, forward strand.
CATATCATATATAGCTTACCTTTGATGATACAAGTTGCTATGAGAAAACATTTATTATTTAACAAAAAGAAAACCACGTGGGTAGAAGTACTGTATTCTAGAAGCTCGGAGGTATAATACAGTACAAGGATGTGACGTGTACAGGCCAATCGAATTAAATGTCAAGCGCCTGTTTTGCCGATGTTCATGCTGTCGGCCACCTGCCGATATTAGAATACACGACAATAACAGACCTTTTATATTGCTTACATTCTATGACAACCTAAATTATCACCAAACAAACATTGTACATCATAAATTCTATCCGTTTGCATTGATTTGAAAGTAAAAAAACAACAACTAATTATTCATAGACGCCGTGAAAAAGAAGCATTTACCAACACGCACCTGCAAGCACCTGCAGTATTCAACAACAGATGTAAACAAAGTACACATTTTCGCAGGAAAACTATTTTTTTATTTCTTAGAAAATACGATATGAAAAATCAATGAATGTCCTCTGCCTGCCTCGCTTTCACAATCTCTTCTGTTAAGCTTTTAAAATGATGTTTACCCAAAATATTTGATGGCGAATTATATTTTTCGGGTCAAACAGGGGTCATCGGGTCAAAATTTCATAAAATTGCATTTATCTCGATTAATAACAAATTTAGAGTAAAAACTTGTGTTGACCTTAGATAGGAACATATGTATGTGGAATCCAAATAAAACATCAGATTTGACCTTTGACCTCTCCTTCAAGGTCAAACAGGGGTCATCGTGGTCAAAATTTCATAAAATTGCATTTATCTCGATTAATAACAATTTTAGAGTAACAACTTGTATTGACCTTAGATAGGAACATGTGTATGTGGAATCCAAATTAAACATCACATTTGACCTTTGACCTCTCCTTCAAGGTTACATTAGTAGGTCAATTTCAGGAATTTTGTTCATTTTTGAGTTTACGAAAGAAATGAGCAGCTTTAAACATTTTATTTGCTAATAATCCATGATAAATTAGTTTAATTGATATAAGCATTTGTATTCTAGATTGGGATTACTTTTATGTTTTATTTTGATTAATACTTTATTAACTAATTATGCAAAAATATACGGACGGAATTAATATGATGGTAAATGCCATGGTTATCCCAGAGGTTGAACTAAGAAAATAATGATAAACCATTTAACCAGTTAATTTATTAGACACCCAATCAGAGGAGTTAGCTTGTCTACTTTGATCATATTCATAAAGAGAAGCCATTGAAACTGCCTTTTGAATATGTTTCATCAGATTACAGAAAACTTGAGGATGTTGGATTTTTAGTGAATGGTACCATAATAGATTAATCTTGCCCTACTAAGGTTCCTGCGCAGCCTGTGTACTTGTCCTGTAATTACAAGTACTTGAATATTAGCAAAAGGATTTTTATATCATTTATGAAGTTAGTAAATCACTTACATTAATTATGTTAATGTAGCGAGAAACTAAGAGCTGAACAACGTTGATCATTCGTAAAAAGATCACTTGAGTAATAGTGATGGACATTTCTGTTTTGCCTTGAACATATCTTTTTCTATGACTGGCAACTAGAATAGAATATGTAGATATATTGGAATTAATTGGCTAGATGTAAGTATTGACATCAGAGGATTATTTCTCCAAGTTTATAGGACTATATCACATAGCTTCTCTCAGGACTTAAACCCTCGACCCTTACCACTGTGGCACCTATTCACAAAGCACTTAAGGCAGACCACCCGGGTCGGTCAGAATGTCCGAGTGGTCTAATGCGGCAGTTATACCTGTCTTAAGTGGTTGGTGAATAGGAGCCTCAGTACAGTGGTAGCGTGCACTCAGGTGATACGGCTGTCAAACTCATTTAATAAACATTTCTAGTATCAAACAGGACGTGCATTTTCTCTATTCATGGTACAATTCAATAAAGATCCAACATCCTCAAGTTTTCTGTAATCTAATAAAGCATATTCAAAGGCAGTTTAAATGTTTGTTTTTTTAATATGATCGGAGTTGACCAGCTCATGGTCTGGTAGCCAGAACTTTAACTTTGGTCAGAAATGGTTTATCATCTTTTTCTTAATCTTATCTTTCTTGTTACTACTATACACCGACACAGATGGAATTTTTTCCTGCATATATTCTTGCATACTTGTCGCTGAATATTTATGTGCGTTTCTACATTCATCATGGTATTTAGCTTCTCTTGCCTTCAAATCTACATCTATCACTTTACACAGCATCCTTTCATAACTTCGTACCTCTGAACCCTCTTTTAAGGTCTTCCCTGCAGTTTCTGTTTTACATGTCCAACTTTCACTAAAAAGAAATTTGCCAGGAAGAATTAATTCTGGAGTATTTTCACAAATAAGCAGAAATCACAAGTGAATGTTATTGATAAATTCGATTTTTTTTTCTTTATTGATAGTTCAACCTCTGGATCTTGATCTGATTTTCATTTTATTGCTTTTAGATATTTGAGATTTGTGAATTTGCTGTAGCATTCTTTGTGATAAACATAGCATTTACTACTATATTCAGTCGGTACACTTTTGCAAAAATCATCATAATGTTGTTTTAGATCCTTTAAACTTTGTCTCACTTCAATTGTTTCTTAATTTTCCCCAACTTTAATCTGATAAATTATCTATTTTGAAAGACTGCATACTTCTAAAACATATGATGCATGATTTTATTTTGCCCTTTTTCCTTGTTTTGCATTTCTTCTTAGATTTCATTTTCACTGAATTTTCCATGATTTAGCAATGACCATTGTATTATATAGATGTATTAAATTTGTTGCTCTTTTTGTAAGTTACACATTTTTAGTCCAATGTCCAATCAAATAATACTAAAACATAACAAAATTTGAGAACATGCACTTTATGAAGATATCAATGATACTGATGCTGCCTCAAATTCTACCATTAAAAGTGAAACCCATTGATATATTAAACTATCTAGTAAAATATTGATTAAAATAAAACATAATGTAATTCCAATTTAGAATACAAATGCTTATATCAATAAAACTAATTTATCGTGGATTATTAACAAATGAAATATTCAAAGCTGCTCATTTCTTTCGTAAACACAAAAATGAACAAAATTCCTGAAATTGACCTACTAGTGTAACCTTGAAGGAGAGGTCAAAGGTCAAATGTGATGTTTAATTTGGATTCCACATACACATGTTCCTGTCTAAGGTCAATACAAGTTGTTACTCCAAATTTGTTATTAATCGAGATAAATGCAATTTTATGAAATTTTGACCACAATGACCCCTGTTTGACCTTGAAGGAGAGGTCGAAGGTCAAATCTGATGTTTTATTTGGATTCCACATACACATATTCCTATCTAAAGTCAATACAAGTTTTACTCTAAATTTGTTATTAATCGAGATAAATGCAATTTTATGAAATTTTGACCTGATGACCCCTGTTTGACCCCGCAAAAATATAATTCGCCATCAAATATTTGGGCAAACGTCATTTTTCCTTAAGAGTAGTATCTAAGGTACAAAAAAATATGTTTGCGAAAACTCCTACGGGGGGGGGGGTGGGGAGTGTTTCGATAGGGAGCCCGCGGACTAATATCTCTTAGATGTTCGAGATCTTTAATTGTTAATTGTGGAGTTAATCGAGTATGGTATGTGTGGTCCTGTAGAGCTGAAAGTCTTGATATTTTGTTGAGGGTGTCTAAATCATTGGCCAGAGTTGAAGGGAGTGTTGTACGTTCTTTTCCTTTGAAGTTTCTGTCAGTTTGGTTGATCTGTGAGAAGTAAAATTGCATGGCTTTGTAGGCTGGGATGTTAGTCTCGTCTTAGGATGTGTCCGAATAATTTCCACCTTGATTTTAATATTGTTATTGATATTGGAATTTCGTTGCATATTTCATAAAGTTTGGCATTGGTGATTCTGGTAGGGTATTTTATGTTAAGCACTTTTCTGAGTTGTTTACGATGATGTGAGTCTAGTTTTTGTTCTTCATGTTCTTGTTGTTTGGTGAGGGCCCATGTCCCACAGTTGTATAAGAGTATGGATTTTATTAGGCTTTGATATAATCTGATCTTAGTCTTTTGCTTGATTTTGTCACCTCTAATCCATATGGCATTCATGCGGGAGTTAGCAACTGTGGACAGCGTCTTTCTTTTTTCCACGTCTTGGTCATCACCAATCAATGATCCCACTTTTTTTGTTTTTCTCCATATATTTTCTTCAGTTTTGTTGGTCTTTCTTCCCATGTCTGTATATTCTGTTTTATCTGTATTTACATTAAAAAATTGGTATGGTTTAAGTTTTTCTTGGATTTCATCTATATTTCTATGATTTTTCATGCTTACAAAATCAACATCATCTGCATATGCCACTTCAATTGGTAGAAATTTGTGTTCTGCTGGTAGTCTTACACTGCATAGTGCTTTTTCTAAATATATAATAAATAGTACAGGTCTGAGTCCATCCCCTTGTAGTGTGCCAGTGTTGGCCGTGACTGACAGTTGCTCTGTGGCTCCATTTACTTTCATACTAATTGTTGTGTTGCTAAGGAGGAAACGGATGATTGTTAGTTCGTTGATACCAAACTTGCCATATATGGAAGAAAATAGAGGCATGTACTGTCACGACCCGTCACGATGAAGGCTACGTGACTGCAGTATTTTACAGTTGATGTTTGGTCAGCAAAATGTGTGTTTGGCCGGTTGTTAATCTTTTTCTTTTATAGGTGGCCGGTAAAGTATACCAATTTTTTTATATACATACCAAATATGAATGAGGTTCACCTTTTAGGGTTTTTCAGGATTTCGGGTTCACTTTGGCTACTTTTGGGGGTGATCATAACGAAGACCAAAGTTCTCAGACTAATATTTAAATGATGTTATGCCATATTGCATAAGTATTTGGAATGGATGTTTAGATAAAGTTTGTGAGAATCTGTACAGATAGAAAAAACACAGATTAAAGGAACAATGAGTATAAAGTAACCCCCCCCCCAAAGAAGCAGCTATTTCGTGAACATTTGGCGCCCATTGACGCCACGGTAAATTCACCTATTATCGCTGCAGAAAAAAATGACACGTTTATTGGCGACAATAGTGGATTCTCAGAACCCTGGCGTGGTGTATTAGATCTAGATCTTTATAGATCTAACGTGTAAGGCACCGTGGTAAAGCCGATGGGGTAGCTCCCGGAGTTACCCCCATCAAGATGGAGGCATAGTCTGTCAATTCAAATGTTTTTCTGTTGATTATTTAAATGTCTGGTACTAAATTTCATGGATTATCAGGCCTGTATAAACACTATGCATGTACAGTTAGAATACTCGCATTGAACACAAGTCAAACTAATCGAAGAGTTCACAAATCAGGTTTTAAAATTTCCACAAAGTGGCCAGTAACTCCCGATTTGTTTACTCAAATTGTTGCCCGTAACTGCAAAAAATGTAGTCTCTTTTACAGCCACCCACTGACTTTCGATGCAAGGCTCTCAAGCACTGGTACGTCTGTCAACGTGCACTGAAGCTCAGTATCGATTTTTTTCATTGGTTGCTTGTTCATCCTCAATCCGCAGTATTAAAACAGATTTTGCAATTAAAAACATTGTTGATACAAAAAACAGTGCCTCTAGCGGTCATTTATACAATTACTCAATTACTCCAAATCACACCACTAGAGGCGCTGCCAACAATCTAACAATTATTACTCTAGTGCGCAGGCGTCAAGGTAGTCACTGAAAACATCCGGTGTATACAAAACATTTATTTTTGTTAATTTATCATGGATTTAACATGTATTGTCAATAGTTTATTATCAAAGACTGCGGTGATTTTTGTAAATAAGAAGAGGAAGATACCAATCATGTTTTTAAAACCTAAACAAGTGCAATGCATTCACATTTCAAAATATAAACAAAATACAATGTATGAGGTCATCTCCCAAATGAGGCCTCAACCAATCAGTGTGCACGATACAGTAATTAAGCTACAGTCCTAGTTGACAGACGCTTGCGTAGCAAGCGTCTGTGGTAGAGACTAAAAAAAATGTGGCCCGTAACTCACATCATGACAATATACATTTTGAATTAGTTTTTGTTTAATATGAAGCCAATGCATTTAATCTTTGAGTGATGTGTTACTAAACTATTTGCTAATGATTGTCAAGTTGCAAACTTCACTATTATGAAGGATGCCTGCCTCAAATAGATGTATTCCTTCATTTTCCAACGTTTATCAGCGTGGCAGTTTAATAGTCTCGATCAAGCAGACCCTATGATGGCGTAGCAGGAGGGAAATGATATAGATTGATCAATGCTTGTCTAAAAATACTCAGAATGCATTGTAAAAGTCACGTTGTTTGGTTTGTTTGTCTAAAAATTACCCACAGATAATTGATAGTCGTGTATGCAGCATGCTCATTTTTGCTCATATATTGTCAACATGTACAGGCAGACACGTGAACTATTTCGGCATTTGAAAGTAAATTCAATATGTTTGATTGTAAATAAATCATGTTGAAAATAGATGAGATGGAACATTGGATTTATACGGTCAATTAGCAATAACATCTGACATTGCACGCTGCATGGCGCACGTATTTACTCAAAGATTGACAATTTTCACGCCAGTGACCTTTTCAAGTGGTATAGCTGGAGGGCCTAGCCCGACTAGTACCAAGTCGGGCTTCAATTGCTTTTTGTATGGTTTTCTGTTTTTTTTTCTGTTTTTTTTTTTTTTTTATCATATATTTTTTTTAGTTACAAGACCTCAGTTTTATTGGTATATGTCTGGTTGTGAAAGTACTCCTGTTATGTCTTAAATTGTCTTCCATTCGAAGCTTTATATTTTAGACCGGGATACTGCCGTCTTAACTCGTACTGGGTATGAATATATGTGGCCATTTTCTGTTATCTTCAAAAAACTCGATATTTGAGTTTGTTTTTGTGTCCTATCAGCTAATTCTGCCGCCGCTGTCTTTGAGTTGTCGGCCTTTCTATTGTAGGATTGGGCAGGGGAGTGCTACTACTGATTTTGTGTTAAGTTAGACTTAAGCTTTGTTTTTTGTAAAAATGCGAGAATGATCAATTGATGACAAGTGTGTCTATGGCCTGGTGTAAATTGTAAAGTCATAAGAGCAAGACTTGGATCACGACTAGTCTGTAAAGGACCACATTTATTGTTTTGGTTCAACAGGTTTAAGTACTGCCGTCGTCTCCTTGGATCTTGATGTATTCTCGTCCCAGAGGTGCACATGGCTGTTCAGAATCCCTGAGGTCAGAATCCAGGGGCATCATGGTTAGCATGTAGGAACCGAGGTATGGTGGAAAACCGGTTATTTAAATGGCTGTTGTGATAATCCATTTGGTGTTTTAAAAAGCGGACATAAGGACCAGTGTACTGCGTGTGAAAATTGACTTTTTTCTGTTATCCTCAACCACAACATCAATGGTTCAATACATTGTTCAAAACTTATGTTGGGCTCATTCGCCATGAGCCGACATCATTCGCCATAGAGTGACAAACATAGATTTTCCTTGGATTTTAACATAAGGAATGAACATACTGTACGTCTAAACGTTGATAGTGAAACACTAGCTTTATTAATATTAATCACAGTGTGTATAGTTAAACAGGCATGTAACATGTTAACTTGCCAGAATTTGTGACAAATGTAAGATTTCGTTATTGGTTTGCATCCTTGTGGGTCTAGACATAAAATTTTGCCTGGTTACCCAATGAGTTGTACTTTTGGCAATTAATTTGGGGGGAATTTTCAAACTGGCCGTCATGGTAGAGGAACACAGCACTGTTTGTGCATCCCATAAAACATGATATAGTTTTAGTATACTCAGTAGTTGATATAGTTCAACTTGTATGTTTTTAAATAGTGGTGAAAGGAACAACCTAACTTTCATATTTACACACCACAGAATGCAAAACAATAAAATAAAAAAAGGTTCACAATATAGCTCATTGGAGAAAAAAAATGAAGAAAACAAGGTAGTTGTTTAAATGAATTTACTATTGAATTATATGATTTACACTACAAATGAACTTTTAAAATGAAAATGTGATGAATTTTGCTGGATAAGCGGAAGAGCCGCTATCGCCTGACGTCTCGCACAAGCTGGAAGGTGGCGATCTCGTGCAGGTCCACGCGGTAGTCCCGCAGCCACTGCCGGCCCGCCAGCTCCTCCCCGCCGCCCCGCAGCTCGTCTCGCCAGTGGCCGGCCGGCAGGTACACGTCACGTGACCGCGCACCTGCAGCAGCAAAATGGCGATGTCATTTGGTGCGCGGCGTCAGTGTGTATTCACGTGCGGCGTCAGTAACATATTTGGATGCATGGGGTACGATCGTAGGTTCGTGACGTGGGATGTTATCTCTGTCAATCCCCCCCCCCCACACACGACAGCAGCAGCAGCAGCGGCGGCGGCAGCAGCAGCAGCAACAACAACAACAACAACAACAACAACAACAACAACAACAACAACAACAACAGCAACAACAACACTAAGTTCCCACATGACCGATGTGACCCCCACTCACCGTCGTGGAGTACGGGCGCCACCAGTAGCGAGTCCCCGAGGTAGTACTGGTCGTGGCACTTGAGAGACAGCGGGTCGTGAGGGCTCCGCCACCACAGCGGACGCACCACAGGCGCGCCTGGGGGAAGATGTATACGGCTATTGTCTATGTAATGGGGAATGTCCATGGGTCCCAGCATCATAGTCTAGCAGGGTATGTGTGGTATGTATACCACTATGATGATGCTGGCAATGTCTATCTAAAGGCCATCACACTATCCTAGTTCAACAATGAACTATCATAAAGAGCGTAGGGAAAAAATAGATATAATATGATTCCCTATGCTCGGCTTTTTCTCGTTTACTTTTCTTCTTCCTCTTCAGTTATTTAGTGTATTCTAAGTATTGTTTTTTGTGTTAAATCCATATGTTTTCAACTAGCAGGTAACATTTTATAATGCATGGTGAACAGACGTCACCCACCTTTGTCCATGACGTCACTTCCTGCAGCCGACAAGAGCGGCGCCACGCGCTTCTCGTGGATTCTCGTGAACTCTCGGCAGATCCTCACCGTCTCCTCGTCATAGTTCCAGGGCGGCGTGGAAAACTAAAACACACCACGCGTGATAGAGTCATGGCAGTGTTGTGTATGTTCCCCGAGGGTGGGGACTTATGCCAGAATAAGGGGTCTTGAATATTGGTGTTTAACAATACATTGAATCTATATGTAACTTGAAGACAATAAGAAAATAGCATCATGCTTTACCGTTTACTTTTTTGCAAAAGTGTGGGTCTTTGCTTTGAGATTTAAAGAAAGGGGGAGCGGTCTTTGAGGTTTGGTTTCCAAGTAAAAGGGGGTCTCAGATATTTTGTCATCTCACAGTCGCGGGTCTTTCTGCTGGAAGAGCCCCCCCCCCCAATATCCCCGGGATGTGTTCTTTCCAAGCAGGCTAAACTGTACACGCACACACACACACACACACACACACACACACACACACACACACACACACACACACACACACACACACACACACACACACACACACACACACACACACACACACACACACACACACACACACACACACACACACACACACACAATTTACACACACACACACACACACACACACACACACACACACACACACACACACACACACACACACACACACACACACACACACACACACACACACACACAAACACACAAACACACAAACACACAAACACACAAACACACAAACACACAAACACACACACATATATTGAATTTAATTTAAGTATTGACATTAGAGTACGCTTTCGCCAAGACTTTAGGGCTATATCACATGGCCTCACATGGCTCTGTCGGGTCTCGAACCCTGGACCACTGCTATTGTGGCACCTATTCACCTAGCACTTAAGGTTGTGTCGGAATGGTAGAGTGGTCTAATGCGCCTGGTGCCACAGTCGTAGCGGTCCATGGTTCGAGTCCCGGCAGAGGCTATATGATATAGCTCTACAGACTTGGAGAAAGAATCCTCCGAGTAATGTAAAAAGCTATAATAATATCACATACCTGCATGATTGGCATGTATGCTGCTAGCTGAGTCCACCTGATGAACAATTCTTTGGACGCCTGTTGTGTTGGCCTTCTTCTAAAGAAGAATACGTTATCTGTCCTGTGAAAGTCTTCTGGTGAAAGATATGAGAAGATATGTCTTAGTGGGTGCTCACGCTTTTCAAGATCATATCAGACTATACACAGTCTCTTTTGATATTACTACACATATTACCCTAGGTTGACCGATAAATAGTCTCTCTAAGGGACCATTCAGTATTTATCATAGCGTGGGGTAGGAGGATTTTATGATCTTTTATGGCGGGCCAAGAACCTTTGTCACAGTGTTTGGAGGGGCTGGTCCCACGCATAGTCTTAATATAGAGTTTCCACTCTACTGCTCTCTGCCTAAACATTCTGCATTTCTCACATTATCTTCAATTGATTTATCAACGTTCATTGGTATCAAGCACGATTAGTTGTTTGCTTTCCTCTTCAAACAGATTTCACAATTCTTTAAATGTGCTTGTTAAGGATTCTACTTGCTCAGCAAAAGTTTGCTGTGAGTCTGGTCTACAAACACCAATTTCTGTCCATCTTTGACAGTCTCTAACATGTCGTCATTTTCAAATTCTGACAATGCCCTCGTGACCTCAGTTCCGGCTATCGTCTACAGCCTTATAATAAATACACTTAGATTCAAAGTAAAATCCCTTGTATCCTTGATTGTGGCATCAAGCTTGATCGATTGTCATGTGATAGCTAAAACTCCACCGGAGTTTTGTGAACCACAAATCGCCCATCTAAGAAAGGAGAATGGACGGTTGTATGCTTATCTTGCAGCATCAGCATATCCTCTATGTGCACGGACGCCACTTGGATTCTGTCTAGGGCTAACATCCATGGCAAAGTATTGATATGCATATAACAAATGAGAATTGTATGCAGGTTACTTTTAACATATGATTTCCTTCTTATCAATCAAACATATAATGCACACGATCTTACGTCAAAAGAAGTCTGGCCTTGTGTTTCGTTCATTTGTAACTATGTGTGTGTTTGTCTATGGAGAAGCTAGAGAGTTTACAGATGAACCGATTTCATTCAAACTTTATACAATTATTAGGTATGAGGTGATACCGCAGTGATTCGATTCTTAGTTTCACGGGTATTGTCCTCTGCCTCGCAGAAAGCATTTACACCTTGCAACGTATAGATAAGTAGATGAAACAATCTTCTTTTATTTGAATACTTTTCGCCTAAAAGTAAAGGTGGCATAGCTCAAGTAGACGGACATACCCTCCAATGACTCCGGGCAGTGCTCCGTGGTATCCAAGAAGTCCCATGCGCAGCATATGGGGGATCACAGCCTTTAGACCGCCATCATAGCCCCATCTACAAACAGACAACAGATTACAATAGATTGGTGAACATTATGCTCATAATCAACTATTTAGTTGGTACAGCTATATAACAGTAAAGTTGTTTGAAAGGCAGTGGATACGAACTCAGGTCTCTTGGTCACACCAGACCAATCATTATGTGTAGAAAGGCGCTCTAGTCCACTGAGCTAACCTCTCCTATGGCTTATAGACACTGATAGACTTGTTAAGACTTGGACGTAAAAGTACATCCACTATGGGAAACATACGACGTAAGATCTCTTTGTAATGCTCTTTTCCCCCCATATTTAATTCCACTTCCTTATAAACCCACCCCCAAAAAGGTACCACTTACCGCGGTGCTGTGGACAAACCCTGCAGAAGTACAGAATGCCGCTGTGTTAGGTGACCGACGTTACTCTGAACACTGTCCCCGAAGCCTGTCATCATATCTACATAAGCTTGGGTATAGTCGTCTGGGTTCATAATGTCTCTATAGGAATGAAACATGTGCGGGAATGATACAGGGCGCACAGAGCCAAACGAAAACGTATCCAAACCCGAGTTTTCTTGGAACTGCTTTACGCTTTCGACGTACCAATGCGTGGCTGATGGATTTGTCAAGTCAATTAGAGTTCTTAATTCACCTCTATGTTTGAAGAGTGCTGGAACCTTATTAGAGCCGTCCATTAACAAGTAATTGTTCTGTTTAGCAATTTCAAAATACGTGCCATTCATACAGAGAAAGGGGGAAATATCACTGGAAACAAGAAACCCAAATTTATGTAAAGTATTGATAACATTACTGAAGTTTGGGGAAATGGCCAATGCATGCGCACCTTCAAGAGGGGATAGATTTTCATTTATGTTGATCTGACCTAATGGAAGTCCACTTTTTCTAATTCCCTTGGCGTATGTTGTAATATCCTTGTCACCATTCCCCCCTGTGAAATACCATATAGGACGTGCATATGCTTCTTCAGATGAAAGTTTATTCGGTGGCAGAAATGATCTCCTAAACATATGAAAATGCACCCTACGCACGTCCCTTTCATCGCATATGACATATTTCAACACAGGTGGACTGCCTTTGTGATTCATATAAGGAGCACCTTTAAAGTCTGCTTTAAGACAAAATCGTCTGCTTCCATGTTCGTTCCAGCTCACGTGCAGTGGTACATCATTTGGAACATACACTCCTACTCCTTTGGACGACAGCCAATAGCGTTCTGAAGCAGCTCCGAATGCTCCAGCATCTTCCTCAGCATCCCCTGATAGATACGGAGCCATTTTAATCACGCGTTTCTGGTTGATAGGCCAGGCCTGCTCCCCGTGCAACGACGGGCCACCAAACCAATGGACGTCCTCGTCAAGGTGGATGCAGTCTTGTGGTATGAAGTCATGTGACAGGGAGATCCAGGTAATCACGTAGCATTTATCACCACTCCGCTTCTTGTGCTCGATTTCGAATCGAGTCACTCGGTCGAACTCCACGCAGTGTGTTTTCAGGTCGAATTCTGGCTTGTTGCACCGTTGGAGGCCGTCACCTTCAGGGATGAATGGACCTATGTTGACAGCCAAATCCACCTAAAAAGTGATCAAGCAATATAGTGTATCCATCAAATCGAAAAATAAAAACCTTTTTTACTTTGGATTTGACTAGTCGCAGTGAATGCTTCAATTTTGGACTTGTCTAGTAGCAGTGAATACACAGATACTATGAACCCCTATGCAACATACCTAACCAACAGAACTTTGATAAAGCAATAGTTCTAAACGTATGAAAACAATACAGTAGAAGCTCTTTATGAGGGACAATCGTGTGCTTTTGCAGCTTAGTGGATAGGAAGTTGGACTCGTGACCAGAAGGTCGATGGTTCGATTCCCAGTCGGTTTTGGTGGTGTTTGTTGAGAAATCTCATATCTAAATAGTTGGATACTCCTCCGTGGCGCCACCTATACGAAAAACCACCACATTTACATTTACAATTAGTGTTATTACGTGATAATGTCCCCATTATGAAGGTGCCGCCAGTAGTGACACTTTTAGTAACATTATCCACTCATTTAACGTACCATTACCACATCATCATTATTTTGTCCATTTATAAGGTGTGTGGAAAAAAGCCTAAAAAATAGTAATGTGGAAAGTTAAGAGGATACCGCTTATCATGGCCCAAGTACAAGGGCTGTATGAAATACTATTGGATTAAACAACTCATGTGGTTGATTTTTTTTTTTTTTTTTTTTTTTTTTTTTTTGGGGGGGGGGTTGTGATGGAAGCACTTTGAAAATTCACCTGGGCTGAGCTTATACGAAAGACTTGAAAATTGGTAGTAATTTGAGTGCAGTGGGTTAAAGTGTCAAATTAATTTAGAAAATGTCTGAAAATCAGAGCATAAGGTTTTCACTTGCTGATAACCTCCACCTGGGCCATAATAAAATGGTAGTCCCCCATGACTAAAAATAGTTTCATGTATGTGGGATTTCTTGACCTCTTATAACACCCACACACATACACACACGCACGCACACACCCATACACAATTACACATACATACACACACACGCACGCACACGCACACACACACCCACGCACACACACGCACGCACGCACGCACACACACACACACACACACACACACACACACACACACACACACACACACACACACACACACACACACACACACACACACACACACACACACACACACACACACACACACACACACACACACACACACACACACACACACACACACACTGTACCTGTAGCTTAATGAGCTTGTAGTGGTGCGAGGTGATCGTGAAGAGCATGGTGTCCAGGCGGAGCTCGCTGTCGTCCAGGTACGTGGGGCCCACGCCACTCCGCGGCCTCAGCACCAAGTTCCACACCGCGACTCCCACCAACACCGTGCCCAGGGTCAACTTCAGCATGCTGCTCTATCCCATCAGGCCGTGTGGAATCTGGGGCAATAGTGGAATAGTGAAGGAGCATACAGTAGAACTTCCCATTAAGACCATCTCTATAATGAGACCACCTCTATAATAAGAACACTTTTACGATCCCAAACCTTCATTAAGCTGCAAGAATGAAGCTCTGTATAGAGACCAACTCTCTATAGGGACCACATAGCACTGGTCCCAAAGGTGGTCCTATTGAGAGGGTCTACCGTAACATGTTTAGAAGTGGTAGATCTATATCGGTTAAGTATACACCCGCCATGTGGGCTTCTGTGGCCAATGGATCGGAAGTTTGACATGTGACCAGAGGTTCGTTCCAGTAGATTCCCAGTCGGGTTTGGTGGTGGGTGTTGAGCAAACTCACCCCAAAACAGTTGTACACTGATATGTGGTATCTACACGTTAAATAGTCACAGGTCAGGCAAATGAATGCTAATGTTGATTGTCTACGCTACGGCTGCAATGAGCTGGATACTCCCCGAGGAGTTGAGAATGATTTAAATGTAGTGCGAACAGGGTGCCAATGTCCTGGTGTGTATGGAGAGTCGTCCAGCTGATGCTGCATTGCAGGGTAGAAGACAATAAAGCAGACATTTACATTTACATTAGAGTTACTTGACATTTTCATTGATTAATTGCGCAGACTGGGGTGGTATACATTTTATTAGGTACAGTAACATTAGCACACAATCTCAACATAGAAATACTTCTCAAGCAAGGTAAATGAAGGGATTACCAAGTCAGCTCTTACCCTTGCGCAAGTGTGATCATGAAAATAGTTGTATGTCTAAAACAGCCAAAATTACCATTTATGTTTAATATTGAAACAAACATGCACATTTGTGATATGAATTATACTACACACATTACAGTATTATTGATTTTCAAATGTTTGTTTGTTTTTTTTTATTATGAAAGGCTTGTCAATGTACTAATATTGTACTTACACGATGAAGCAACGCTAACCACTACACACTGTACCACATGGTATAAGCAAATACAGGATCAGTGATTCGGTGATAATAAATTGATAATGCACCGCAGATGTACTGGTTTTGTTAAAGTATGGAATTGGATATAGATTTGAGAGACATTGGTTTCTTGGTTATTGCATTAATTTTAGCCTGTGTACCATGACAGTGAGCGGGGGGGGGGGGCGAGGGGGGGGTCAGTTTATATATAGCCATCAGCAAATAAACATTACAAGAAGAGCCTTAGCGTCGGCATAATAGCGTTTCACCACGTAACACCTGCACAGTAACACCTTTCTCACCAAAATACTTCATGGACGCACGCACACACACACACGCCCCCACACACACACACACCACCCCACCAACCTTTCACACACACACACAAACACACACACACACACACACACACACACACACACACACACACACACACACACACACACACACGCACACACACACACACACACACACACGCACACACACACACACACACACACACACACACACACACACACACACACACACACACACACACACACACACACACACACACACACACACACACACACACACCTTTTTTTCTCCAAAAACCTGGATCTGTCATTGACCTGTGGGCGTTTCTGGGCCATAAATGGTCATAAATCACTATCTATAAGTGTTCAGATCAATGAAGTGTGAGCTTTATGACAATTATCCCCACTTTACAAGTATTGCTTGTGTCACGGTTAATTCTAACTCATCATAAGGATAATTTCGATTCTCACGCTACCACGGTGATTTTATAAAACCATAATGGCGTCAATTTTGTGTTGAACATTTTAAACATGCATGGTCACGAGTCCAACTCTCTATCCATTTGACCACGGAAGCACACCGATTATGTTGATTATGTTGGTAAGGGGCTTCTCCTTTCCTGCATTGCATTTTCTTTTGTTATGCCGTTGTTTGCTATTCTTTTTGTGCGTATCACACTGCATTTTTGTGCACAAGTTCCAAGGGGGAGGGGGGTGGGGGGGGGGGTGACTCAAATTATAGTAAACAATAAGTGGGTCACTCAAATTCCACAGTTGGTGATAGGTGAGGGGGGTCATTCAATTTATCAAATTTAGTGTTTCCGTTCTGCCGCCCACTCCCCACGAGAATAAATTGTCACTTCCTAAGTAGCAAGCATTGATATTGTAAATCGACGTAGAATTGGGATCTATCATAGGATCCACATTCTTCAATTATTGTGCGCAGATTTCACAATATTTTAGTGGTGGGAATGATGCTACTAGATCGATGTAAAATGGAAAAGAAACTGATTGAAGCTTCCACATTTGCTTTGGCATTATCTTGGATGAAAAAACATTTTAAGTCCAAGGCAGTATATTGAAGATTCTAATCTCGTGTCAGCAATACATTGCCATTTCAGATTGGAAGAAAAAAAGTGAAATAAAAACTAACTTCATGAGACAAGTAAAAAACGGCAGTTAGTGTATCTCCATTAAGGCGGAGAATACTGTAAGCATAATCCATGCATACATTATGTTAAGCCTGCACTTCAGTTGTGCTTGTGCAAGGATTAAATTGGAAAGTGGCTGATTACTGGCCCGTGATTGGATGTCTAACTGGCCTCCTTGACAACGTGCCATAGAAACTTTCCTCGTGTGAATGATGTCTTTTACATCATCACAACAAGCATTGAATACTTTTATATATACATTTAGCCCACAAGTTTGCGTTGTAAGAAGGACACGTTTTATAAGAAGTTAGTTAACCTATCTGAATAGTTTTAAACATCCTCAGAATGGTATGCAAGTATACGATGCAAGTATACGAGAACTGATCAAATGCTGATCAATAAGTGTGCCAATGACCTGGTGTAAATTGTAGTCATGAGAGCTAGACTGGGATCAGGTGGACTATAAACCACCACATTTACATTTACATTTATAAGCATGCAAAGCCATAGGTTGTTTAGTCAGAAAACGGTAGTAGACTTGCCGCAAAGATTGCCGCAAAGATTGGCGCAGAAGTCGGCCGCAAAAGTCGCCGTGGCCGTTGTGTTTGGGTCTGGGCGGCGGGTGTGGCTGCGGGCGTGGGTTGTTGCATTGTGGTCGTCTTCACATGTTCATTCTCTCCCATTTCATAATGATTGCATTATTGACTGTCCATGT
>CM032660.1:35253056-35402621 GCA_019095985.1 Streblospio benedicti
AGAAACAGCACAGGTTGTTATGGCATATTAAATGAAAAAAAAAAATCCTTATAAGTAGAGCATAAAAATGTGAATGAGGGGGTAGGGGTATATAATGGTCTACTACTATGGTTTACAAACACTATACCATGCAGTATACAGTATATACCCCCTAACCCCTCCCATGATGCTGAGGCCATGGGTTTACAGGTATAGATCATGAACCATGTTAGAGCACTGCACACCCAGTTCGTGTGCACACCCACTTCGTTTGTTATTCATATAAAATTATTGGGCTCAAGAAAAATACCAAATAATATTACTACAATGAAAACAATTTTTCCCGGTGGCAAAGTGTAAAAATAAAATTTCTAGTAAGATCTAATGAAAATAAACATGTTCCAATCCCCAATTATCCCCACGCACGAACTGAATGTGCATACGTTTTATCATACGACAATACGAGTAAGTATCTTTATTTTGACACATCAAACACTATTGAGTGTTCCTTAATAGCTGTGCTACGATTGTTTAAACAATAAAATGCACGAAGTGGGTGTGGAGTGATCAGTGTGCAGTAATTAATATTGACTTCTCAAAAATACGCTCACATAGTACATTTTAGAAACAGTGGCAATACCTTTTATCTTGGATAACATTCAACATGTTTGTAAGGATGATAGTTGCCTTCCGATACAGACATTTCATAATTATAATAGATTTTAGTAATAAAACGATCGTGACTGTTTATTTCTCTTCCAACGTACACTTTCTATGGTCTATAATCATAACAAAGACTGTCCTGATGTTGGGACGTCAAAATCAGTTTCATTAGGAGAAAGACTGTCCAGAAGAAATACATAATGGAAACATTAGTTTACATGAGGAAGGATAGGCGGCGCCACTGTGTCGATCTTTGCACCAATCTTTGCGCCTATTTTAGCGCCAAAGGACACTACTCTACTAGCGGGATCATTCAAAATGAATTAGAAATTAGTTAACAAGAATGCACACTTGTATTTAATCAGACTGTCTTCAAGCTTTGCCTATAAATCTATTCTTTGTAAAAGCATGTATTTTAATGGAAATGCTTCATTGATACTAATTTTCTTTGAGTAAAAATCCGCTGATTTTGAAGGTCGCTATTTTGGTTGGGGTCAACAGTCGGTTGCGGACGATGTGGAAAGAACTCAACGAGCGCACAGTGGATTGGCATAACGTTCTCAGAAAAAAGGTAAAACTAGGTCACGGTAACCTAGATGGAAAATGTGGATAAGATATATTTAAGGATAACATATTTATTGAATATCGTCATTTGTAGGCAGAGTATATATAATTTTATTTTGATAGCGATTTCTAATACATATTCTAAAAGAAGTAAACACTGATATGTCTGCTGACATGTCTCCAAAGTCTCACAGTAGACATCTAATATTTTAGTTTGACCCTTATCTATTGCTATTTTGGCTTACAATGACACAGGACCAGTGATCGCGGGTGGTTGTATACTGATATGTATATATACAATATATAAAGACCAAGGTCGTTGAAATGCCCTGTGCAATGATATATATGTCATCTAGGATTCTAGGTAAACCAAATTATACTGAATTTTCTATCCGGTTAAATAGTTATCTAGATAGGCATGTAGTACAGGTTGCATTAGGGGACGGTGCAATATTTAACAGGCGGGGGGACCGGTGCATATCGAAAAACTTGTCTGAAAAAAGGTCTTGTCCCCAGCTGATGTGATGAAAAAAAAACTGATGTCCCATGACCTCTATTCATAAAAAAAAGTCCACGTCGCCTCCCATGAATATTTGCGTGATTAATTTATACCGATTCGCTCACGTCGAGGTGGGATTTCAGCAGCTGAAAAAAAGTACATGTCCCATGCCCAACGAGAATGAAAAATTATCCGGTCCCCCTACTTTGCACCTTGAAAAAAGTACCTGTCCCCCTACCAAATGACCAGTCCCCCTTCCTGGTAAATATTGCACCGTCCCTAGAGTCAGAAACAGAGTCCTACAGTTGTTTCTTATTTCCATGCAGTGGTAGACTTTCATCTATCTTAGATCTAAAGGTTAGACTTATTTTGTTATCACACCTCATGTAAAGCCAGATAGCAAGCCACTGACATCCTGACAGTGGGAATAGTCGGCCCTTATATCATTGATAAAAGCTTACCCGGGAGTAGCTCGCCTTGAGAGCTCGCCTGTCATCGTACATAAATAAAATGCAACTAGAAACCCCTATCTTTACGCCAACACTCTGCCGTGAACTGTCGGAAAGCATAGTTTGCATTAGGAACATCGGTAAATGATGGTCTAAACAGAGTGCATAGTGTTAAAAAAAATTAAAGCCCTTATGTTTTGTTTAAACATATTTTATTTTAAAATGAAAAAGAATTTGGCATGGCAAATTTCGACTTGGCCCATCTCCACAGCTCTATATTTGGGTGGATTTGCACCTATCATAAAATAGGTTATTAGATGCTGTCGCTGCCATTCTGACCACTGGTTGGACCCAGGACTGCCTCAGCTGGTCAACCGGCAGGCCACAAGGGGCTTGCTATCTGGACAGTCACTGGAAAGCATCGTAACATGAATGAAATATCAGGACTAGAAAGTGACAATACAGTTACTTCTCTAGGCGTAATTAAATCATGGTCCACCCTTCCCTTCTAGACATGGCCAAATTTTTCGTCACTGATGAGGTCCATGTCAGACGTTTTGACATCTAGATACTTGATAAATAAAATTCCTGGATCTGCCCACAGTTAGATCTATATATAATAGATCATAATAGATCTAATCATTGAGTTCTCTATTTGAAATCCATGCGTAAAAAACCTAGAAATTACTGCTTTAAGTTGATATATGAACTTGATTAATTTTTACTGGTGATGAATGATGGGACAGGTCACTGGATGTTTTAATTGGGAGGAGGGTGGGGTCTGTGAGCAGACAGCTCAGTAAATGTAGTCGTGGGCTGTTTACTCACAAAATGTTAAAATATTTGTTTTTGTTTTCTCGACAGTACATTGAAAAAAATTATAACTTTTTTGAAACAATAATATTTCTCATCTCCTACCTCCTAAGTGACAGGTCTCATAAATGCTGAACTATACAGATTGCATTATGACATGCCATCCATATTTGGTCGTTTATCTTTTCAATATCATTGTCATTACTTTCTGAACTTTGATTCAAGTTTATAGTATTAATGTGTTGATCTTTGAATGCATTACTGTAACATGTCTGGCTATTCAATTCTGTCCTTTTGATCAGTTTAGTTTTGTTTTGTTTTTTCGATAATTTTTTCCCAGCTTGAAAATTTCATGGATAAAACTATCGAGAACATTGAATCTGTTAAGTGAGTTTTCTACCATGTTACATTGAGCAAACATATGTTATATTGTATTGTTTCTGTTTTTAGAACTATTATTATTATGTTTATTTAATAAAAGTAACTTAATTATACATATACTCACATTCAATTACACTAGATGCTAAATAATAAATTAAGACTACTATACATTAAGAGTCTGTGTTTGTGATATACAAACATATCATGACTATGTCAGACTGTTGGCTTTCAAACTTGAAACTATGCTTTCAACTTTTGCGCCTTTGATCTAGTTAATTTCAATTTCAATTTTGTCACCCCAATTATGCATCAATATATGTATATGTTAAAGAACTAAGTGATGTGCCCCTATTTTTTACTGGGTGAATTTTGTAGGACATATACATAAAATTCATATTCCATTTTTACCATATGAAGACTTGGTGACCAGCCTGGCAAGATGCTACGAGCCTCCTCCGCTGTGATGCGGTCCGGTCTGCTGGCCAAACACTTGTCACGACAAGCGGCGACTTGTCACATGACTGCTTCGCCCATGTCAACAAGTTCGGAACCATGGAAACCAAAAGCTGTGATCTTCGACATGGGAGGTGTCATCATGCAGTCGCCAGGACTTGCTTTTTCTAGTAAGATTTATTCTCTGACATTTAATCTTGTTGTTTAGTTCTACAGTTTTCAAGCTGTAATCATTCAGAAGATATTTTATAGTTTCTGGACTCAACATATTAGAACGCTAACATCTTTTTAGAGACTCAGAAACTGTATTTTCAAGTGACACAGTGCCATCTACTATGTGTCCCTTACAAGATGTTAGTGTTCTAATATACTGTAAATGATTATTTTTGTAGCAGTTTATATGTAATTCCCTGACATTAAGTCGTCAATCCTTATTTCTGTGACAAAATCACAAAGACTCTCCCTTCAAAAATGATGGTGATGGAAAAAAATCATCAAGCAGCTTTTATAATCTCTTTTTTAATATACTCGCGTGAATGTTTGTGGACAGGTTACGAAGAGCAGCACAAGATCCCTAAAGGCTCCATTGTTCAGGAGATCATCAAGGGAGGTGAGGAGAGTGCGTGGGCCGCCCTGGAGCGAGGGGAACTCACAAGTGACGAGTTTGGACACAAGTTCTCAGAGGCTATCTCCAAACGGGTAAATCGCCGCACACAAATAAAGCTCTTGTTGACAATATTTCATCATATCCTCGAATGAGTTCATACTGTTGGAATACATATATAGACATGATCAGTTCATCTTTTCACAATGCAAAAGAAATTTACTGTCAAAATTAAGATTTTGTTTTGTGTTTTGAAAAGATATACTGAACATGTTTATATACATGTATAAATATTTCATCATGTTATTATGCATTGTACAAGTCTATTCTAGTATGTCAAAAATGTGAGTTAATTTCCCCCCCGTGTATGTAAAAAGTAGGGGGTAATTTCAATCAAACAATCAATCAATTAATTCTTAAATTTATATCGAGAGGTCTTAACTATTCCTTAATTTGAGGGTGTGGCCTGGCTGACCAGTCTACTTTGCAATTGTCCCGTCTATCAGTCATTTCGGTTTATTTGACCCACACACCCACATACAGATGTGCTAGATCTTTTTTGTACAACTGTATCCCAAGTCTACTTTATCTTCCCATGCCTTGCTATCTCTGTAGTTCTAGTTTTTTTTTTTTTAGTTACATGTACTCTGAAATGTACGTGAATGAATCATAAATGATAAGTGGAGACATACCCACTATCCACTAAAGACAGGGAGGGATGTTTAAAAAGGATACATGTAGGTGATCGCGCATTTCCATCTCCTGCCCCCTCTCTCAGCTCTAATTTTATCATAAATTTAACAAACCTTTCTTTTTACAAGCTAATCATTCAACTTATGAAAAAACAAATATTTGCAGACTATAATCCGGTCTCCGTTACTGCTTGTGACACCATCATCATCAACATTACGTGGCATCAAATGGATTGAACAAGTCTGAAGTTCAAGACGAAAGCTCTCCAAGATTGGCTTTCAAAAATTTGTAGTTGTGTGTAATTGTTTAAATTCATTATATAAAAAATAATTTCTGTTTACAGGTTGGCAAGCCGTGTGACTTGACCGGGCTGTTGCCTCTCTTTAACCGCTATCGTACTCCCGAGGAAACCCCGAGTCACCCTGAGATCTACACGGCCATCAAGTGTATCCGCGCTGAGGGGATCAAGACTGCGGTGCTGACCAATAACTGGCTGCTCAGCCACAACGAGTCGCACTGTCCGGTGGATCGGTCGCTGTTCGATGTGGTAAACTTATTCGTGGTTCTCATTCTTTAGTAGACCAGTCATTTACAGTCTGATGGGTGGATCGGTTAGAAATTGGGTGGGGGGTGTCATACTTTCAGAATTGAAGTCATAGGGGGGACATACTTTCATTAGGGGGGTCGGACTTTCCTTTTGAATGTTTCAAAAATCTAACTGACCCCCCCCAAATTGTAATGACTGGGCCCTTAATGTACTTTTGTTGAGATTGATTCTATGGCCACACTTTGAGCCTTAACTCCAGTCCAGAGGCATTTGGATTTTTTATGTCTTTGTGAAGAATAATTGAATTTTTACATATTGAGATAATTGATCAGCTAGACATTTTTTTTGCCAAACACTAAAGTTTATAAATTTGTAAATTGAGGTAACAGGAAACCATTTCTTTTTAATTATTCATCATTTGTTTTTGATTTTCATTGTGTTTTCTACAACTAATACACTGTGTTACTAATTTTCGTATTCACTTTCAGGTTGTGGAATCTTGCAAAGTAAAAATGCGTAAACCAGACCCTAGGATTTACCAGTACACTCTAGATCAACTAGATATCGCACCAGAAGAAGCTGTGTACATTGATGATCTCGGTCAAAATCTGAAAGTGCCAAAATCCATGGGTATCAAAACTATTAAGGTGAGATTTTTGTTGCTGAGACGTTCCTTTGATATGTAAGAAACACATATAAATGCATAAAACTTGATAGAACTTTACAAGCTCAAGATTAGAGCAATAAACATGCTTTCAATGGTGTACCTAGAAGTAATGTTATACTGAAGCTATAATAGAAGTACATGTACATGCAATGTAATACATGTGAACTCATCAGTAGATCAATAGTCAGACTGTTTATAAGAATACAGGTTGGTATACTGTTTCTGATGGATTATGAGATGTGGCCGTAGAAAAAACTCAGGGAGCTGCTTCAAGATTTTCATTTTAGTTGAGATATTTGTTTTATCCTAACCACATTTGGACATTACTGGTATATGCAGTCCCTGACACTCATATCAGGTGTATGGACGAAATTTAGTACAGTTATCATCAAAGGAGGTGAAGAGAGAGCTCTTCATTCAGTGGTCTCAATAGAGAGGTTGCCTCTGTTCACTGTGGTCTATTCATGAAGCCTTGGGACCGCTAGATATTAGTCATATCGCAGAGGTAGTCTTGATATATAGAAGTGGTCTTAATTTGGCAGTTTTGCTGTATATTTTTAATAAGAGAGTTGATGTTACAGTTTATCATTTAGTCACTAGTATGCTCGCCCAGACTAGTAGAAATTGGGGAGGACTAACGCTCAATTCAATTCACTCGTCCTGTACGAGTAGCTGCTGAGCCAAAACGCCTTTGGTAACTTGTCAAGATGAGTAACTTTTGGAGAGGACTAGTACCTTTTTATAGTTTTGTAGTCTGAATTTGTGTTTTATGGTCTTAATTTGGAGGTTTTGCTGTTTGTTGCAGTGCGACAGCCCTCAGCAGGCGGTGAGTGACCTCAGCGCCCTTCTGGGACTGGACATGCGAGCGTACGCTCCGGGCACCACCAGCGTGCCGCCGCGACTGCAGCTCGACATGAAGAAGCTCAAGTCCTATCTCAACTGGGCGCTCAAGCTGCATGATAAAGGTATCGGATATCTTCATGCAGACTATTGTTCGTAGTAGGAATATCCATTCACAGTTGCCAATCAGTACACTACTACTTACATTGACAGTAAAAACTTTGTGTTGTGGCTTCCCATCACGGGGCCTTTGACAGAAGTGACAAAAAAACATGGTGACGTCGAAGGCCCGGTGATGGCAAGGCACAAGGTAAAGTTTTTATTGTGAATCTAAGTAGTAGTGTACTAAAAAACTATGTATATCTTGGCTTTTCATTTTGACGAATTTATGGTATATTTCTTTCTGAAAACTATTAAGATTTGTATTTTTTCAGCCAGCCTTATATTAGCATTTATTTGAAGTTTATAACCTGATTTTAAATGAAAGATGCTGTAATGGTTGTAGAGCCTCCAGTGCTTCGTTGCTTTGAGCATGGCCAGTCCAATCCAACCTACTACCTGCACTATGCTGGGAAAAACATGGTTCTGCGCAAAAAGCCAGTAAGTAATCCCTTGTATCTTTGCTACGATGGGCACATGCATCGTAGAGTAGAAACCAACTGAGACTAATAAGTGGCCATTAAACCCTTCATTGTTTACTTATAGACTGTATATAGTAAACAATCAAGGGGGGAAAAGAAAGAATGGCCATTCATCAATCTCAGTACTAGTTCATTTCTGCCGTCTAGACTATGCTACAGTCAGTCTTTATGCAGGTATACGTTGTAAATTAAAAGTTTCACTCATTATTCGTATGGTTTGTACTAAAGTATTTTGACATGTTTGGTGCTGGGTTGAAGATGTCTTTGCAGGAAAAAAACTTAAACACCACTGAAACGTCAAAGAAAATATCACACAAAGACAGAAATCTTTCCAACGCTATGTATTACAAAACTAAAAAGTCCTAAAGAGTTGTACCATCTTGGAAGATTTTAATTTTGTTTTACTTGATGAATCACAGGATCAACTTAGATTATTTTGCCCGCTACGCAATAGTATGGTCTGGGCCTCTGTTGTGCCACAAAGGGCCTGATAGGTTTCATAAACTCTAGGAGCATATTGCAATTTAAATTAATATATAGTGTTGTAAATCTTAAAATATTTGATTTAAATCTGTGAAATTGATTAGCCTTAGATTTTAAAGCGGTGAAATATTCTAGTAGTTGGGTATTTTAAATCAGATAAAAATCAGCATCGGCTACTTTTAAGAGTTGTCAGAATGCCCTATGGACTGTTTAAAGGTTCTATGTATGCTGATGAGGGAATATACCCTACCCCATTCTGAAATCTCGGCAAAAATCCAGGGCCATTTTCACTAATTTTCTAACCATTCTCATTTCACAATTTCACAATTTTACAATTTCTCACAATTCTCAAAGGAAATTGACCCCCATTCAAGGAAATTGACCCCAATTCTCATTTCACATAAACATTAAAGACCATTCTCACATCTCAAAATGGGTATATTTTTCCTTCTATACTAATGCTGCTGTCTGGTTGTAGCCTGGCAAACTTTTGCCATCCGCGCATGCAGTAGAGAGAGAATACCGGGTGATGAAGGCTGTGGCTAACCTCGGCGTGCCGGTCTCAAAGATGCTGGGACTGTGCGAGGATGACAGGTTTGTGTGCTTGTTGCCATGTCAACCAAAAGATTTACAGCTAAATCTGTTTAATTCAAACTTGAAGGAAGAAAATTTAAAAAAAATCCAAAATTGAAGTTGTCAGGTACTGTCATAATGACCCCATAAGATGTAATATGGGAATTTAATGTCCAGAATTTTTTTTAATAAAATGTAGATTGTTGTGTTTTACATCTCTTATTTGCTCATCAGATTGGTGTGTATTTATTCTATTATGATTATAAAAATAGTGGCTGCACTCTGAAATCATGACTTGATTTTTGAAACGTTTGTAGAAATTTGATATAAATTATGAGGGTATATTAAACTCAAAATGCTATGGATTTAGAAACAAGTCAACATTGTGCTATTCAGTATCTTGTAAATGATAAATGATAAATGTAATTTTACACAACTTAATCTTGTTTGAACAGAAGAAAAGAAAATGTTTAAAATAATGATTTTTTTATCCAGCTTGATTGGCACACCGTTCTACATCATGGAATACGTTCCTGGTCGCGTTTTTAAAGATCCGCTGTTACCAGGGTTTACTCCAGAAGAGAGACGAACCATCTATACAAAGATGTGTGAAGTTCTCGCTAAAAACACAAAGTTGATATTGCAGAAGCTGGACTACAGGACTATGGGAAACCAGGTTCAGTGTAGTTCATTGTTATTACATTTAACACATGCACACAACATTCAAGTTTGTAAAGTTTTGAATGTCTTTTAGAAGTAGTTTTATAGTTTCTGGATTCATATAACGTAGCAGAATGCTGCATTAAAAGTAAGTTTCTGAGTTACAAATATTATGTTTGTACTTATGTGAAGTATTGAATGATTTTTTTCTTATTGTACGTGCTGATTTAATTTTTGTCAGCTTGTATATATCGTATTTTTAAAACAAAAATCATTATCAGGCTCAACTTTTGCCCGCCTGATAGTGCACATATATCTAATTTTAGCAGATAACCACACCATGAATGAATATTGTCACTTTTCATATAGACATCAGACCAACTCATTGGCAGTGCTCAAGTGATTGGCAACATCAAAACCATTTATTGACATTCACGAAATAATATATAGATAGTTTTCTCAACTGTGTCCAGTTATAATGTAGAACGTACCTGCTACCTTAGAGATAGACGTATGTTTGGATGTTGCCATGGGGCCCAGCATCATGGGATGGGTGTGTGGTATGTATACTACAATGATTTACAAACACTTTACCATACATATTACTACTGTTCTTTTCTATATAATGGTAGTAATGTGTATGGTATAGTCTTTGTAAATCATATTCATACTACACACACCCTCCCATGATGCTAGGGCCCATGGATGTTGCCAATAACTTGAGCAATGAAGAATGAACTTTTTCCCACTCATTGTCATGAAGTATGCATATCGTGGAGAATGCTGTTAGCAACCTGCTGTGTTACATCAATAAATGTAAAAATTATCTACACATGATAGTGTTACTCAACTCAGTTCATACATATATTGTGTTCTATCTGTTTTCGATTGGCATGGAACATTGCAAACGTCCATGATATTGCCATGGATTATGATTTTTATTTCATTATCATTAGTATTATTTTTTATTTTTTATAAAGATAATTTCGTAAAAAAATGTCCAACTGACTGACTGACAAGAGGGACATTATTTTTATAAGATAATTTAAGACTTCATTCATGTTTCTTATATACTCATTTTATTGAATCTGTGTAAGATGATTATTTCATATTCGACACATTGTGCATTTGCTTGAAGTTTGTTTTTTTGTAAGCGCACCGTGCGCTTATTAAAACAAATAAGGTACATGTACGTTCACATAAATTGTTAATTGTGACAAGAGACAAAAAATGAATACAACAAAGTTCACCATTCTTCACTTCCAAGTTGAGGCTGTCACAATGATAAATGTTGGAAAATGAAGAATATACATCTATTTGAGCTGTGCATTCAATATTATAATGAAGTTCGCATGTTTGGTCTAGTCACTG
The DNA here is from genome assembly GCA_019095985.1 of Streblospio benedicti. Classification (NCBI taxonomy): domain Eukaryota; kingdom Metazoa; phylum Annelida; class Polychaeta; order Spionida; family Spionidae; genus Streblospio; species Streblospio benedicti. Next base: position 35,263,937 of record CM032660.1, read on the forward strand.
GTCGTCTGCAATTTAGATTAAGAACATTCTTTTGCCCATAACGTTGTCAATTTCCATGCTAACTAAAATCCGATTACAGATTCATAATCCTCACTCAAAATCCTTTGGCCTCCTTTTAGAAACGTACTTTCCACACATGGCACACAATAAATGATACTTGAAAATGACCTTTAAATATTTAAAGTCGTGTGAGTCTAGAATTACCCGGAACTCACAATGACCATTTTGATGGTGGTGTTGTAGGAATATGTACAGCTCATTTTCCATCTTAAAAGTCATGAATGTATACCTATGTATATATTACTGTCAGGTAACTACGTGAAGCGTAACTTCGGGCGGTGGGCGCGGCAGTACGAGGCCAGCAAGACCCAGGAGATCCCGGCGATGACGGAGCTCATGACCTGGCTCACTGATCGCATGCCCACCAACGAGCGCACGGCCATCGTGCACGGAGACTTCAGGTACGTGTATTTATCATTCTGTTTCATGTAATTTCAGTGGTAATCATGATCCAGAAGTATCCGACAGCCCAGAGAGGGTTATCACAAGTGTTGGAAAAGCGGGGATTCTAAAGTTATCATGCTTGTACTCAGCTGGACTTTACTTTTTCAATTTTTTTAAAAAAAGTGTTGTAATTGTTTAGAAAAGAATGATGAATACAAGAACGTGTTCGTTGTGAAACATGAATTATTTTATTAGGTTCGCACTTCGGGCTTGCCAAGACAACCCACAAGAACTCACCCGATAAAATGAGTCATGTTACAAACTCCCCGGTTTTGTCTATAACCCTTTACTGATGGGTTAGCCATTGATGCCTGGTATTGAAACTGAGTATTAAAGTATAAACTAAGCTAAAATTTAGCAAGATGTATGTTTGATTTACCCAAGTAGAGTGCTATCACTGTGTGAAATAACGGTTAATCTCAAGTCTCCTTAGTGGTCGGTTCACAGGTTCGACTTTCGGTGGAAAAATAGTCACTGATACAGGTTGTTACATACATGTGTAAATGGTAGGAAAGAATATCTGGGAATCTCCTCAAAAGAACACGATACAGTTATATTCATGATGAAACGTAAATCAAATCATTATAGGGTGCCTTGTTTCATTCTATCTGCCTTTTCTTTGTTGTCCTCTTTTTCAAGTGGAACATCATCACCGATTTTCTCCGCTTTGAAGGTGTTTGGATCAATCTTGATTTTTGCGGATATGATTATGTGGTCGTCAACGACATAGTGATTTTCCTGAGCCATGAGTTTCTCCCAGGGTATCATGTGGTCCCAGCCCCACCATGACGGCCGTGTCAGGTCGAACTCTTTGGTGAACTCGTGTGGAACAAGCGGACCATTGAGAATTTGAGGCTCAAACGTCACCTACAATGAGATATAGATAGATGAATATAGAACAATGACGTGTCTATTGGTCTACAAAACAAAGAAAAAATTCTTTGCATTGACTTTCTTTCTTGCAAATTTTTCATCTCAAAATGGGCGGTTTGGGCACTTGGGTGATGTCACCTTTTGAAAATAAAGTTGTAGTTATTAAATAGTAATTGAACTTACTTTCTGACATGTATTGATACAGTGTCAATTAGCAATTCTTTTCACACTATTTAAAAACCATGTCACAGAGTGGGGTAGGGTGGGGGTGAGGCAAAGATGACAAAAGGTGACCAGGGAGAAGGGAGGGATGGGGGTTTACAAAAAGGCCAAAAATCAGTGATATCATTTGTAAATGATCCTTCGTGGACAACTGTACCTGACATGATGCCATGGTGTTGCCCTCATCTCTTTGGCCGTGCAGATACAGTCCGAGATAGGACGCGCTCTCTCCGGATTCTGTTCGGCTCTCAGTTTTGCGCACATGAAGGGTCCATGTGATTCCCAGGATCTCATAGTGGTCGCCCCACATGCCTTCCTCCCCTGAAAATACAGAATGAAATGTAAAGAATAAATTAACATACCTATTGGAATCATTGTTGTGCGCTACGGCAAGGCTTTCACTGTTTTCTCAACAGCTTCATCAGGCCCAATGAAACACCTCAGTTGGTCACAGGATGAATCGAATATTCATTTACAAAGTAAAATGTTTTTTCTCAGTTTTTTTCTAGAATGGACAGATTCATGAGTTGACATATGGAATACACTACCTCCCCTTTTCGCCCAAAAATATCATTTTTATGGAGCATAAAATCTACAACCTAGATCAGCCAGTGCCTAGTATTTACTTTAGAATACTTTGTAGAGCATCATTAAAAACATATTTATGGATTTTTAAGGCATTATCTGACCAACTTATAAATTCCCATGAGATCAGTTGTTTCTTTTTCAATCAGGTCATCCAACTGTATTCTACGTTTAAGCTGAATTGTTTAAAATGATTACATGTATATATGTATTTATGGTTTGAGTAGAACATGACCTCTTTTTTATTAGCAATTTCGGAATTCATCATTGGTAAATCAAACTTGAAGGGAGAAACTCCGAGAAAGTAATGACTTGGACTATGATGTATCAAACTTTGATGTAAACGGTTCCACCTGTTGTAATAATTCTATAGTTTCTAAGAAAACAAATTGACGATTTCATATGAAATCATCGTCAGTTGCATGGCTTTATTATTCACAGTTCCTTTACAAGTCCATGTTCATGATATTACCAGTGGGTTAGACCTACTACCAAATCCCGCGGAACTTGGCAGCGGTGCCAAAAATTCAAAATCACATTGTACCGGGTATTAATACCACTGAACATTTCAGCAGCGGGGCTTCTGATTGGTTCAGCGTATGTAGCTGTGAGATATGATGATGTATGAAATGGACTTACCCAGGGTGCCGATACCACAGACAGCGATGTCCATAACGAGTTGACCATCGTCAAGGTCAATCTTGGGAGGAATGCCGGTGTTCTACATAACCAGATACAGAAGGGAGATGAAACTGTTTTATAATGAAAACTAACAATGTATACGATGGCTGCTATTAAACCGGAGCAGCAGTAATAAATAAAATGAAAACTTCGTGTATCAAAATTTTCTGTAAGTTAATGAAAGTATTGTATGCTTATGTGAGATGAAAAGGTAATTAAAACTAATTAAAAAACATTGAATTTATGAAATGCTGTACAATCAGCTGTGAATGAAAATAAAATCAACCAGTTACCTTGGTGTGATCAAGAAGCTCAAAGGAGTCTGGATCCAGTGATATCCTGCCTCTGATATAAATGGAATCATTGATAAGGAAGCCATTTTCTGGATCATTCAACTTGTCAAATGGAATGAATTTGTTCCACCCCCAACCCACTGTTGATGACATGTCTATGCTGTACTTGATGCATGTTCCAATCGGTTTTGTTCCACTGATAGCAAATTCAAATTCTACCATGCTTGACTTCAGCTGGCTGTTTTTCGTCTTCTTCTTTTGTAGATATACAGCAAGATAATCTTCATACCCGCCGTTTTCTGACTTCCCTGTCCATTTCTTTACACACATTGACCAATTTATTCCATGCATAAGTCGCTCTTCGCTATAGATGCGTTTTGTTGTGAGTCCCTTCAAGTCAATCACCCAATCAATGAATGCAGTATTTTCAGTATCCACAACATTACCAAGGATAGTATTAAACGGGAGACATTGCAGCTGGTGCTTTGGTAAACACTTATCCAGATTGACCCCGTGACTTATATCTTCTCGTTTCTTGATTAGATCTTCGATCAAGTTTTCTTTAAAATATGTAACGTCAACGTTGAGATACATCAGATGAACTTGTTTCATTTGATTGTCAATTTCCACCAGAGTGTCCTGGTTACTTTTCTCCCAATCTGTAACCTTTTTCTGTGCCTGCTTACTCGTGTCATGCACGTGTTTAGTGAGTTTGTTCTGCCATTCCTTAACACTTCTAATAATCTTAAATGCATGCTCGTCAATGTTTTTGATGGTTGACTTTTCCCAGTTGACAATATCCTGCGTTGTTGTCTGCGACACATGAAGTAGCTCATTTTTCAATGTTTCAAACTTCTCCTTTTCTATCAAAATTGCATTTTTAAAATCGTCGAAAGCTTCATACAATTCTTTCAAATTGCACGATACGTGCAGCTTTTCCATAATGCATTTATTACAACATGCAACAGCACAGTCCATACAAACAAAGGTACACATTTTATTACTATGTATAGAGCAATTCGGAACATTCTCTGTCACTGTCCCACCGTCGAGAAGAATCAATAGATTTCGTAGATTAAAATTAGTGCAGATTCCTTTGGCACCCTCCTTAGGAGGCACAAACTTCTGTGTGCATAACGGACATAACACCGAGGAATTAAGGAACTTTTTGTGCTTGATGAGACCATCAAGACATTTCATACAGAATGTATGATAGCACGGTAAACCTTTGGGAATACGATCTTCATGATTGTAGTATTCAAAACACAGGGAACACTGTAGATTCTCTTCTACGGCTTGTTTGGTCGTTTTATCCATCATTTATAGACAATGGTATTTTTTCTTTAAATTGTTTTTTTTATTTTATTTTTTTTTTGACAGGCAATTTGCTTTATATGATCAGAAAATGTTTTTTTTTATAATTTTTGGATATGGTAGCTTTGATGAGGAATTTATGTTTTTAAAAGTGCTTAGCAAATAAATTTTAGAAAATTCTGTAATCAAAATTATCCTTTTTTGATCATTCACCAGCAGGTAAAACGTATAAACAAAACAACAACTTTAAAACTTTGTCTGTGAATGTATACTTCCAGTGTTGGCTCAATGTTACTAATATTGCATAAAAAGTAAATTGAGAAGTTGTTATATGTAATTAAGTCATTAGACTCATGACTCAACGTCAGGTGAGATGTTGATTTGATATCCCTTCAAATTTATTTTATAATTTTTTGTTCTTGTTAATGTTTATTGATTTAAAACTTGATGTGACAGTAAGTATTTTGAAAAGTAAGTCCATTGAATGTTCTAAAGTCAATCCACATTTATCTATGGTTTGTGCTATTTTCAACATTTATCCTGTAGTCTGGTGTTTTGTAGAGTTCAGCTATATATAGATGTGTTTGTTAGAACTGCTTAATAATGAGTCAGACACATGTTTGTATTCTTGTAACTAGAATCGGCATTTCATATTTGTGTAGTATGATTATTTACCTGATGTATTGATTCTACCGTGTAATCTACAAGACAACTACTGCCTCTGTGATAAAATATTAACGTGTTTGTGTCGCATACAGGTAGCAAAAATGTCAACATTATTTCTACATGTACAGTAGGACCTCTATTAAGACCACTTGTGGAACCGACTTAAAGTGGTCTGAATGGAAAGGTGGTCTTTATATGGAGCAAGAGGGTCTTTGTATAGAGGTTCTGATTGAAGTCATTTTGAAGGATTGGGACCAAGAAAAGTGGTCTAATTATAGCGGTGGTTTCATTAAAGAGGTGGTCTTAATTGAAGGTTTTACTGTAGTTATCTTGTAGACATTTACAAGATGCAATGATTCTGTAAAATATTATATTTTGGACATGAAATAAAGAGAATTCAATTTTAATATTTATAGCGATGAAATGTGTAGTTGAAATTGAAACATTGTTCTCAAATATGATAATACATGATGTTGAATATTTCTGATTCAAACACTGAAATACTCTTTCACAATAAAATACAACTGTGTCATTAATTATTTCCGACTATGACATTCCGAAGAAATTATTCAACAAGATCAATGAATATATGCATTAAGCTGCTGATGAAAATTACCATAATAGTCACATTTCATAGTTTTATTACAACACATAAAAAACAAATGCACATGTAATAGATGAAAAATGAAAATTCTCAATAAGTAGCCGAGTAGAAAGTCTTAAGTACAATAGAAAACTAGATCCAGCAACACAAAACTAGCATCATGACTTCCAGCCCCTTATTAATTTTGAGTGTCAATAATTGGAAAATATTCAATCGTTATGAGCCAATAAGATTTAAATACTCATGTAAAAGATGAAAAATGAAAATCCTCGATTAGTAGCAGAATAAAGAGTCTCAAGTACAATACAGTAGAACCTCTCTATTAGGACCACCCCTATGACCAGTGTTAGGTGGTCCCAGTAGAGAGGTGATCTCTATACAAAGGTCCATTTTGGTAGCTTTATGAAGGTTTGGGACTATGAAAAGTGGTCTTATTATATAGGTGGTCTTAATGGAGAGGTGGTCTTAATTTGAGGTTCTACTGTACAATACAAAACTAGATCGAGTAACACAAAACCAACATCCAAGGTCACGACGTCTGCTGAGTATCAGTGTGTGGATCCAGTGTAATGTTCGCTGTGAGTATAACATGATCGTCCTTCACGTACTCGTTGACGGGACTCATCAGCTGGTCCCAGGGTATGAAGTGCCAGCCCCATGTGAACATCTCCTTCCAGTCAACCTCTTTGGTAAACGACTTCGAGTACGAGTGATGCAGAATCTTCGCCTCGCACGAAACAGTCGACGTTTTTATGTTTGTCGTAGGCCGTTTTCGCGCCTGAACAAACAGGCCCAGACTCGCTTTTCGCTCTTCGCCGTTTGTCGTCTCCATCTTCTGGACAAAAAGCAGCCAGTCGATTCCGTGCAGATGGTGTAGCTTTCCGTAAACAATCGCGTCTGAAAGCTCAGAGACTTTGCAGACGGCCATGTCTATTGTCAATGTGAGCTCGTCGTGTTTGTCTTCAGGTGGTTGGGTCTCCGTGGCAACAGGAGCTACGGGTCCGGTCACGTACGGAATGAATGCAGTGTTACCATCTACTGTTCTAAAGCTGTTCGGATCCAATGCTAATTTTCCTCTCACAATAATGTGGTCATTTTGAATAAAGCCATTATCTGGGTTGATTAATTCTTCCCATGGTAAGAAATCAGTCCATCCGTGCCCATTTTTCACAGTCAAATCTGCTTCTTCGCTAATAGATCCCATCTTTGCTTCTTTCCCGCTAACTGCAACCTCAAATGTAAACCGCGCGTATTTCAATTTGTTTGTCGGTGTTTTGTCATGTGATATATACAGGGACAGATATTCGCCATACTGTGTATAGTTTGGTTTGTTTATTTTCTGGACAATCAATTTCCATTTCACTCCTCGCAAGAGATAATCTTTACTCAAAACAGCAAGTTCGGTCATCTTTGAAATGTCATTCACTATCCATTCCATCACTAGCGTATTTTGCTTTTCATTAACCAAAACACCAAACATATCATTATGAGGTAATGGTGTAAACGTGTGCTTGGGAATGTGCCTGCTAGGCACCCCCAGCTTACTCTTCAACTCTCTCTGTTTTTTGTGTAGCAAGTCCAAAAGGTTAGTACCAAAATAGGTTAGGTCAACGTCAAGGTACTTTTTGTTCAACTTCTTCATTTCAGCGTTGATCTCATGAAGAATTTCCTCGTTTTTTGTCTCCCACTCGTCCACTTTCTCGCGTGCGTGCAGTGCTATCTCTTTCACCTCTTTTGCTATCTTCGTCTGCCAGTTCTTAGCACATCGTATGATGTTGCCTGTATAATATGAAAACAACAGTTGTAAAAATACTAAAATGAGACTACAATATTATTATTTATTGTGTCATGTTACTGTATTTATTATTATTCATAGAAATGTCCAAGCTGAAAAGCTTGAGTACTCTTTATGCAGACAGTTAAGATTAGCAAGATAGCAAATTGTTGACTAACTACGAGCTTTCAGTAAAATCTTTGAATAGAAATAAAAGTGACTCAACATGTTAGAATGAAGACAACAATATAAATTATCAACGAATGTATATTCGGTTCATCCTGGGTTCCAATATTCAAGATTTAAAAAATAATTTAAGGTACCCAAAGCCTCGCCGTAGAGCACAACAATGGTTCAAATAGGTATCTTATGGTATTCTTGAATATAAATTATGTCAAGATTGTCAGGTTTTATGGCCAGTAAGCATTACCTGCATACAGTGCCACCTGGTTGCCGATAGCGTGCTCCCACTCTGCAATCTTCTGGTACGTGTCGAAGGCAGTGTTGTAGATCTCGCTCTTAAAATATAGATGATTTTCCGTAATTTTTGTTGCTAATTATGAAGCTAAACTGTTTGAACCTTAGATGACATTGTCATACTTTCAATGTAAACAATGCATGGAAATAGGCGAACTAGTTAGGGAGGCCCAAATCATTTGTAGCCTATTTAAATCTCCCCGGACAAAGTCCGGAGGGAGATTTCTAGCTTTGCTTCTGTCTCTCTGTCGGCGCGCCTGTGTGGCTGTCCGAAATAAACAGGCTGATATCTTGAAGATTACTTGAGCTATTGATTTGCATATTGAATATATCTTGTTTGAAGAAAAAAAAAACAATCAGGGAAATTCAGGGAAAAATCAGGGAATTTCATTTTCAAAATTCTGTGGTCACCCTGTACTTTGGCCTACGTTTGAAAAATTTATGTAACCTTCTAATAAAACAGTTGTTACCACTGTACTGGGAAAAGCATTTTATCTATGGTCATAAAACTTTACAATTTTCTTCAATATATTAGTCTTGACAGCTGAATTGATTTTGATGTACTTTTGCCTACTTTTGAAGAACCATTTTACTAAAGATTTTCAAGAAATATGAGTGTTTTTTCCTTTATTAAGGTTAAGAATATGTAGACATCCTTAAACTAACATAGAAACCTATTTTAATTAATAGTAGTCAAAACAATGACAGTTCTTGATACCTGCATTAATGTCTAGAAACCTGAGGAGGACATTTTATTGTCGAAACGTTAAACTTTATGTATTTTGGAAAACATTTTGGACAGTTTGGACATTAAAGCAGGTATAAAGAAGTGTCATCGTTTTGACCACTATTAAATAAATATGAGAGGACTTGCTGCAGCTCAAATCTTAAATCTGGCATACAAGTTGTGGGGTGGCTTCGGGTAGGGACACGGCCTACCTTGACGCTGTCCAGGTTCTCCTGGTTCTCGACGGTCTCGCTGCGGAAGTCCTCCACCGCCTGCTGCATCTCCTTCATCTGGCACTGGCGGTGCCGGTTCTCCTCCACACACTTGTTACACGCACCTGATAATGTAACGCACTTGTTACACGCACCTGATAATGTAACGCACTTGTTACACGTACCTGATAATGTAATGCACTTGTTACATGCACCTGATAATGTAATGCACTTGTTACACGTACCCTGATAATGTAACGCACTTGTTACACGCACCTGATAATGTAACGCACATGTTACATGCACCTGATGTTTGAGTTGTTATTATTCTCATCAGATATCTGCTGTGTGAATTTGAATAAAAAATTGTAAAAATTGCTTTATTAACGCTTTTCGTTGCTGAAGCAAATATCTCTGAGGAGAGTGCTTCACCACCGAACATGTAGCAATTTTTACAATTTTTGATTCAAATTCACACAGCAGATACCAGAAGAGAATAATGATAATGAAACGAACTGCTGCCTCTCAACTCGTAAATTTAACTAATAAGATTATATCATTCGAGAGAAGATTTTTATCTATGATGTGCACAAGATCCTGTGCAAGAAGAAGCCAGTCGAAGGGGGCGTGCGCCCTTGAAACGTAGCAATGTAAATAAACAGTTTCTGGGTTCCTAACAAAATGTTAGTCTATACCGTACTAAGATTATAGTGAATTTTCAGTTGAAAAGACATTGTCTACGCTTTGCTATCACAAGGTATATTTTTTATGTGATTTCAAGTTTTCTTATATTCTGCAGAAGACATTATGTGACTGTAGATGTACTTTGTAATGCATATAGACGTGAGATATCTAATTTAGTTTAAAAACACAACCTGTCTTGTGATCCATACAGATGAAGCTGCATGCTCTGTCAGGATGGATTTTACACTGCTTAAACGAAACTTCATTTACGTTTAGTGTTGGACTCTTCTTGGTTCTTGCCTGTTACAAAGTGGATGGATCACATTAGAAAAGAGAAATGTTAAAATCTACATTTTCAGATTCATTAAATTCAAAATGTTTCATTTGTTAAATTGTTTCTATATGTCGTATTTCCCACGTTTTCCATTTAGTAATTTGTCAAATACTTACCTTTTGGGAGGGAATTGATGATGGTGGTGGTGGCAAGGCTAGTAGTGGTTTTTCCTTAGCAGGAGTCACTTGCGTGCTTTTTGGCTGAATGTATAGCAATTTTATCAAAAGCATATTTGAATTCTGACATTTGAATTATGAGCTAAAGATGAACTGATATCGACCAATTTGAAGGAAATGTTCTTGAAATGAGACTACATACTAGAAAAATATGTAATATCCAATGGATGCACTTCTGGGCATGGTTCATCCATTCTATGACTATTCTGTTCTAACACTCAAGTTTCCACAGTGGTTTAAGTATATCTTAGTGGTATATTTTAAAGAATTAAGTGTTTATGTGCAGAGAAAAGCCTACAAATCTGGTTCAGAAGAAGAGTAGCAAGTATTATACATACACAGATGATATTTAAAACTTTATAGTAAAACCATTTTGCACTAGATCAACTTAAGCTGTAGTTAGGAAATCTTGATTCCTACTGTAATAAATTACAAAAGTGCAAGAAAACAGAATTCTATATTTTTCTAACCATGTGGGATCAAAGGATCAAATGTAATTGATATTTACCAGATTAGTGGCAAAGTTGAAGTTGATAGGAAGAGCCTTGGCGTGACGAGGCCCATCAACCTAAGGTCATAAGATCGAAAGACGTTTCTTGATGACTAATAACAAGCATACAGAATGATCAATTACTTTTGTTCTCAGAACCATTTTTTTTACCTGGCTTGCAGACGTTTCGCTCATGTCACATGAGCGTCGACAGTGCTACTGGCGGCTGAATCTCAGTTCCCGCGACCATGTAGGTCACGTGATGCAAGTTGGAGCAGATTTGCGGGGATCTCTCTGCCTGCGTCGCGGTTGAGGTCGGGCCTGTCATGGTGGATGTGTAGGGCCTCGCGTATCTTTCTTTTCAAGTCCTTCAGCTCTTTGTCCAAGATCTTCACATCTTCTAATGTGAAGGAATGTCTTGTCTCATTTATGTGTTGCCAAAATAGCAGAATTAGGGTGTTTGCCATCCGTGTGTTCTCTAAACCTCGTCTTCAAGGCACACGCTGTTTTTCCTACATACCTTGAACTGCAGTCTTGACATTCTAGTTGGTAAACTACTCCACACATCTTCTCTTTTTGTGGTTTGTCCTTTGGTCTGACCAACAGAGACTTGAGGATGTTGTACGGTTTCAAGTAGCTGTTCACTTCGTATTTACCAAAAGTCCTTTGAAATTTCTCTTTGACTCAACTAACATAGGGGAGGCAAACAGGGTTCTTGATACTCTTCTGTTCCTTCTTAGGGTCCTTATCTTTGGCTCTCTCAGTCTTCTGCGGATTCTGAATGCCCATCTCTTGTAAATGTTCACTGTCAAAACCTTCTTTATGTGTGCTATCTCTTTCACTTTGTCTTCTTAGTTGCCAACTAAGGTTTCAGCTTCAGGTTCAATTGTGAACTGGATGTTACTGCCAATTGAGTTGATGTGATTGGTGAAGTGTCAATGGAATGTGAGGGTAAAACGGTAAACGTGTCATCCACGTACCGGTACCATACTTCAGGAATCACAGGTGAACTATTCAATGCTTTTTCTTTGAAATCTTCCATAACTAGGTCCGCCACTGCTGGAGACACTGGCGACCCCATAGGAGCACCTCTAATTTGACCATAGAAAGTCCCATTGCAGATAAAATACATGGTCTCCAGGCAAAACTGGAAAAACTGGTTCTGAGAACAAAAATAATTGATCATGTCTTTACCAGAACCCACTAGTAACCTCCATTCAAAGCATACAGGATTTATTAAAATAAACACATGCATTGAAACAAGATTGTCTATGCATGCGTCAGACTCAGTTACCATCAAGTTATTCAATGAAAATCAATTGAAATGAAATGTGATTATTGCAAATAATGTTTTGGAAAACAAATTTACCTTCTTGGTACACAGGGGGCACAGGAAGGGAAGTCGTTGCCTCAGCTTGTTGGTCATCACCTTATCGAGGCACTTGAGGCAGAACGTGTGGAAACAGGGAAGCCCCATGGGGCGCCTCTCATTGTTGTCATAGTTGTTAGAACAAAGGGCACACTGGCCGCCTGGCATGATGAGGCTGTGCCCACTGGTCACTAGTGGGAGTCACTGGTCACTGCTGGTAGTTCTAATTTGGTCACTAGTTGCTAGTCCTTGAGTAATTGAATTGAAAAATGTATGTATCTACAATCCATTGACTATTTGATTGGTGATTAAGATTCTCAAATCCCCTGTTCAGTTCTGCAACTCTAACAGCTTGGATTTATTCCTACATAGATGAAATCCTGATATAATTATTTGCACCAGTTAAACGTCACATTTTCCAGACTTATCCTTACAGGAAGAATGGTAGTCCTGTTCTTTGAATGTAAATTTTTTCTGGATTTGATTATTCATATTATCATTGAAAGCAGTGATAATTCTCACACAAAGAATCAGCATCAGTTACGTTTCAGTCATCAAGATTTACATTTTGTCTTATTATTTATAGCCATGTTCAATATTTTCTCAGCTCAAATCCGTTAAGGAAGTACATTCAACTTTTCATCTGACTTTTCAACCATAGAGAAATATGGAAATGACTTGTGCATTTAACCAAAATGCAAATTTATACATACTGGTACATGTATATCTGAAAGATGAATATATGTTTCCTTTATGTAATCTTACTTGAGCCATTAGTTATTGATTGAATGTAACATTTTGACATTCTTAGTTTGAAAAGAACCTAATTGAGTTCCAAGTCACTCTTTTCTTCATTGTTTAGTGATAATACTTTGAATTCGTTATATCCATTGTGATATCAATAGAGGCTGTAGAAGTTGGCTGTTTGAATTAAAAGTATTAAAACACAATGACTCCATAACACATTCTCGAAGGTAGCAACGCACAGAAGACATCAACAATGCTCTTGAATTACCTTGAAACTTTCTTTTTATACCATAATTATAGTCCTATTGGTTTGAAACAAGAACAATGCCATAACTAGAATGATCTGGTAAGAGAACAACCTCAGAATCCTCTCGCATTGAAATACTCTGGATCTGTCCTGAGTTCATTGAATTTTGTCTTTGAAGTGGGAATTATCAAAATATATGTGTTAGCAAAAATATACATTGAATATAATTTGACAGTCCAAAGCCTTTAGTTAGTGACCAAATTTTCACAAGTCTCATACTTAAATTATAAATACTGTTGTGGCTAATCCCCTTTTATATGTGTGCAGTGTGTGCGTACCTTTGCCCAGTAGGAGAGGGTGGACCAATGCCCTCAGGCTGAGGCTTACAAACCTTTGCTCAGTCTGGGAGTGGAACCCGTTGCGCTTGCTCCGCTGTTGAATGTCTGAGCTACGGGGGTTATATACAGAATTTTTGGCAGTACTTCGGCTGTGTCATTCCGCCTTCCAGGAACTAGTTTTGAAGACACCAGATTGAAACAGGGCTTTTAGGAGGTGTGTGTTCGCAATATGTGACATATAATTGACTGTTTTCTTCAATATAGTATCTTTTTAGTGTTAATCGGTGTTTCTTGGCTTTAATTAAGATATTAGCTGTTATATAACTTGGGTTGGATCACTTGCACAATAATTCACCATTTCCGCCGGACTGACTGCAATGGAGTCGCATATTTTTTTTTGCTTGTCAAAACATCTCAAACTTTTATTTATTTTTGCTGGAGACTTGTTAATTTCATTAAATTCAACAATTATGTTTGAATATCACAGATACTGAACCCAGGTAATTATTTTGAAGCTTGTTACATTATTGCTTTATTCTGTATTTATCATTTTCTTATAATATCGCCCGTTTAGTTTACATGTGTGTGGGGTAACGATCATGGGTCGTCACACTGTATTTGTTCTTATTTGATAATAAGTGCACCTGCCCAATAAGTCATACTTAAATTATGAATACCGTATTTGTTCTTATTTAATAAGCGCACACCCTGTTTACACAGATAAAATTAATCAAATTTTGCTTTTTTTTCTCAAAGATTTCATATCTACCTGGCGCCACTTTGTAAGACTAACACACTGGTATGCGTCGGGCGCATTGTGAAAAAGACTGAACACGCCGGTCGCGTTGTGAAAGTATGTTTGCGGTTCATACATGTTGACATTTATCGTTAGAAGCGAGCGATAACTCCATGCAGTTTTGGGTTTCTGGTTTAATCCATCAATGGCGATGGGCTTTTACATGAGCATGGGCCTTTGGAGGGATGTAAAGTTTATGTGCACAAGTGCAATCAAATGGTATATATTGTTAGAAATTTGTCATTTGATTGATTTATTGAATATTAACATGTATCATAATCCAATTGTGGCTGAATAATTATCAATTTAATTTGGCTTTTACACGAGCTGGTATTCATAATGACATTTCAGTAGAACTGTTATTTGCCTTGTAATATTTACAATGATTTCTAATGACTTTGGAATTATGCTTTTGCATCTTTGCCCTGATAATGATGTGATTATCTTGCACATATGCTAGTTCGGAATTGACGAGCACTAAGAATGCGTCCCAGCCCTCTCCATCCTCATGACTTGTTTCAATCTTTTCAATAACTTGGTCTCGATGAATTTCATTCCCACTTAACACTGCCTCAAACATGGTCTTTGCAGATTTTACTTTGATATTTATTTTTGTATTCTGTTTTAAATATTTTTGGTGAAAGACTACAGTGTGATGTAAAAAGATACTCTTTTATATGTAGTCACTAGTGTTATTGATAATTGATTAAAACATGTTTGTGGTGACTGTCATGCAGTTACATGTAAGTCGGACTTGTAAAACAGTATTTCGCTTGTACTTTATTACATTTGATTAATTGTCATTAAAATATTGAACACAAAACAACAACAAAATAAAACGAGCATGCCAGACAGATCAAGTAAAACAACATCCAAACAAAATATCAACAGTATCAATTATCTTGACTTTGCAGTAATTACTAAATGTTACACTAATTACTAAATGATTGTATCACAGAAAAGTTTTGATAAGAACAAAGCTAGTTTATTTTCATCGCGATGTGTATCCTTTGTAAATGCCTCTCACAGCCTCGTCAACATTGACTGAGCTTTCACTATGGACTGGCGACGGCTCTCGTAAATGGCGCGATGGAATGTTGAACTTGCTGCTTGTCTGTGACAAAGCTCTATATTTGTTGCGTGGCAAATACGGACTTGCGACTGTATTTCGTCTCCATGGCTGATTATTCAGTGGATTAGGACTTTGAAATCTGTTCCTCGGAGTGACATTGCTTTTGGTTGTATCATTTGATGCTGGTCGCGGAGAGTATTTATTGGTAGGTAATGTCCGACTAGATGAAGGGGTTTGCATGTCTCTTGGCAAAGTTACATCGTCGTCATCGTCATCATCGTTTGCTGGAACTGGCCGCCAATCGTCTGTATCATCGGCACTCGGATTGGTTCGGCTTGGAAAATTGTTGGGTGGTGGCGTACTTTGGTCTGCTTGAAGTTCACTCGGTGTATCCCACTGAGGTCTGAAGGTTGGGTACGACGTCAGGCTGTGGGCTGGGGACTCGGCATGGTCGACGGGTATGGAAACTTCTGACTCAGGCATTGGTGTCCTGTTTTCCGTTTCCTGCGTTGGTGTTTCATGTTGTGGTGAGCGCTCTTCATTTAATGATTCTGGCAATAAAACTGGTGTAGTAGATGGAGGATTTTCATTTTTCTCCTGGTCTGAAGAATCTTTTCCAGCATAATCCTCGTCATCATCATGTAGTGGAAGTTTCAGTAGTTTCAATCCAGGATTTTCATTTTTCTCCTGGTCTGAAGAATCTTTTCCAGCATAATCCTCATCATCATGTTGTGGAAGTTTCAGTAGTTTCAATCCAGAAACTTCTCTTCTTGGTTTCTGTGGTAACATTGATTGTGGCGTATTTGGAGTTCTTGGCTCATCAATCATTTCAAAACTATTTGGATCTAGCCATATCTTTGCCCTGATAATGATGTGATTGTCTTGCACATATGCTAATTCAGGATTGATGAGGTCTTCCCACACTAAGAATGTGTCCCAGCCCTCTCCATCCTCGTGACTTGTATCAATCTCTTCAATAACTTGCTCCCGATGAATTTCGTTCCCACTTAGCACTGCCTCAAACATGAGCTTTGCCGATTTTACTTTTATTGTTTTGGCTGGTTCACGGTATAATTTCACCGATAGGAAGTCCTCGGTTTCCTCATCAAGTGTCTTTTTTACTTTGTGAGCATGCAGCTTCCATTTTACACCATGTAAGACATGCTCTTCACTTGATTCTCCATACTTGTCAAGATGAGAAATATCATTCACTGCCCATTCAATGATAATGGTGTTATCATCATCCGCCAGAGCACCAAACATTTCATTATAGGGAAGGTGTTTTAGTTTTTGTTTGGGAACATGCTCTTCTGGTTTATGCATGTTCAGTTTCAATTCTTTTTCTGTTTTCTTTAATAGCTCAAGAAAATTGCTTCCAAAGTACTTAAAGTCCAAATTAAAATACATCTCATTTAGCTTCTTCATTTCATCATCGATCTGCTGTAAAATGTTCTCATTCTTTGTCTCCCAATCCTGAACAAGCTTCTTTGCACTGTCACCAAGCTCTCGTATTTCTTTCACAGTCCTTGTTTGCCACGCAACAGCACTTCTTATTATTCTATTAGTATAAGCAACAACTTCATCAACTGTGTTTTTCTCCCAATTAGCAATATCATTCATGGTTTTGTATGCTGTGTTATAAACCTCACTTTTGATCGTCTCAAATCTATCTTTGTCTGACTGGCCCCTGCTCCTGAACTCTTCCGTAGCCTCAACTATCTCCTTTACGTAACATTGACTGTGCTTTTTTTCTTCAACACAGAGATTACAGCAGCCGACCTGATGATCTACACAAATGAACGTGAACACCCTATTGCCGTGTTCCTCACAGCAGTTAGCCCGCACATCATAAAGACTGCGTGGCGTGAACTTGTCGTGTACATTACGAGGTGTGGGCTCATAGATACTGCGCGGTGTCTGCTTGGTCGATGGATAGTATGATCTGGGGCTATTGCCATAGGGATTGTTGTATTCTGGACTATTAATGCTCTCCAGGTTCAGTGGAGGCACGTAAGGTTGATTGAATAAAGGTGAATAGATATGTGGTTCTTGGAGAAGAGGATTCAATACTGGTGCTTGCAAAAATGTGAACGGTTCATCAGGCTGTTGAAGAGCCAGTTGATTGTGTTTTCTTGGACTGAAATAAGCAGCATTCTGTGGACTTGATGGTTCAGGATGATGAGCAAACTGTTCACTATTCTGTTGAGGAAAAGACGGATGATTTCGTGGGCTCGGTGTAGGAGTAAATGGCTTCGATGAGATGTTAGGTAATTGACTATTCTTGTGAATTGGTGTGGAACCTCCAACTGACTCAGTCTTTTGGGTTGGTGTGGAGAATCTAACTGATGGAGGAGTATCTTGTTTAGGAAAAGACGGATGATTTCGCGGACTGGGTGTAGGGGTAAAAGTCTTCGATGAGAATGGAGGGGAGTCTAATACTTTTTCAACCTCTTGTTGTGGTACTTTAGCTGTACACAATGGACAAAGGAATACTAATTTTTGCTTTTTCTTGTTTATAGCAATCTTCTTGAGACATTTGCCACAGAAAGTGTGAGAACAGGGTAACCCAAGTGGAACCCGATTCTCGTTGTCATATTCATTTAGGCAAAGTGAGCAGTCAAGAGCCAATTGAAAGGGTCTGGATCCAACTGTCTTCATGTTGTTTATTGCTGGGAACATCCTATTATCTTTAAAACACTTCTGCTTGTGTTGTTATTTCAGTTGATAGAATATTTAAAGTGTTATTGTACAATGTAGCCCAATGCAATCCAAATATTGTACTATACAGGTGTTTTCGTTTCAGCACCAATCTCTAGTTTATCCAACATTATGATTCCTTTCCTGCATGTATGTATATTTGATCTATTTGATACACATTTATGTTCAAGAACTTCAAATTTACATGTAGAAAGCTCATATTTATATCTCCATTGTCATCATATAACAGTTAGTCATGCATGGTATATTTTAGTGCTCTCTTCAAAATATTCACAAAATTTGGCCACTGTAATATCCTTATTATCATCTTAATTCTGTTTTACAAAGTTTATCAAGGTCCAAATGCCTTGAGTTTTGAAAATTTAATTTCAAGTCTATTACATCGTCCATTTATTATTCAAAATGGCTGAAACAGACAAAACATAATTTATAGGTCATTTATTATAAAATATATTGATAAATCCATTATTTAGTGATCAATGGCCGGAAAAATGGAATATTCTTTGGAAGTTAGAAAGCTATTAGGTTCCTTTATATCAGAATAAAGAGTCTTAGGATTCACTTGGCGCTTCAATATTTCGTTAATAGTTTTCCTTTATCTATTGTTCACAGAAGGTGTTTGTATAAATGCTACACTGTATTCATGCATTTTGTTTGTGATAACTCTGGATTATAAATGATTATGATGATGATCATCATCGTTCTATTGGAATCTCTTGTTCATACTTCCAGTGGTATAATATCTGCAAGTGGATTGTCTCTTTCAGCAGAAGAAAAGGACTTGCGTTGCAAGCAAAATCAATAACCTTTTTTTTTTTCTTATTTGGTCATGTTGATGTTGGTGATTACTGAACCTAAATTATTCTGATGTTCTGATTGCCTTAGGCCCTAAGAAATATTTGAAGTAAAACAGGTCATTTGAATTTGGGGTTCTTTTCAACAACTTATGAATTGAATAATAAATTCGAAATAGGATTGATGAAAATGATGATTAAGTGTTTTAAATCTGCACTGCTGTGACACAAGAACACGACATCTGCACTAAATAAAAATTTTGCTATTTATCACAAGCCGTATGAATAAGTTTCTTCCTTTATGCTCCACAATATGAGATGTGCAAATAAGTGCGCCACCGCGAGATACTAGTAAATTCACGGTCAGTTGAATTGCATCTTAAATCTTAAACACACAAGATTGCTGAACAACCTGATTTATTCTCAAAATGAGTGAAGAAATGTCAAATTTCTGTAGCCTACTCATGTAATAGTGTTTCCCAACAATGTCTAAGTGATTACGGAAAGGTTTGGTAGTTGGTGCTATTATGTAACCAAGTGTCAATTACATGTATGTAGATGATTTGTAAATGAGTGATAGTTCAGATCTAAAATGAAAGTAGATCTTGCCACAGCGATCTGTATCATCTGTGGTGAGTCTATGCGGTACGTACTGCACAGCTTGATATTCATACATCATATGGCATGGGTAGATCTAGTTTATGCTGTCATCAACATGTCATATATGGGGAGCTTTATCTGCGGCACTCCCGGTTCCACCCCTACCACCACCCCGGGCTCCACGCTGGACCCCAATGGGACACTTAATGGAAGTTGAATTACACTTTAAAATTAAAATGGATAAAGTTAATTGTTTCTAGCTTACATTTTACTTTATTTCTTGCTATAATAAGAGAAATAAAGGTAAATAATTCATTTTCCCCTCGGAATACTGATTTGGACCCCTAAAGTACTGCATTGGGACATCGGTAGTACAGAAATCCACAAGAGGGGATTGACAGGCCTGTATTCAGTAAACAAAACTTATTGTAAGTAAGGCAAATTTTGTACAGTGAATATTGTATTTATATTATTGACCACCCATTTCAATGCTGGGGAACATCCCTAAGATCTGCCAGTGTACACGGGTTACATTTGTATTTCAAAACACAACTATTTTATTTTAATGGGTTTTTATTTGGTTTTCTTTCAATACAAAACAAGTACAATGAACACAAGTAAATTTGTTGAACATAATAGATGTAATTACTTATTTTGGCTTAACTTGCATGTATGTGAAAACCTTCCGAGGCTTATTTTTATTTATAGACCTTTATTTGCCTTCTTTTGAAAGCATTTTTTATCGGCAGATGCCAATTGATTAACTTATAGTCCCATTAAAAAGCAACAAACTACAAATGAGGGCATACTGAAAAGTTCCAAGAACAATGCAAGTATGCTTGTGTATATTGACGCTCCAGAGACTGCTACTTTGTGTTTATTTCTGATAACTTGTGACAGAATCAGAATTATCAAATGATTCTTTACATTTCATAAAATGCTTTTGTTGATTCTGAAGAATTTTAAAAGTAACATTCTGTGGAGTGCGACCAACATTAGCACTCTGACGTTATATTACAAGATGCAGGTGACTTCAAGTGAACAAACCTAAATAATGATTAAAAGTCAGGAGTCACATAAATTTCTTGGGCTTATACATGTAAATACTTGTTTGGCATTAATTACTATTGATCTTTACAATTTTTTATCCGACACATATTTGGTCTGTATGGAAGTACATCTTTATTTTAAACCTTGTTTTGTTGTATTACATAAAAATCAAGTACAGTTGAAATCCTGAGACTGTTAGAGCAAATAAGTTTGTTTCAAGTTTTAATCAAATTAATGTGATGTATTCAAGTTATTTTCTATTGAGTAAAATGTTTTCTATTGATGAACAAAAAATCTATGTAATGTGTCTGTTTATCATCGTAAAGTTATTGTGAAAGTCACTCAAGCATTCTTGTCTTCATCATCTTCCTTCTTTGGCTTTTTTGATTGATTACCCTGCTCTAAATCATCACTGGCCTTATTCCTTTTGCCTTTCTTTGCATCAACATCAGATTCATCATCTTTTTCAGCCTTATCTTTGGATCTGCTGTTTCCCATCTCGTTATCTCCGGAAGCTTCCTCTCTCTTCTTGCGCTGCTTGGTGTTGTTGAGGCGATTTCTCTTGTTGCTCAGCCACTTGAGCACCTGGGCAGGTGAGATGTTGGCCCGGGTGGCCAACAACTCCAGCTCAGCCTCATCCCTCACATACGGGTGATTCTCATGTGCGGTGTACCATGCATTCAAAACATCCTTTGTATGTGCAGGGAAAGTGTTGCTTTTCTTTTTCTGTGAAGTGATAAACATGGATGCATTTGTATCATTAGCAAAGCCCATTGGATTGGGCATTGGATAAAAAAATGGTGCTCCCATTGATGAAGCTTGCATATTTCCAGAAAAAGGAGTGGGGAATCTGGGTGGAGCAGCTGCAAATCCATATGGATTGAGATTGTGGTTTGGTGCTCCACTTGACAGTGACCCCATAATGGCTGCCTGCTGTGGAGTGGGCACATTTGGCATCATGGGGAATGGAGGACGACTTGGACCAGCTATCATCGATCCTTGATTTGATGAGCTGAGAGGCACATTAGGCCACAAACTGCTTGCAGATCCTGATTGAGGGATCTGCGCTGCTGACCCAAAGGAAAAAGGATTCAAGAGACTCATGCCTAAATTCTGGCTCATTCCTGATCCCTGCTGGGGATCTCCACTTTCTCCATGCTGATTATCTGGTGATCCTCCTGAACCATGGCTTGATCCATTTAAGGTTGATCCATTGCGAATGATGGCATCCTGATTACTTTGTTGCAGAGTGGATGATGATCCATTCTGGTGGGAAAATGGTGGCAGCACCATTGACTGAGCCAACATTGAAAGTGGCTTGACGGTAGATGGTATAAGGCCATTGAATGGGGAAGATCCAGGTTGTTGAGGATTCATACCAGATGAGGAATTATTAGCAGTAAGAGCTCTCTGAGAAGAAGTAGCTGGTGCATTGATGGGCTGTGTTCCCTGGATCTGTGCACCATTTGATTGACCTCCTTGGTTACCAGGAGCCATGTTAGGCAGAGCATCTCTGCCTGGATTCTGTTGGCTGTTTGAATCTTGATTCTGCGTTTCGTTGGCATCATCCTGTGTGTTTGGAGTTTCCCACGGCCTGACAAAGTGAGGATGGCGATCATCCACGCCTCCTGCTGTAAGGAGTTAACAAACCAGCCATGAGGTGAATGATAAATCATTTTATATAACATCTTATAATTATGAATATTTAGTATCAGCTGTGAACTTTGTGTTACTAGGGCTATAACTTCATAATTTAACACCAGACTTTTTCAAAATAAGCATGACGTTTTGTGTAAGAAATATGTTTGGTTTTAGCATATCTTATTTCATAAATGAACAGATTTAGTGTGTCAAAATGACACAATCATTGAAAACATGGTCATTGTAGCTAGTAGCATCTCAAAATTGCAGTGAATGATTTACTTAGCTTATATAGAACAGTTTAGGCTTTGTTTTAACATTTTTGTTGTAAAAGTTTGATTTTAAAATATCTCTTCAAATTCAAATTACATTTAATAAGTTCAGAATATAATGAATATGTTACCACTTCTGTTACCCATTTTGCTGTTAAAATCCCTTGAGATATGAATAAAAATTTGAAATAAGTAATAATTCTGTGGTTGTTTTGTTTTCAATTCTAAATGAGATGTGACTCCATGAGCTGTTGTGAATATACTGACTTCCAGTTCCTCTGGTGACCACTATATTTGGGTCTCCATCTCACCTCCTCAACCAATGGCTCATCTGAGTTGAAATGAGAGTTTGTGATCTACAAACAATAGAACTGAAAAGATTGCTTGCTTCTACTTGACTTTGGTGGATTAGTGATCCACAACAAATGCCCCAAGTTTTCAGCTAAATCCCAACTCTGACTGGAACATTTTGAGATCACAGAACCTAGAGTCAAGTGAATTCATTTTGTTTTAGTTGAGAGGCCACTTTACAATGTAAGAATGGGAATCTTTCCTCATAAATAAATAGCTCATTTGGATGTTGTATTGTTTTTGTATTATAACGAATTTCAAAATTTTGATGAAAGTATTCACAAGAGGAAAAGTAACACAATCACATACATGTAGTAAACTCAACATAAGAAGAATAAAATGAAAGATTTCCAGTTCATAGTTTTCCAAGAAAACCCTTTCAAAGGAATATTAGCATAATACATGCATTCACAAACACAAGATTCTTTCTTCAATCACTTCAAAATGACCACTCAGCAATTACCCCTGTAAAAAATAATGTATAGATCATTAATCTACCATTAATTAGAAAATCAAGTAGAAACTAGCTTTTCTTTTGACTCTAGTTTCTGTGATCTCAAAATGTTCCAGTCAGAGTTGGGATTTAGCTGAAGGCTTGAGGCATTTTTTGTGGGTCACTAATCCACCAAAGTCAAGTAGAAGCAAGCAATCTTTTCAGTTCTATTGTTTATAGATCACAAACTCTCATTTCAACTGATATGAGCCATTGGTTGAGGAGGTGAGATGGAGACCCAAATATAGTGGTCACCAGAGGAACTGGAAGTCAGTATATTCACAACTGCTCATGGAGTCACATCTCATTTAGAATTGATAGCAAAATAACCACAGAATTATTACTTATTTCAAATAAAACTATTCACATCTCAAGGGATTTTAACAACAAAATGGATAGCACAAGTGGTAAGTTACAAATTTATTACATTCTGAACTTTTCAATTGACTTTGAAGTTGAGATATTTTTTAAATCAAACTTTTACAAGAAAAATGTTGAAACAAAATCTAAACTGTTCTATGTAAACTTTAAAAGTAAATCATGCACTGCAATTTTGAGATGCCACGAGCTACCATGACAATGTTTTCGATTACTTTGACATTTTGAAACACTAAATCCGTTTTTTATTTATGAAATAAAATATGTTAAAGCCAATTGTTTATTTATAAAATATAATAAAATAAAATATGTAATGAAATAAAAAATGTTAAAACCAAGCATAATTCCCACACAAAGCGTCAGGCTTATTTTGAAAACATCTAGTGTTAAATTATGAAATTGTAACACTAGTAACAACAAAATTCATCACTGATACTAACTTGTTATGTAAAATGATTTATCGTTCACCTCATGGCTGGTTTGTTAACTCCTTACAGCAGGAGGCGGGGATGATCGCCATCCTCACTTTGTCAGGCCGTGGGAAACTCCAAACACACAGGATGATGCTCCTGGTAAGCAAGGAGGTCAATCAAATGGTGCACAGATCCAGGGAACACAGCCCGTCAATGCACCAGCTACTTCTTCTCAGAGAGCTGTGACTGCTAATAATTTATCATCTGGTCTGAATCCTCAGCAACCTGGATCTGCCCCATTCAATGGCCTTATACCGTCTACTGTCATGCCACTTCCAATGTTGGCTCCGTCAATGGTTCTGCCATCATTTTCCCACCAGAATGGATCATCATCCACTCTGCAACAAAGTTATCAGGATGCCATCATTCGCAATGGATCAACCTCAAATGGATCAAGCCATGGTTCAGGAGGATCACCCTTTAACATGGATCAACAAGGAGCAAGTGGAGGTCCCCAGCAGGGATCAGCAATGAGCCAGAATCTAGGCATGGGTCTCTTGAATCCTTTTGCCTTTGGGTCAGCAGCGCAGATCCCTCAATCAGGATCTGCAAGCAGTTTGTGGCCTAATGTGCCTCTCAGCTCATCAAATCAAGGATCGATGATGGCTGATCCAAGTCGTCCTCCGTTCCCTATGATGTCAAATTTGCTAGCGCCAAACCGCAATATCAATCCATATGGATTTGCAGCTACTCCACCCAGATTCCCCACTCCTTTTTCTGGAAATATGCAAGCTTCGTCAATGGGAGCACCATTTTTTTATCCAATGCCCAATCTAATGGGCTTTGCTAATGATCCAAATGCATCCATGCTTATCACTTCTCAGAAAAAGAAAAGCAACACTTACCCTGCACATACAGTGGAGGTTTTGAATGCATGGTACACCGCACATGAGAATCACCCGTATGTGAGGGATGAGGCTGAGCTGGAGCTCTTGGCTGCCCGGGCCAACATCGCACCTGCCAAGGTGCTCAAGTGGCTGAGCAACAAGAGAAATCGCCTCGACAACACCAAGCAGCGCAAGAAGAGAGAGGAAGCTTCCGGAGATGACGAGATGGGAAACAACAGATCCAAAGATAAGGCTGAAAAAGATGATGAATCTGAAGTTGATGCAAAGAAAGGCAAAAAGAATAAGGCCAGTGATGATTTGGAGCAGGGTAAAGGATCGAAGAAGCCAAAGAAGGAAGATGATGAAGACAAGAATGCATGAGTGACTTTCACAATCAATAACTTTACGATGATAAACAGACATGTGAATAGATTTTGCTGATCAATAGAAAATAATTTGAATTTAGAATATCAAATGTGATTGAAACTTGTGACAAACTAACTAATATTATTGCACATTGTAAGACTTTTTAGCTTTCCGAATGTACCTGTGTTTTTTGTGTAATTGATTTCGT
The DNA here is from genome assembly GCA_019095985.1 of Streblospio benedicti. Taxonomy (NCBI): domain Eukaryota; kingdom Metazoa; phylum Annelida; class Polychaeta; order Spionida; family Spionidae; genus Streblospio; species Streblospio benedicti. The sequence continues at coordinate 35,289,293 of CM032660.1, forward strand.
AAATTTTTATAAAATTGCTAGAGCAGATTAATTCCCTAATGCACCAAAATGCTCGGGATAGAAAAAAAAATTAAAGTCAATAGTACAATGATTAATTATACCACAAGCATCTGCCATACATTCTGTTCTAAGTTTTATCTAAAACCTGACTATTTATCATAGTAAAGGTTTGTTCACTAGAAGTTACCTGCATCTTGTAATATCTTGCACATCAACGTGCAAAAGTCGGTCTCACTCCTCAGATTGTGTACTGCCAAATAATTTTGATTCTTACAGTCAGAAAAAACACAAAGTAGGCAGTCTCTGGAGTGTCGATATACAAAAACATACTTGCATTGTTCTTGGAACTTTTCAAGTGTGCCGATATTTGTAGGTTATTGCTATTTAATGGGTCAATAAGTTAATCAATTGGCATCTGCCAATAAAAAATGCTTTCAAAAGAAGGCAAATAAAGGTCTATAAATAAAAATAGACCTTGGACGGTGTTCAGATACAAGCAAGTTATAGCAGTGAATAAGTAATTTATTCAAAACTTTTAAAAATGTTGATGAATTTGAATGACGTCAGTAATAAATTTGTTGGATGAAAATAAAAATGCACTGAGAAAACTCAGAGTAAAAGTTAGATATTCTATATATTTTTCAAAGAGAAATATGTATCCCAGAATATTGAGTGATAAATTGTATAGCATAATAGGAGAATTTAAAATAAAATGTCAGTGATGAAATCTACTGTATCAACTTGATTGTGTTCAATGTACTTGCCTTGTATGGAAGAAACACCAAATAAAAACCCATTAAAAATATGTTTGTCATTGATTTTCAAAGAATAAACTGAACAGTGCTAATAACCATTGTATTCTATATTTTTTATATTTTTCCCATCAATTCATATTACTGGTATTTAACTTATGAGGATTACTGCACAAGTTCACAACACAAAAACAAAAAAATAAGAAAAACACAACAAAAATTCCTCATGAATAAAACATCAGCATCAATAATTATCTGAAGATCAGGTATGCCAAGTAGTACAGATGTAAACGTATTCGTACACTATAGATTACGGATGATAAATGAATAGGTAAATAGAATGATTTTTGTCTGAACGAATTTACCAACAGTATCGCTCACACAATTTCATAAACGGCACATTTGATTTTGAAAGCATCTTGCACAGGCGTAATAGATTCTATATAATAGTAGTAATGTGTTTGGTATAGTGTTTGTAATTCATAGTAGTATACATACCACACACCTCCATGACTCATGCTATTTATCATGAGCCGTATGAATAAGTGTCTTGCTTTATGCTACACGACATGAGATGTGCAAATAATAAGTCTTGACATAGGTATGCACTACTACTACTACATCCTAAGGTTTATTGTCCACTGCTGCGGGTGTCCCAGTTTCTGGGGTAGGCAGCAGGCAGCTGTGTCTCACACCAGCTATCCATGCATTGCTATCTAGCGGGTCTGTATTAAGAAGACTACAGTCCGTCAAGCTCATCTAGATAATTCCCTGTGTCTCCCTCTATGTTGCAGACTTGACAACCGGATCATCCAACTGGTCTGTATTTAGAATGTTACACCCCTTCAAGCACATCTAGATTAATCATCGTGTCTCCCTCTATATTGTAGACTGGACAACCTGATCTTCCACCCCACCAAGCTTGAGGTGGTGGCGGTCCTCGACTGGGAGCTGTCCACGATCGGAGATCCCATCACAGACCTCGCCACCAACTGCATGCCGTATTACTACCCAGCCAACATTCCAAGCTTTCCAGGTAAATTCCTTATTTGACTTCCATTATTTTCCGTAATTTTGTTTCTTAGGTTAAATAATAGTTTATTTGATTTAACTAGTTACATTGTATATGATTGTAAACAAAACTTGTTATGATAAAAATATATGTTAAACCAAAATGGCTCTTTTGTTTCTTGTATCTTGAGGTTTATCTCTAGGATGCCGTAAAATATCATAGACTTAAAGATACATTAATTTCATGATTCGTAATTTTAACTCCTTTTCATATGAAAGAATCATTGTAATGTGTATAACAAGAATAGACTAACATCAGTCTAGAAACTTGATAGTTACCTAACAAGCTGGACCATTTTTTTCTTATATTAATTAAAAAACTTTCTTGTATCGTCGAAGCAGGAATAACGCTAAAAGAAAAAATAAAAGAACATTGACCAAATAGTAAAAAATGATGAATAATATATGTGGACTACTTTCCTTATTGCATTTCGATTATTATTTAGTGTCCAATTTTCATGTTAATTTTCCAAATGAATATTTGTTTATATGCTAAATGTGAGTCTTGAATTTTATACAGAAATCCCTGCAAGCTTTTAATTTTATATGCCATTTGCAATATTCTGGATGTTTTATGAAAATGAATTACGTATTATTTGTAATTCCTCTCAGTTCTGATTGCTTAGTTTTAAATTTCATAGCATAATTTTTTTCTGGAATCAATTACGACCTTGATATCAAAGGAAGTAAAAAGTGCATGACAGAAGTTCAGTACGGTCCCCTTATAATTTTGCGAATACTTATCATTTACTTATGATTAATATTGAGCAAAATCAGAAAGATGATATAGTACAATGAATATTCATAAAAAGCCTGTATTCCTTTTCTTGCACTTGTAAATACATGTATCATTTAAATAGTTGAAACTATTAATTAAAAATATTAATTTCAAGATTTAGAGAATATATGTTATTATTAATTAATTATGGATGTTTGAAATTAGCTTATTGGGTAATAGTCATGCCTCTCAAATTGATTCTTAATGAATTGATTATCTTCATGGTCTCTAAAACTCCGGTCATATTACACTATACAACCATCTAAAAGCCCATGCCTGTATAAATGCCCATCCCAAGTTTTGGATCATCTCAAAATTTAGACGGTTGAAATACAAATGAAAATGGACATTCATGTAAAGTAAAAGCCTACCCTCTAATTCTCTAATTTTGAAAATTTTCAACCAAAAAGCCCATGGGCGTTTACATGGTTGTATGATTACACTGAATATACTAGTGAATATGGATGTACATCCAAAATTATTTTATCCTTATCCTTAATCTTATATGGTATTATTGTGACAGAATCAATGGGTATACCATGTAAATAGAATTAAAAAAATAGTACATTTCTTGATGTTCGAAGCAATTTCTAAAATAGTCAAGTTTATTGTTTCTGCCTTACAAATGATTAGGCACATTGTCGGAAATGTTTCGTCCCTTGCCAAAATTTTGTAGATTTTCAATGTTGTGAAATATTCTATGGCTACTGTCTCCTGACTGGTGTTTAAATATTTTTACGCAAGTCTAATATCATTTGAAACATTTGGATTGATTTCTCTCTTTAATCTTTTAATGTTTTTTGTATCATTTTCATTGAGCTTGGGTGTTAGATGTACCGTCCATTATATATCCTGTTCTGGTGTTATTCTTGATGAATTAAGAACTTTAAATGGAATTTTAAAAATCTTCTTTTTGATTTCAAATCAGCATTTGAACATTTGAAGTATTCTGATAGGATTTTTAGAGCCAAGTAGACTGTAAGAATCTTCACGATTCACTTCCACATACTGGTCAGAGCTTAGATTACCCATTCCTGATTGCGCTGTATGATCTGCAGATCGGATTACGTATGTTACTATATTTATGATTATTGTAAATTCCCTGCATTTTAGATAATTAATGTCTTGTATGCTTCAATTTATGCTAGTTTTCACACCAAAGGTACCAGCATCCTTCTTTGTGCACTTCTAAACATGTAATTTGAACAGAAGATAATGAAAAGATATTTACCAGTAGATTTTCAAATTTGTTCATTGGTATTTGTAAAGATGCATAATCGCTGATACTGGTGGCTTTGTTGTATACACATAGATCCATGGCATTCATTGGCAACCCAGTTCCCAACTCATATCAGATAAACTTTTGTTTTGCCTTTTAATTACGTAGTCATTTCCTTACTTTTGAATGACCGCTTACAGGGTAAAATATATTTAGCCTTTTTTAAGATTCTAGGAAAATCTTGTTTCATTCCAGGCCTGACGGGTTTTGGCGATCCCAGTACTTTGCAGGAATTGGGAATCCCCTCTGCAGATGAATATTGCAAACAGTATGGTGACCTCGTAGGGATTCCAGATTTTACAACATTCCCTCTGTATGTGGCCTTTACATACTTCCGTATGGCTGCCATTTTGCAGGGTGTTTATAAAAGAGCTGTTTCAGGTATACAAAATATTGAGATCAATGAGTTAATCTTTGCATGATAATTTGAAACATAAGCGTTGACTTGTTCTTTTTATTATGTTGCTTCAGCATGATATGAGTGAGGCAACATATTTATTTGTGGTTCTGTTGTCTTTCGAGAATTGAGAGTTTTTGGATTAGTACTATCCTTGTGGACCTTTGCTTTGTGGTACTATTTGTTCTTCAGTTAGGATCACGTTTGCCAGTCTTGTTGTTTAGATCATTTCTTCCGCCTTTTAGAACTGTGCCTTGAGATGGATTGTTGGTCTTTTCCTTTTGAGATCTTAAGCAGATTTCAGTGAATAGGTGCAATAATAATTTTTGTATAATGATTATTGTAAAATTGCTTGTGTGAATCTGTTGAAAAATTCCATGCGAATCATTTAATCTTTGTACAAGTGTTGATTTCTTACAATATTCTAAACATTCTTTCCACAAACAAAATTATGTATAATTTTGATAATTCATCCTCAGTTAGAATTGATTTTTATCCTCTGCATGAACTAATTTGTTTGACAAAAATTGGGATATATTGAACATTGCCGTAGCACTGATTATCTCGTCTGTTTCACGTGTGTAGCACGTCTTTATCACGTGTATTACCCGTGGTTGGACGCGGAGTAAAATTTTGAACAGTTCAAAACTTGTTTTCACGTCCAACGACTTCCTGATTTGCTCCCTCACGTGCATACGTCGGCTGTAGCTCGTCTTACACATGTCTTAAACACATCAATATCACTGACAACCATGTCCACAAGATTTTCATCAGTGTTTTTGACGTGATGTCGACGTGAAAACCAGTGTGACCAGCCCTTTACTATTAAATGACACCTTATATGTAGGTAAAATATCTTAAGTCCATGTCTTTTAAGATTCTAGAGAAATATTGTTATATTCCAGGCCTGCAGGGTTTTGGCGATCCCAGTGCTTTGCAGGAATTGGGAATCCCCTCAGCAGATGAATATTGCAAACAGTATGGTGACCTTGTGGGGATTCAAGATTTTACAACATTCCCTCTGTATCTGGCCTTTACATACTTCCGCAACACTGCCATTTCGCAGGGTGTTTATAAAAGAGCTATTTCAGGTATACAAATATTGAGATCGATGAGTTAATCTTTTCATGATAACTTTAACATAAGTGTTACCTTGTTCTTTTCGATGTCTCTGCATGATATGAGTGAGGCAGCATATTTGTGGTTCTATTGTCTTTCGAGAGTTGAGAGTTTTTGTATTGGTCTTATCCTTGTGGATCTTTGTTCTGTGGTACTTCTTGGTCTTCAGCTAGGATCAAGTTTGGCAATCTTATTGTTTATATCGTTTTTTTCCGCCTTTTTAGAACTGTGTCTGGAGAAGTATTGTTGGCCTTTTTCTTTTGAGATCTTTACCAGATTGCAGTTAATAGGTTTTGAATACGATGATAATTTTTGTATGATGATTATTGTAAAATTGCTTGTGTGCATCTGTGCAAACATTCCGCGCATAGGATCATCTAATCATTGTACAAGTGTTGATTTTTTACAATGTTCAAAATATTCTTTCCACACAAACAGGATTATGTATAATTTCGATTTTTCATCCTCAACTAAAATTCATTTTCATTTTTATCGTCTGCACGAACTGATTTGTCCAACAAAAATTGGGATACATAAGTTAGACATGGTCAATTACTAAATAAGTCTGACTACTCTTTTCCTACGTGTGCCTTTTCTTTTATATCTCAGGGAGCACCAGACACACTTTAAATTCGCTGGACCCGGCTCTAGGAATTCCCACTGTTGAAGAAATGCAGGCCATGTATTGTCAGTTAATGGGCATCCCCGAACTAGATGAATGGCTGTGTTACATTGTCTTCAGTCTGTTCAAACTGAGTAGCATTTTTCAAGGTGTATACAAACGCCACACCCTAGGTAAAGTATGTGAACTTCACAAATTCAATAGACTGTGTATTGCTTTTTGTATTTTTTTTTTGTCAAGGGTAACCATGCCTTCTTTTTGTTGAAATGATACCTCAATGAATATGGTTATCACGATTTTTGGTTATTTGATTCTAGGGAAATTATATACTGTTCACAACACTTCCAAGAGCTTGAACAATCCTCAGTAATAGCTACTGTATTTCTAGCAAAGAAATAATTGACTGCTTTGTTCATTTTAATTATCACACAGAAATTGAATGAAGTAAATTAACACTCCATAGACCTTCTTCTACATCATCTTTTCTTACCATTTTTCCATCAATACTTACTAAATTATTTTTTTGCAATCAGAACTGGGCTGAACAAAAATCCTGTAAAATATTTTAACTTCATTCTTGCCATCAAAATTTCCGCATTGCTAATTGGCCATCTACCAATGTGTATAGACACCCTCTAGTCTATGATAATAGCTGTAACTGCATCTGAGCAATTCTATTCAATCATAATCTTCCATTAAACTAAAACAGGCTTCCAGGGTCTTGGTGGTGTTGATGTGGAGTCTCTTGGTCTGCCAGGTGTCAGACAATACGTAGAAGTTTACAACATGTGCACAGGCTTCGACTTAACCGTCGCAGACCTGGAATTTTATGAGGCGTTTGTCTTTTTCCGCGGAGCAGCTATTTTGCAAGGGGTATATAAGAGAGCTGTCTCAGGTAACTGTAGAATGATGTTCAGTAATATTCTAGTATTTGGTTAGAATTTTTGTGTAGAATATGATTTGGGTTTTGAATTACCGTAGTATAAAGTGATTCTAGTGTTAGCTTGCTTGCAGAACTGATTGACAATCTAACCCTGATTTTAAAGATTCTCTTTTTGTTTGGTTGAAATTTATATTTTTGGTTATGATTCATCTTCCCACATTTGCTATTTTTTTAATTTTTTTATTTGATTTTCTAGCTAAAAATGTCAATGAAAACAGTTACATGTACCTTGACATAGTGAAAAGTCGAGGATATTGACAAATTGTAACACTAATTTGCTTTTCATCTTGTGCTCTACCTGTGGGTAGGTGAAATTAATTGACTTTAATGTTTGGTCTCATGAGGGCAAGCAGATTTAGAGGGCAATCGACTTCCCCCATTTTTATTTTAAAGAGAAAAAAATGGCAATTGACTCAAACTTCCTCACATGCACTTCATTGAAATGAATTAACCCTCTTTCACAAGGCCCTCCCCTATATATAATGTAGGAAAAACATGGATGTGTCTTTTTTGAAGGAAAGTTTAAATCAATATTAATATCTTTGTTGAAGTACAAATGTAGTTGTTAAAAAAAAAAAAAAAAAAGTGCAAAGTACATTTACGAAGTGGGTCTATTATCAAACATTACTTCAAGGCTGAAATCATCAGAGGGCTGAGGCTTATCGTTATAACTGGGTCATAAAAGTACTTTAACGTCAAGAAATAGGTCATCAGTGGGTATCAGTTTCAAAGTCTGATGGTTGTTTTGTTTTCAATGCAATTAGGTTTTCTTGATTTGAGGTGAGGTTTTGATATTCTCTTTGGATTGAATTTTCTGATGGTTGTTATAGTATGCACAATACTATCTAATTGTTTATCTGTTACTTAACATTGATTGTGTGATTAATATTGTGATAGTTTAATAATTTGTGTCTAGTTTGTTTTGGTGTTTAACTGTTTACTCTAAATCTAATGTTCCACTAATTTCATGTAACTTAACTTTATAGATCTCATAGAGTGTAGTACAGTTTTAAAAGTGTTTAGATCTAAATTATAAGTATATATCACTCTAACATGCTTAGCATATTAAGTAATAGTTACAGCATTCAATGTATGTGCCACATGATATCAAATCAGATTCTTCTTTGTATTTAAAAGAAACTAGATTAAACATTATTGTTGATCAATAAGCTTCAGAATAACTGCACAAAAGGATCTTTACATATAAATAAAGCTATATTTGCAATTTCATGTTTTCCTCTATATCAGTATATGTATTGAGTTTCTCTGATAGGTCAGTCCAGCTCATCAACGGGTCAGTTTGCTGGAGCTTTAGCTGAAGCCATTGCAAACATAGGCTGGGACATCACACAGAGGAGCGGGATCCCTCCCAACAACATCAAGGTGAACAATGATGTGTACGAAAAAACTGTTCCAAGCGTTAGTTTCGAATATGACTTACAGATTAAATTGTACTAGAGTTTCACACTTCAAAGTATTACTTATTAATGTCTTTCAAATTCATTGAACACTTTCAGCCCTCTTGCCGATTTGCAAGGGTCTTGCAAACATAAAGAACATATCAAAATTTGCATAATAATATGATTAAAATGATGAAGATAAAAACATAATATGATAACACATGAAAAATGGTCGATGTTTTGAGTATGTCTGGGTCTAACATGCCCTAAATGAGGCTTGGAGAGCATAGTTACGAAGTAGACTGGGCAGCCAGGCCACATCCTCTGAATGAGAAATACTCAGGACCTGCCCAAATAAATTCAAGATTTGATTTCATTGGTTCATTGATTTTTTCAGCCCAACCCAACATCTTCCTCCTCTTCCAAGCCAGTCTCCGGTGTGCGAACGTTCAGCACCATGAGCCAGGCCTCGCATTACTCAACGTCGAGGGACAGGGAGATTCCCGGTATGTCCCAATGCTCATTAGTGACCGGTACTTGCAGGGACTGGCTGATCCAGGTTTCTGGAAAAGTTGGCACACAGTAGATTTAATGATTTTTCTGCATGTGAAAGCTTGCAGATATAAAAGAAAAAGATTAGAGTGATTTTTTTGGCATTCCCTGTATCGGCCATTGCTTGCTGCTGCCAAAATCATTTTTTGAATGAAATGTATTTTTAACATGAAGCTTGTCAGGTTACTTTTATGTTTACCATATGTGAATTTTTATCTTGAAAATCCAAATAATATGAGTAATAATAACTTAAGCTCAGCTACATCATATTGGGTTTTTACAAATGTTTTGGCTACCAAAAGCCATGGTAAATCATACTTTCTGCCATACAGAGTTTTTAAAAACTTAAACTAGCTTTGTTTATTTTGTCTTTACATATATCCAAATGATGTATGACGTGTAACATGTGAATATTGAATTGCAATTATAAATTCTGGTGATTTGGTAGCCATCATATGGTCTCATTAGGTTTAATTCTATTTTTTTTATTTATTTCTGCTGTCTTATGTTCTAGATTTAGATTTTCTGAATTTAGAACATAGGACAACAGAAAAAGAAAAATTAGAATCAAACCAAATGAATTGCAATTGTATTCCCCAGGTGCCCTGCCCATGTCACCGTCAGCTCTCTCCCCACGAGCCTATGACCTCTACCAGCGGGTCAGGAAGTTCATAGAGGACAAAGTTGTTCCTGCTGAAGAGGAAATCCATAAGCTAGGACTTGACCCCAAGCTCAAATGGACAATCCATCCAAAACTTGAGGAATTAAAGGTTAATCATCTTTAAGTTTATATCACTTTTATATCTTTCTACCTGTACACTGTACAAGCAGTTTCACTTTGAAGATATTATCAGACAGCTCACCAACAAAGTCATGAACACCAAAATCATAGATTTTTTTAATAAAATTCCTGTTAATGTTTGCTTGATTTTTTATATCTCAGAAAGAAGCGCGTTCACAAGGGCTGTGGAATCTGTTCATTCCCTTGGACACGGACCCCAAGTGTGAGTTTGGTGCAGGTCTCACCAACCTGGAATATGCTTTCATGTGTGAGGAAATGGGACGGCATCCTATATCAAGTGAGGTACTGGTCGTTTTAATTGATACATACATTTTCGTCAATGCTTTAAATACAGTAGAAAAAAATAATGAAATTCAAATATAATTGAGACCTACTTGAAGTTGAAATTTACTTGCAATTCATAAAGAGAAGGAACAAACCTTGCAATTCTTTGGATGTACACTATTTTGTTATTCAAATAGCAGCATTTTGTCAAAGGCGACCCAGAAAATCTTGGAAGGGTACTATCTACAGGTAAGGCATGGGAATTGAAGATCGAGATGGCTGAATGACAGAGATTAGTGGAGGGAAATGTTGCGGACAGCCATAACCCTGGCCGACATCCTCTAAGGTTAAAACATTGACTTTAAACGCATGATGATGCTGACTGTTGCAGGTGTTTAACTGCTCTGCGCCAGACACGGGTAACATGGAGGTGTTGGCGCGCTACGGCAGCCCGGACATCCAGAAGAGGTTCCTCACGCCGCTGCTCAACGGAGAGATCCGCTCCTGCTTCGGCATGACAGAGCCTGCGGTGAGTGGGAAACCATAGGTTTTGAATGAATGAATATTTGGTTCATCCTGGTTTCCATTATTCATGATTTAAAGAATAATGTTAGATATCTATAGGAACCATATATTTGCTCTGCTTTCGCTTTTTGTTCAACAGGTTCATCGGGCTGAATGAAACACCTACTTGTCCCTGCTGTCACATGACTGCCGCCACCATAGCGGTCATGTGACTGACTGAGATGTTTCATTCAGTCTGACCTAGTCAGTAGTCATCTACCATACATCTTGATAATATGTGTAATGCTTTTTGTTCACTAATGACATGTAAGTTGTTTTCGTATTGGACAATAGGTGGCATCATCAGATGCCACAAACATCCAGTCGTCCATCAGACGAGAAGGCAACGAGTACGTGATTAACGGACACAAATGGTGGACATCAGGTTAGTGCAGCAAAACATTTTCTGAGTTTGAGCCATGCTGATCTATTGCAATTTACATTCGTAATTTTATTACATAAATATTATTTTCTCAAGATGTATGTCTGTATTTTATTTTATGCTGACTATGTAATAATTGGTTAATTTTGAACTTTTGAACAATGGAATAGTTGGAAGAAGAAAAAATCTCTGGAAATTTAAAATCTAGGTGCCATGGATCCTCGGTGTAAAGTCTGCATATTCATGGGCAAAACACGAACAGACGGTGCGATTCACACCCAGCAGAGCATGATCGTCGTACCGATGGATGCTCCTGGCGTCAAAATAGTGCGGCCGCTAACTGTATTTGGATACGAAGATGCTCCACGTTAGTATAACCTATATTTGCAGAAAGTTACAAGTTACAATGTACAAGTAATATAGAAAACTTTTTTTTTTCTAAATACACATACAGTAAAGACAATTATAAACAAAAACATCTCTTCAAAGTGTACATTGTTTTGGGACCCGACTTGTATGGTTACTTTTCATCAATCTTTCAAAATTTAAGACCTCCCTAATGCAACCACATCACCAAGTTGCGAAACCAACTTACTTCTTCAATATACAAGTTTTACTGTACACAAAAGATTTCATGCAATCATATCAACCAATTCTATAATGTATCAAAAATGTTTAACTTGCCAATACATTCATATTTTTCATATTTCTTGTTTTTGTCTTCTTCCACCTCTTTAAAATTATTTTCAAACTTGTTATTGGTTATTCAGAATTTGACGTTTTTTTTCTTTTATTTTATGATAAAAATGGCAAAAATATTTTAAATGGAATTAAAGAAAAATAGAAAAATTACACCAAATTCTGAATAACCAATAACACCATTTTGACCAAAGTTCTGGCCAAACACCAGCTGGTGGTCAGCAGTAGAAGTTTCCATTCTGCTGTGAAGAAACAACCTGACAGGTTGTGAAACGTCAGCAAATATGTTTCAAATTCATAAAGCTACCAAAATGAACCTCTGTATAGAGACCACCTCTCGATTGACACCACCTAACGCTGCAAGGTCCCAGAGGTGGTCCTAATAGAGAGGTTCTACTGTAATGTACATAATAAACGGTCAAGTTTTCTACCAGACGGTCACGCCGAGGTGCTGTTTGAAGACGTGCGTGTGCCGGCGGACTATCTGCTGCTGGGCGAGGGCCGAGGCTTCGAGATCGCGCAGGGCCGCCTCGGGCCGGGCCGCATCCACCACTGTATGAGGACCATCGGCATGGCGGAGCGCGCACTCGCGCTCATGGTCGACAGGGTACTTTGATTATTTTGATTATTTACAGTAGAACCTTGTTATTTAGGTGGGCTTTGAATTTCTCCACATTGTATACCTATAAAGGACATGATCATATTGGCTTCTGTGTTAAACTGAAACCCCATGCTTCTAAAATGACTGGAAGGTTTAGTCTAGGAAGGTTGTTGATTTGGTAAAAAAAGGGGGGGGGGGGTTGAATTCCCACCTAGCTGGCTGTCATGGCTGACAGGATGAGGCGCGAAGCTTGAACAAATTCATTTTCTGACATGCTCTGACTTTTAACATGTTGAACTTTTGCATTAGAATATATATAGTTATGGTTAAAATCAATTTCCAATGAATGGAAAGGTGAGTTTCAAAAAATGTGACAAAACCTGTAACAAAACCTTGATTTGCGAAATGACGTACAGGCGTTGACTTTTGGCAATACATGTAGCATGTTTGAATCAACAGTGATTTAACTTTATGGGTTATTTACTTGAACTATAGTAATTATAAATTTGAGCAATCTGACTTTATACTAATTTATAGTATAACAGTAGTTGTATGGTCAATTTAATCCAATACGTTTTCACATCAGGTACAAAACAGGGTTGCATTTGGAAAACCTCTGGCAGCACAAGCCTCGATCCAGCAGGACATTGCCAAATCCAGGATCGAGATTGAGCAGTGCAGACTTCTGGTGCTCAAGGCTGCCCACATGATGGACACCGTGGGGAACAAGGTACGTGAAAGAACACTAAGGATTTGTGGCTTTTCGTTTTGCCATCCACTTTCATTTAGAATAGAAAGTTATTCAGGAAGAACCTTTTATGGAATGTATGTCATGTACAAAAATGATGTTAATCCTGCTTTTGTGAGCGTATTCATTTATGGATCATATTAAGTGTTACCAATTACAGTATTTTAAATCAAAACCCTTTAAGTTGCAAATGTGCATTTACTCATTCATGGAATAATCCTCAAGTCAACTGCAACAATGTTACTTGGTAGGTCGCTGCTCCTGAAATAGCCATGATCAAGGTTGCATGTCCCAACATGGCTCTTCGCGTGATTGACCGTGCAATCCAGGTTAGTGACTTCATAATTTTGAACGTTACAAATTAAAGTTTTTTCATTGTTATTTTTTTTGCGGCTTTGGTTTCATAAAAAGTTCTTTTTTTTTAAATTTTAACAATGCGTTTCATTGTTTTAGCTTTCTATATTTGCTGATGAGCATTTTTTTGAGACTTGCTCCGTCATTTATGATGTATTTCGTGAATGAGCTAGTGGATTTTATTATTATCAGGATAACTATATTTGAGCTTTAATTTTCTACTCATGAAGATATGCACTTTGTGAACAAACTTTGCACAGAAGAGAATGAAATAATGTACATTTTAATACTGGGTCATATATACATCCTGTAGGCTCATGGTGGAATGGGGGTTTGTCAGGATACATTCTTGGCTAAAGCATACGCAGGCCAGAGGACATTGCGATTGGCTGACGGTCCAGATGAAGTCCACATGCGTTCAATGGCTCGTATGGAAATACGCAAACAAGCCAAACTTTGAGGGGTATTTTGGGACCAACGACATGTTTGGAGGCAGCTTAGCGCTGAATCAACAGACTGTTGGATGGCAACCATTATTAGGAAGAAAAAATTAATTCGAAGAACAGACTTGAAAATAATATTATTTCATTTGATTTGATTTTCAAAATAGAAATGGATAAAGCATTTTTTTGTGGGAAGGAATAGACAGTGTAACCTATCTTTTTTAAAAAGAGGTTCACTTTTATCAGTTGAATGTTGAATGACAAGGAATGAGTTGAAAAAGTGTGATGATTTCAATTGTATATTTGATTTTACGTTCAGTTGCTTTTTCTACTAAGCTGTGATCAAATGGACTGTGATGTATTGTGTTACAAAATAAAGAATGATTGTAAATGTGTTTTTTTTTTGTTGTGGCCATTTGTGTAATTAATCTTTATGTTATATAGTTTTTTTGCCAACTACTGTAATCTGAATATTGAAATATGTAAATATAATTAGATGCTTTATCTCAATCTTTTGTAAGCTCAATCTCAATTTGACTCTTCCTGTCTCATGCACAATAAAGAATCACAATTTTTCATTATGCCCAAAGGTTGATTTTTTAAATCTATCTTAAATCAATATTGACTTTTAAAGATGTATGGAACCGACAGTAATACAACATGATTTATCATTAATTTCAAACAGGTTGAACCATATAGAGTACCAATCGCACAATTCGGCCATACACACAAGTCGGCTGTGTTTTAAACATTTTTATTTCACCACACTATTATCTATTCACAACTACATGTACATTAATATGAATACAAATTTTTCATCCAGTTCAAATAATGAAAATATCTTGGCTTTGAGATTTTGACATGAGCACATGAAGTAATTGTCGTAGTATCTGAAACAACAGCTGAATGGTGTGTATGGCCGAATTGTTCGATTGGTGTTCTTGATCAATTATAATAGATATATATGCTGTACATATAACAGGCATCTGATTTTTATACCAGTAATTTCTTCCCAAATGAAATAACCGCTGTAATGTGATTGGTTGGTTGTAGGCTCACGGCGGTATGGGCGTCTGTCAGGACACGATATTGGCTCCCCTATACGCTGGATTACGTTGCCTTCGACTAGCTGACGGTCCAGACGAGGTCCACATGCGAGGAATCTCGCGCATGGAATACAGAACGCAAAATCTTGCCAAGCTGTAAAGTCCGATGAGAAAATAGTCGCTTCAATATGAAATATTGGAAGAAGAACTTCAATTAGTTCCTATGATGGAAGAGGAATTCATCTGCTATGTTGTATTCAGAGATAACTGTGATATCTTCACCATCGTCAATGATCAAATGAAATCTTATCACTGATGTTTTTGCTCAGTTCGCTTTATATGATAAGGAATATTTGAACTGTTTAATTTAGGATAAATACCTGTGTGTGAAAAGATGAAGAGCAGTCACAGATGTATTGATAATTTTTAAGCTTATGTAGAACAGACATCTTACTGAGGAGCTACGTGTATATTTTAAATGAGCTACCTCAAGTAGAAAAATTGAGGAAATGACATTAAAAAATTGCAATAATGTGAAATCCGGTGAAAATGATTTAACATTAATTATATAATTATCATGTACTATTGTGTAAATATGGCATTATAATTGCTCATGGTCTTGTTTTAAAAGTATAATGTTTATCAAGCCATTTGTGACCCCTGTGCGACCTTTCTAGGCATTTGGAGGTGCTGGAGTAAGTCAGGACACTCCTCTGGCTTACTTTTACCGTCGACAGCGGACTCTCAAGATCGCTGATGGTCCTGATGAGGTTCACATGCGCTCTCTCTGCAGACTCGAGATGAGAAACCAAGCAATCAAGGCTAAACTGTAGAAGTATCCATTCTCTGGTCAACATTATGATTTCATATATATTTAGAAAAACACATTTTTATGAAATTAAAACTTGGTAAATTGTCTGCAATTTGTATTTAATTTGGTATCAAAATCAGATATGAAATATTTGTGAGACTTGATTGTGTGATTGCTGTATCTTCATATCAGCTCCGTGTGTATTCGTCATTGCCAATTTATGATTTTAAATCCAGGATAGTTATGCAATTATGAATTTCAATTCATATAGAGATAAATGTTTCTTGGATGTATTTCGTGTCTTTACATATCCTCAGCAAAATAACTTATGTTAAACGATTTAAGTATGCTGGAATAATGACAATGTGTGTATATTTGAGTTTATGAACAAATTGAATATATTAAATGTAGAATGTCAGATTGCTCATTTCAACCTTGCATTATTGTGGTTTGAGCGGATTTTTATTTTAAACTACATGGAACGTTCATGTGGAGATTTGTATTTTAAAATTATAGTCACTAATGTATCTTCATTGTATTTGACATGGAATTCCACAATTTCAATGTTGACAAATAAGCAAATGTGAAGGCGTGCTCTTTTTTTGTCGAACTGTGATTTTAATGTGACCAAATGAAATGGATTTAATAAAATTAAAATAATATTTGAAATTTCTGTCTCTTTTAATGGGAATCTGGAAAAGTAATTGAAATTTTTATTTTTTTCAAGATTGTTGAAGTCATTGAATTTTTGTTGAAGTCATTGAATTTTACAAGGAATATTTAAAAAGAGAAATTTTATAAGTCATTGAAACTAATTGAAGTTTGGTTGAACTGGTAATTTAAATGCTTTTGAGCAAAGATTAGAGGTTTAATTTGATTAATCTCGCTGCCTTCCAGTCCAAAAGCTGAACTTTTGCCCACAACTCTCTTGTAAAAGATCTGTACCATGTATCTACCCCTGCAGATATGTGAGAAAGAAGAGAAATCTTTCATATACATATCTATTAATCTCCATGATGATATTTGAATTGTTTGAATAAAACTAAGTATCTGTAAAATATTTCTTGCAAAAATGAAAATCTAACTTGAAAGGTTCTTGAATTTTTAATTTAAAAAGGAATCTATTCTTAACATGATGCCCTTTTTAAAATAAAAAGTAATTAACACTTTTGGATATATTTGACATTTTTTCATTAGTAAAAAATATCTTGTTTGTTTGAATTTTTCTTCGGTAACAGTCACATATCTTACAAATATATTAAATCTTATTAACTTAAAAACCATGTTTGATCTTGTCATGATATACAAGTGAATACGGAATTTTCTTTTATCTTATACCTTTAACCTCACAGGATTTCTAGTTTGAATCTTTTTCTTATAGTGTAATGAATACATAGACTGAATCATTTTTACGTACATGTCTGACTGAACTAACTTAAATTGTCATGAATATTGGAGATAACTTCAGGTTCTTTGATTTATCTCAATGCAACAATGGAAAATTGTTTTGGTTATTTTAGGCACATGGTGGTATGGGAGTGTGTCAAGATACTTTCCTCGCCAACGCGTATTCTTGGCAACGAGTGCTGCGGTTAGCTGATGGGCCAGATGAAGTACACATGAGGTCATTGTGTAAAATGGAAATACGAAAGCAGAACCAGGCCAAACTTTGAATGGGGACAATGATGTGATGCATATGTTTGGACAGCTAGCATAGTTTCGTTATGAACGGTCAGTTGTTAATTGGAGGAATGAAAAATTTAGATTTTATCTTTGTATAATAATGAATCAGTATGCTGAGCACATTTGTTGCTGGAAAGTAGTTTCAGTTCTAAAACCCTTTTACATTTAAGGGAAAACGACTATTTTCAGTGATAAGTATTTTTGATCATTTATGCAATTTGCATAATACTGTAAAAATCATTTTGGTTTCAATGAAAATTTTGTTATCCAATTTTATGTATCTACACCAAATGAAATGTTATTTTTATCAAAACATCATGCACAAACTCTATGAAAGGTTTGATTGCCATGCATCATGAATTGGAAGTTTTCACCAGTTAATTGCATATAATGAATTAATATGGAAACAATATGGACATTTTATAGACTCACTCATCGGCACCAGCATTGTTCAGAGGATGTCTATAAAATGTGTATGTAGGTTGTGACCTAAAAGGTTAAAACCTGTTTCATGTGGAAAACTTGCCACGTTTCACTTCTCCCGAAGGTGTTCACAAAGGACAGGCCTGTTCCACTGTTGAATTTGAATATATTTACATAATCAGTACAATCAATGGCAAAGTTATTATTCAACTGTTACATTTATGTCATCTTTACTCTGTGATATGTTGTGCATTGAAATCTATGCAATAAAAAACATCAAATCATCTTTTCTTTTTTATTGCAACAGCATATCATATGCATGTACATTTAGTATACAATATCGAAGTAATAAAAATGGAAAAAGAAAACACTATAAACTTTAACATACAACACAAGATAGGGTAGGGTGTAAAACATGAAAAATATGACGATATTAATAATGAGATTCAAACATTTAAATGCATTAATGATTATGGACACTTCTAATTCTCATTGACTACACATTTGTGCACCACTTATCTGACATTACTTATGGATAAATTCAATAAACAGATAAATCTCCTCATCTCTTATGAACAATATAAATGCAACAATCATACCAGCAATTTTAACAATTGTTAAGTACTTACAGGGTAAGATATTAAAATATAACTTTTGCCAAGAACATTAAAATGCAATTTGAGAAAAAGTAAAAAATTTAAGTACAAGTTACAATGGCATAAAAGTTTTGGAAAACACAATGGGGAAAACATCAAATTTGAAAACATGATCTTCATAATCTATTATGATGAAACACTCAATTTATGCATAAGCATATCGAAGTCTTAAATTGAGACCGATCTAGTTCCATTTTAAGAACTAGTTGTGCATACTTTTATGGTCATCGCAAATTGTTTCAATACAGTTTCATAGATAAGGATACAAGTTAAAACAATAATTTTTAAGTACTTATGAAGGCCTTTAAACTCCAACTTGGCTTGAATAGATACATGTACTAAAATTGATACAATACAAAAATACAACAAAAATACTACCCGGTATAAACCAAAATTATCACACAATCTTAGAATAGAATGTAAGTATTGAGCTAAAATCTTAATAAAAATCAAATGGAAACTACTGTCATGCGGTATAATCTTATTCTAATGGTAAACTTTCCATTTGTAAGTATCTGCCTAAATCCCTGATTCTAATACAAAATATACTAATAAATAATACGACAGACTTTTACAACATCAATAAGTTCACGATAATAAATACATAGTGCGTAATCTGAAATTCTTGAAAAATCTCTTACAAAAATATTTTCAATACATGATATTAATTAACTCCAAATTCATTTTCTCCTCATTACTGAACAGTCATGAACACTGATATAATCTTTAACATGATTAGATATTTCTAAGAAATCTCATTATTTGGCAGATTAATGGGCCTGATTGACCATGGCTGCAAACTTGCTTCCACTCTTTGCCATCAAATGTTTCGGCCGTCCACTCTCCACCAGTTTTCCATCCTCGATCACTAAAACACGGTCATAGTCGAGGATACTGGCCACTCGATGCTGAAAAAAAAATGTATTTGTATTATTGCAAGAATTTTCATTGCAGATATACCATTAATAAATTTTAAATTACACATTGCATCTTTCTAAATTAAATACAACCTCAACTAATATCTTAAGAACAAAAATGATTCACAATTGCAATGCAAGCCATTGATTGAAAGTCATTGTTATAGTTTCTAGAAAACTCTGCCTCTCAAGTCCTCACGAATAAAAAAGAAACTATGGTTTATACAAAAATAATTGATGGACCCCTGGGGCAGGGTCAATTTTCCTCCCAGGGCGATTTCAACTAAATGGAATGATGACCATATAGGCATACACATTCTGTGCAAGTTTGATGAAAATTGAATGAAAAATAAAGAAACTATTGTGCAAATATGAATTGTGGAGAGACGGACGATGGACGAAAGGTGATCACAAAAGCTTACCATGTCTCCAGCAGGTTAACTAAAAAAAACAATAAACGATACACTATACACGATACAACCTCCCTAGTGTGTGGAACAACCTTCTCTCTTTGCATGTAACCAGCTGAAGGGGGCTGAAGGGGGGGGGGGGGGGCCAAACAACAGCTTGTAAATCCTGTAGTACTGTTCATACTTTTATGTTTGTAATACATGTATTGACAGTCTGAGGAAGGCAAAAGTATGGGTGAAAGCTTACAAGGTTTTTGGTTTAAAGTAATGTTACTGTAGATTTACGTAAAACCCCGCCCCGTTACTCACGGCGACGGTGATGACGGTCCTGCCGGCGAGGTGTTCGCTGTGCACGACGTGCTGGATGACGGCGTCCGTGGCGTGGTCAACGGCCGCCGTCGCCTCGTCCATCAGCAGCACGCGGCACTCACGCAGCAGCGCACGCGCCACGCACACCAGCTACACACACACCGCCGCGGGTAAAGGGGGAACAGGATTTCATTAAAACGATTAGAGCACTTCACACACAACCCAACCCATATATTTGTTTTGTTTAAACCATCGTAGCACAGCGATTGATGAACAATAGTGTTTGAGGTGTCAAAATGAAGCTACTTACTTTCGTAAGATAAACACTATTTTTATGATTCATCAAAATTACATGATCTCTATGGTGGAATTTATTATGAAATAACGTATTCACACACATCCTGTAGGTGGCGATAGTATGCGATTTGAACATGTTTATTTATGTTTAATCTTACAAGAAATTTTCGTTTTACTCTGGCGTGCATTGTCTACAATGGAGGTCATACAAGGTCATCTAAGGTTCAAACAGTTTAGCTTGGTAAAATGATGTATTAAAAGCGATACTTTTTTTCATAGTATAAAAAAGTTCTTGGAGCTGCTCGTACCATATCATAATAAAACAGAACAGATAATAAAGTCAAAAAGGTACAAAATTTTATCAAAATCACAAATTTTTGCATCTTTAATGCTTTGTCAAGTGAAAAATGTTATTTTGGTGGAACGTTATACGTGTACTGCCCATAATGTATGTCATTACACGTGCGACATAAAAATGTAACACTAAAGGAATGTTAAACATAAAACATAACGTGTAACGTAACAACTTTTACATCAATATGCATGAAGTATTATATTAATATTCATGTAATGTGTTTGATTAATTCTAATATTATAAATTAGTACATAGGTGTTAGTTGTAATTGTATAATATAGTTTTTATTCATGAAGTATTATATTAATATTCATGATTGATCTCATTGTAATATCACTGTTGCATACTATGTTGGTTTTCAGGTAATTTTCATTTTAAGTTGTTACGTTACACGTTACGTTTTACGTTTAACGATCCTTTAGTGTTATATTTTTATGTCATACATCTAATGACATACATTATGGATATTACACGTATAACATTCCACCAAAATAACATTTTTAACTTGAGAAAACCTTGATGATGCGAAAATTTGTGATTTTAATCAAATTTCGTACCTTTTTGACTTATTATCTATTCTGTTTTACTTTTTTTCATGTTCAGTTGATTTTCACACAAAAATTTGAAATAATACTACAAAAATATAAAAAATCAAATGTGTGTGAACAAAATTTCAAACTTCAGAATTTTTTTTTAATGCTTTGATTTTGATCATATAACTGTACTCAACATAATCAGCAACTAAAATTACTATAAATCATCTTTATTTTGTACACGTGGACTACCTTAAGCTCTATGGTTAAAACCTCACCTGTCTCTGTCCTACGGAGAAGTTTTCACCGCCCTCGGTCAGTTTCACCTCCAGTTGACCTTCCATGTCCTCAATCGTGGACTTCATTTGAGTAGTCTCTAGAACTTTCCAGATGTCAGCATCACTTTTAACACCATCTGGGTCTAGGTTAGATCTAAAAATGATGTCATAAATTACAATGTGTTTCAATATTTATGTCGGAACTTCACGTTCTTAAAAATTCTCATTAAACACCCTTTTCTATAATCTGCAATGGGAGAGAGACTCGGGAACACGGTGGTTATATCAGCACCGCATTTATGTGTATAGTCTGTCTCTTAAATTATCTACACCATAAAGATAGCAGATTTCAAGATCTTGTGGACTAATACTCTTTAGACCAAGACATAATAGTATGTGGCGATGTGAACTTTGACCTATTTAGTTAATATTACGTAACCAAGATACGTCCGTAACATACGTATGACATGACATTACGCACTCTGTAAAGTTTACAGAAAATACACAAACATTTGAGTATTTTACAGTGTATACAATCGTATGAGTTATTATGCCATGAATTCTAACTAGCATCGCCGACTCTGCACCAACAGATGTAACTTTCATTGAAATAAAATCAATTTTGCTG
Organism: Streblospio benedicti; assembly: GCA_019095985.1. Classification (NCBI taxonomy): domain Eukaryota; kingdom Metazoa; phylum Annelida; class Polychaeta; order Spionida; family Spionidae; genus Streblospio; species Streblospio benedicti. The sequence goes on from CM032660.1 coordinate 35,311,409, forward strand.
GAAGGAAGCTATTGAACAAAAGGTGGGTGTGACATATTTGTGTACAATCTACAGCAGCCTAGTGCATGTGTACCTGAGCGTGCCGGCAAACAAGACGGGGTCCTGCGGTATGACGGCGATGCCACGTCGCAGCCGCTGCAGGGGCACGAGGTCAATGTCCACGCCGTCTACGTGGATGCTGCCCTCGCACAGGTCGACCATGCGGAGCAACGCCAGCAGCGTCGACGACTTCCCACTGCCGGTACGGCCGCAGATTCCCACCTGGAACAAATGTTCTACATTTGAGCCGTTTTTGTAGTTTATTCAGTAATGGGCAGAATTTCCCACTTTATAATACGTGTCTCCAGCTTTCTATCTAATGTAATGAATGTTTAATATGAATTATTATTATTATGAAAATGTTTTAGAGTGAACTTGGTTGGGGGATTTTCTGTACGGCCGCAGATTCCCACCTGGAACAAATGTTTTACATTGAATGTCACTACCATGTATGTAGATTCGTCTATCCAGGTTTTAAATACTCTAAAGAACAAGTTAAAACCTGTTTTCTCTGGATAATTTATTGGAAACCAATATCAAGCTTTCACCCATACTCTGGGCTTCTTCAGGATGTTCCTACCTTAAACAAATGTTTTACATTGAGATGCTTTTGTAGTTTATTCGGTAATGGGCAGAATTTCCCACTTCATAATGAAGTGGAGCAAATGTTTTACGTCGAATGTCATTAAAAATTGTTGGCATGCACTTACTATTTTTTGTTTTTTGTTGAAATTTGTTCTTGTAAGCGCACTGTGCACATTATTAGATCAAATGGAACTATGCAGATTCATCTATCCAGGTTTTAAATACAAAAGAACACATTAAAAGCTATTTTCTCTGGATAATTTATCGAAAACCACTATCAAGCTTCCACCCATGCTATGGGCTTCTTCAGGATGTGATATCAAACATAGGGATGGTTTTTTAGATCAATTCAGTAACAGGCAGAATTTCCCACTTTATAATACGTGTCTGCAGTTTTCTATCTAATGTAATGAATGTTTAATATGAATTATTATGAATATTTGTAAGTGTGAACTTGGTTTGGGGATTTTCTATCATTAGTTTATATGGAGTTCATGCATTGACATTATTAGATACTAGTATAATGATGCGCAAAATATGTACCAATGCTAGTAGAACCAATTCATGTTATAATAGGATTTACATGTAGGTCTTCCACCACACAATCAAATATTCATGCTTCTCATGTTTAGCGACACTCTTCTTACATTACATAATGAGTTTTGATGAACAGTGTTCCCATCATATCAATAGGATAGCTTTGAGCGTCCGTTCATTCTTTTCACATTCGAGCATTTATATGGACACTTTGGTGTTGAAAATAGAAAAAGACTTTAGCTTGCAAAGTTGTATTTATTGCTTATAGACACGAGTTTATGCCTTTACACTGGTACTTAACACCATATTGTAATGTAAAAAAACATTTTGATGATAAAGTAGATATGTAGACAATTGGTCCAGCTTTGCTGAATCTAAGTGTATCATCAGGACTACATTACTGATGGTTCTGTATATACTGTAGTGTACTTTTCATACAGAGCAAAATACAGTCTGATATAATGGATATATCATCCCCACCAATGGATCTTGATGGACACCCTGAGAAGCAGGATAACGTTTCACTCAAGCAGCGCAGTATGGATGAAATGCAGGGGTCTAAAAAAAAGGGGGGAAGCTTTGCAAAAGTTTTCAAAGACTATGTGCAGTCATCTACTTGTCATGGGATATGCCATGTCTTTGGTGAGGATATACACCCCATCCGCAGGATCTTCTGGACCATCGTCGTGGCCTTCAGTTTAACGGGTTATGGATTGCTGGCTGCTAGTGCATACAAACGTTTCTACAGCAATGAAACATCAACAAGCATCTCATATGAGAAAGTAAAACAAAACTTCCCAGCAATGACCTTATGCTATTCTTCCAGTATACGTACTTCATACATTAATGAACAATTTAACAAAGGTGTCTACATTCCACTCTACAATGATGGTCATATAGAACATATTAGAAAAGTGAGGTTCAACATACTGTTCCGAGGGTTGGGCTATATTGATGGAAATAACTCCAAACTATTAACAAAGGGTACTTTTTCCTATTTAGTTCAAGAAACTGATGTACTTGCCAATACATCTCAACATAAAGGGACGTATGCAGAATACATAAATGGCACAGAGCCGCCCTCTGAAGATACCATTACCATGGGTGATAATAATGTACTCAGTAAACTAAATGTTTCAAAATTTTGTAAGTATGTGAGTAAAGAGAAGAAAAACTGTAACAATTTGGAGCCTCCTAAGTTTCAGTTGGATATTTTACAAATGATTCAAGGTGGAAACAGTTTGGAAAACACGTATTTTCGAGAAAAACAGCACATTAAGAAATCCTGCGGTTCGTTATCTTTATCAGAGGACACAGTGTATTGTAAATTCACCTTCTACATAGACCCAATGTTTGGTCGGTGTGATACAATTGCATTTTATGATAAGCACAATGACTTGATCAAGTCTGATAAAAATAATAAGATATTGCTGTTAGTATCTGCTGCTAAAGAAGAAGATTTCAATCAATCCCATAGAAGTAGGTGGTATATGTATTCAAAGCCGGCATTGTTTGTTAAGTTTCATGATAGCAATGAGTTGGTAACCATGAAAACAACTGATATGGTCGGTCCCTTAATGCCAGGAACCCATCTAATATCAGTTGCCAAGACAGAAACTCACAGCCTTCCTCCTCCTCATAATACATGCATAGATACAAAACAAAAGGGATTCAAGAACCCATTGCAATACTACAACTACACACACGCGGCCTGTTTATCTGAATGTGAAAGTTTGACATATTTGGAGATAGCCAAGTGCATCAGGCTACCCTTTCCAGTAGACAAACTGATCGATGTTCCACTTTGCAATTTGAATGCCCTTCCTTGGCTGGATAATTTCAACTGTTCCCACTGCTTGCCATCTTGCATGACCACTAAATATGAAACGAAGTCTAAAGCTTTGAGTGACATGTTAAAAACCGATGTGTATTTAGAGATAAGCTTAGACATTGAGCACACCAAGATAGTGGAGCAGGTCGCCTATCCGGTGGGCTCGTTCTTTGGTGACATCGGCGGCCAGCTGGGCCTCCTGCTGGGAGCCAGCATTCTCACAATCGTAGAGCTCATTGACCTTATTATAGTAGCCGCCACCCTGTGTCGAACAGGCAAATCACACGTCACCACTGATCAGGGTTCCAGCAATATGGTGTAACACTTAAAATCCATTTACGGCCGGGGGCTATTAGCATACTTCTACGGGGGGTGGGCGGGGGCATTTATTAGAGGGTGCGACATAAATTTCTTGTTTCAAACTATACATGATTTTTATGAGTTTTATAAAGTGCGGTCTCGTTATGATACAGTATGAAATTGAAACACGCTCGCACATTGACCATTAATGCTTTTATAAAAGGTTGACGGAGCCGGCGTTAATTAGTGGTAGGCCAGCTCGGGGGGGGGAGGGGATGGGGGGGGCTTTTAATAGAGGTAGGCTGCTATTAGAGGTAGACCAATATTAAGATTTACGGTATTTGATCTTCACCAGTGGGGCCCAACACAGATATAGGGCTTCAGTGAAACTTTGTTCTTGCTTTATCATTAAGGGGAGAAACGTTTCAAACTGTATATGAAATTGCGGGGTTGATAATTTGTTGTAAAGATGTGTAGCATTTGTATATATTTGCTAGATGTTTGTGATGTACTCTCCTATACAGTGTATTTCTCATTTATACCAGATTCCTAAGTACTTTCTGTGACCATAGAAAAGTCAGCCTGTTTTTAGTTTTATCTCCATACAAATGCGTCTCCTTTACTAGATTTATTAATACACAAACCATTGAAATTCTATTGGTCTCCTCTCTCTTAATCCTAATGATGCTTTATACATGCAGTATGAAGGAGAATGTGGGTATAATACTTCATACAGTTATATGAAGAAAAGAAGCTGAAAGATCAAAAGGCCAGGTTATTCTACCATATGTGAAAGGTGTTACAGAAGGGATCTCCAGAATTCTGAACAAACACTTAGTAGCTACGGCGGTGAAGCCAATGCAGACTATCAGGAACATCCTAGTACACCTGATAAAGTAGATAAGATGGACAAATGTGAAATTGTGTACAAGATTCCATGCAAGTCATGTGATAAAGTGTACGTCGGGGAAACGGGCAGAAAGTTTGGTACCAGACTGAAGGAACATCAGAAGGACGTGGAAGCTAACCAGAAGGGAGCATACACCAGATCCAAAAGGAAAGAGTCGAAAATGGAAATAAACAAGAGTGCCATCACAGACCATGCAAACCAGCACAACCATCAGATAGACTGGGAGGGAGCCAGAGTAATAGACAGAGAGAGTGAATGGAAAACCAGGACCATCAAAGAGTCTGTACACATTCGCACCTGCAAGCAGGTTATGAAGAGGGCCGAGGGGGGGCACCAACTCTCGCGAGTTTATGATTCCATCCTCGTTCAGGATCAGAATATTTGACCTTTGACATTGCGCGGGAAGAACATTCTGAGGATGCCAACAGTTGTTTGGCAAAACTGTAAATGTTTTAAAAATATCTAGTGTTGTGAACAAAGAAAGATGAACCAATATATTCATACAGTTAGTTGTACATAAGTGTATTATTAAAAATCTTTGTAATAATTACGATCAGCCATGCCTATTGCTTATGAATAGTAGCGAGTATTACTTTGTTGTATAACAATGAAAACCTTTGGGCAAGTCTGAGTAAGTCTGAGTACAAACTACAAATGTTATATACGAATTCCTTGTCTACCGTAAGTCGCTTGGTTTTGGCTTTATCATTAGCAGTTATTGTTCTATGTTTTAACTAATACCATAGGCAGATCCATGGTTTTTGGAAAAGGGGGGGGCGTATATTTTTTTAATTTTATCAAAGTGTAGCTATTGGTGGTTCACATATATTTCGGCATACAAGAAAAATGGAGTTTACTCATTTCTGAATCCTACCACGGTAATAATGTATAGTTATCCAGAATCTATGTTTTTTAACCTGTATATAGGTGTGCAACATGAATCTTCGACCATTATGATACCTTTGTTATTTTTATGTTTATTTTTACTACGTCAATTTTCCTTATAAAGAATACTGCATACCGTGTTGCCGTGACGTACATAGATACATGCAAGCGGGTCTCTGTGTACAGAATGTTGGATATGTAAAGCAAAAACGCAATATAATATACCAAAATATATGTGAGCAACCAGTAGCTCTAGATGTCAGAAAAAATTCGTCACATTTAAAAAAAATTTGGTGACAAATCCGATAAAACCCCCGCGGCACCTAACGGCACCATATACTCGGCTTCGCCAATTACATTAACACATCATCCTATTATATACCATTTCACGTTTTGGCTGTCAAAAGCTTCGTCGTACAAGTCATTCTCTTGGGGTATAACGGCAGTACCATCATGTTTAAAACTAGATAACTATATGTAAAACCGCATAAGGAATCATCATGCACAATTTATTTTAGTGTTATGCTTTTATTTTAAGAGAATATAAAGAAGTTTTATTTTGAGAGCATATCAATCTGCACACACTGCAGCCATTTTATGCGCATAGGAGTAAATGAACAAGAGGACCATTAGGGTTCTAATATCGCTCACCTGCATGCGTAAATTTGGCTTTAAAATTAAGTGAGAGGTGCCCTGGTTCAGGAAGCACATTTAGTGTTAAAAATATAAGAAGACCACCTCTCTATAGTTGATAGCAGTATCATAGGCAGGAGGACTATCCCCCCAGACGCTCCCCGGGCACCCTTGACTAAACCCAACTCCTGGAGGGCAAAGCCACCCACACACCCCACCGGGTGTTACATGTTTTATGTTGGGTCGCCCCGGTCAGGAGGAGTAATTTTTATAGTTGATGCAATTTAATACCAAATCATGAATGAAAGTTTTACTACGCTGCTCTGATTGGCTATGCGACGTGATTGACAGCTCAGGGGCGGGCAGGTCACCTTGAAATTGTTATGCAAGAAATCCATCTCGGCCACTAAGAGTGGAGGACTGGTGGGTGTGACATAATTTAACCAATAGACAGCTTCATTAGCACTCTCGATCATGCCACTTTGACCGTTTACAGAGTACTTTAAAGCCGAGGGCAGTGCTTAACAAAAAATCATGAAAAAAGACTAGGGTTTGACATTAGTCTCAAGGTCGGGCTGAGCCAATAAGAATTGGACATTAAGAGGTGTGTCAGAAGAGCACACTCACACAGTGCATACCCAGTCCAAAACAATCACAATAATTAATAGCCATGAAGTACTCCAGTTTTACAGTATTTGGAATAAACCCACTTCACTGACCTTCTCTCCTGGTTTGACCTTGAAGCTGAGTCTCCTGATGACCGGAGCGAGTGTGAGGTCGTACCGGACCGAGATGTGCCGGTATTCTATGCCACCTTCGGACGGCCAGTCCGCCGAGATGTCAGCTGCTTCCAGGTCTACAGTGAGAAAACAATTTCTCACACCCTCTGAGTGAGGAATAATTAGGGCCTGCTCAAATAAATTTAGGATTTGATGAATTGATCCATATCCATATGCATAAGAGTACTGTAAATTTACATATAGTACATGAAATAATGAACTAAAATATGTAGGTCGATTCTCAAGGAAACCCCCGCGTCACACTTCACGTGATCACACAACCGCGAGGGGAAAACATTGACATGTGACCATATAAATGCATGGGAACGTGTCTGTTTTTGAATTGATAATTCTTTGTTTAAAGATGCTATATTTTGTTAGTTGTGAATTAAAATTCATTGCATATGTATTATTGTATATCATACTGGACAGTTTTTAGAGCAGAGGCTGCTGATGAAAGATGTCAGCCGCTTCCAGGTCTATAGCAATAACACAACGTCTCACACAAAATAGTTTTAAGTAGGTTGAAAAATTTAGTATTTTGTATCAGAAAAATTAAAAATACTTCTCCAATATGATTTTGTAAATTGATTTGTTGGTGAAAATCTTGCATCAATGAATCAACAGTTAGGGCCTGCTTAAAACAATTTAGGATTTGCAGGGTCAGGATTAGCCACTAGTCCGCTCATGCAGACTACCTAAAACTTGTGGAGGACGAGTAAAAGGTTTTAGCAACTCGTCCAGTAGCAATTCTGGTCAATTTGGCATACAGGTATAGAGATTGTGCAAGTATAAAGAGTACATTTTTTACAGGACAAATAGATATTTGAGGGTTACTCGTCCTGCTGACCAGTAGCACTTACCACCTAATCCTGACCCTGACTTCATAGATACATGTAGATTGACTGCCCAATAGTGCGGCGGCTGCATTACCGCTGTTTTGTACCCTGACAGTTGAGATGTAGACTGGGCAGCCAGACCACACCCTCTGAATGAGCGGTACTTACCGTTGTTTTTCATCCTGATGCTGGGGGCGGGCGTGACCCGGCTGTAGTGGCGGACACGCTCCACTGAGTTGAGCTGCATCTCGAGGTCGGTGACGTGACGCACCACCCAGTTCAGGTAGTGGCAGATCTGACACGACAGAAAAACAAATACAGGTGCAGCTTTATGTAATGTCTCTTGGGGTATTCGAACCTTTGACCATACGGCACCAAATCTCTAATGCCTAATTCACACCACCCAGTTCAGGTAGCGGCAGATTGTATATACATGTATCGCCATTCATTAGCCCATTCATAATACTACTTGGCGTGAGAATTCACCTCCAGTGGAGCACCCTCGATGAGAGCGTATATGTGCACTATTTCCAAGCAGGTGGATCCTGGGAGGTGGATCTTTCATCAATTACACATAGCAACAAGATATGGGATGTTAAGAAATGACCTTATAACATAGGTCTTAGTAGCGTGATGGAGTCTACTGCAAAATATTACACTTCCCTGAGATCGAGCACCCACTGTTACTGTAGTTAGTATTACTATTTCATTTGGACACGACTTTGACACAGTTTATTACTGACTTTTATTGTCGTTCAAACTACAAACAAATTACAAAGAAAGATAACATTTAGAGGTTAAACATCATAGCATGTACATTAAAGCTAAAGAGACAAATAACCCTATATATACAATCAATACCAACCATGAGAGCGTACGTAATGGCGAGACCGACGAATCCGGCGGAGACTTGTCCATGGACGCCAGCGGCAACCGACACCACCGCAGCCGACAGCACCACCAGCGCACCCAGGTGGTCCTGGAACACAACAAACAGCCTATCAACCAACCAGCCAACCAGTCCTGGAACACAACAACCAACCAAATATCACCAGCGCCCCTAGGTGGTCCTGGAACACACAATCAATCAACCAATCAACCAACCAGTCCTGGAACACAACAAACAATCAACACCAGCCCACCCAGGTGGTCCTGCAACACAACAAACCAACCAAACAATCAACCAACCAACCAAACAATCAACCAAACAATCAATCAAGCACCACCAGCCCCCCCCGGGTGGTCCTGGAACATACAAACAATCAATCAACCAACCAAACAGCCAATCAATCAAAACACCACCAGCGCTCCCAGGTTGTCCTGAAACAACGCAAAACAATCATGTGAAACCAAAAACAGGGTTTCACATAAGTGGTAGCCCTGGTCTACCTGAAAACTGCCAGCCTTTGCCAGTAGATACTATGTAGACCGTTACCTGTTTGGGCAGGTGCAATATATGCAAAATTTGGGATTTTTAAAAATAATTTTGTACAAGTTGTAGTCTATTATTAACCTCAATTTATTTTTAGATGTCTCCTATGTGATTATTTGCTGTCCGTGTAATTTTTTTTAATCAAATTGTGCATTTCGTTTCAATGGCACTCATCTGAATGCCAGGCTACCTGATTTTGAGCAGGTCTACCTGATTTTTAAACCTGGAAGACCTGATGTCTACTGCCTTGCCAGTCCTTATATCAAACCATGAAAAGGAGACTTTTTACCACGTAATCACTACAATAACAACCTAACACTATATGTGACTTTCTAGACTTATGTCTGTAGCTTGAGGTCTGTATGCTATAGTATGATGTGAGCATGTCCTTTATGATAATGGGGTTGAAAGAGGAACCTGGTATACACATCGCATTGGTGAAGTTTTTCAACAATCAAACTATTTATTGGGTATGTTTTTCAAAAGAAACCTATAAAAATCATGATGCACTGTGGGCTTGATGAAAATATGCATCTTGTGCCATGTGTGAATTTCAACAGTATAAGAAAACCTTAATGTTATGAATAACAATGACATTCAAGATTATTATTAATCCAAGTATTGTTGCATTTTGTGGTGCATATTGTAATGGTTGCATTTGTTAATCCAATGACCTAAAACACTTTTCAATACTTCAGAATGTTGTACCAAACATAGTACAAATATTATTCATATAATATTTCTACCAACTGTTTTGACATCTTAATTTTTGTCATAATAAACAATTTAGAAAAGTAATTGATAAGGTGTATGTTGTTGATCATAAAATGGCTTCACAAAGTGGAAGAAAACTCTCACTGTTTGAAAATTCCTTAAAATGTTCACTCTGCATGAATCATTTCAACCAACAGGAGAGGACTCCAAAATTACTGAAATGTTTCCACACGTTCTGCATGCAATGTCTTGATGAACTAATAAAGCTGAAACAGGTGGAAGATTTCTCCCTTGAATGTCCTGTGTGCAATGTAGAATTTTCCAATGTATCTTCTACTGCAAGAGATTTGCCGACAAACTTTGCACTTCATGACATGTCAGCGAATTTAACTAATGATGAACAAGGAGTGGGTGGTGATGAGCCAAGACAACATGAGGACATTGGCAGTCTTGGTGGTGATTTACAGAATGGTAGTGGCAGAACGGCAATTGAGCACAATAAAGAAGCAAAATGTCCTAAGCACGAAAAAGAATGTTGCATTCTCGTTTGCATTGACTGTGCAGTTGGGGTTTGTAAATTTTGCATGATTGAAAAACAACACACAACTTGCAACTTGAAAGATATCAGGGATGCTTTTGAAGATCATAATAAAATGCTGATGAAACAAGAAGAGGAACTTGAAGAGTTGCAAGAAAAAATTGAAAGCAACATAAATCAAAAGCTAGAATCTATTTCATTTTGGGAAGAAAAGACAACTGCAGATATTGATTCATATGCTGGAGAATTGATTTCAAACGTTAAAAATTGGCAAAGGTTGATTAAAGATGAAGTGCAAAATATTAGTCAGAAAACAAAAAAAGATGTTGTGAAACTTGGTGAAATTAATCCCATTGCACTTCATTTGATAAAATGTGAAAAGCTCTCGGCTGACAAACTGAGAACAGATTTGGATTTTAGCTATCTGAAAACGAAATTACCTATCACATTGGGAGAAAATATGGATAACATGAAGAAGACATTAAACATGCTAAAAAGTGTCAAAATGCCACATCGCTACAAATTGAAGCAACTACCTCAAAATGAAATGTTTGCCGTTCTACACGAAACTCTAAATACCTTAGTTATAGAATGGATGATAGACATGTCAAACATCTCAACTTCAAAGGTCAATAGTCCACAGTATATATTACGAAACATCAACTGGGGCATGATTGCTAAGAAATCATCAAACACACAAGACAATGTAACGGATTATTTGTCAATTCATCTTTTCTGGAAAATCAAAAATTGTTACATGAAGTCATGTGACATAACATTTACAACGGTGCTAGGCAGCATAACAAAACAATTCACGCACGAGTGCAATCTTACAGCAGACGGAAACTGGGGATGGCGCGAATTCATGGCTTGGGACGAACTTACTAACGCAACAAAATGTCACATTCAAAACGATCATGTTATCATTAGAGCGAGGATACACATTGATCCAAATTCCATTAAATTTGTAGCGTGATTTTTCAAATTATAGAATATACATTCAACAGTCTTCGGTATAGTTATATACAATACGTCATAGCCTTTGACCCATTATTGTGAATTGATTGATTCTAATGTTTTTTTTTATATATGTGTCAATGAGTCAACAAAAATATGTTAAAACTGAAGTTAAATACATGTACTTTATTTGAGTCAATGATTTTGTATGTTTTGATCATTTTTTTTTACATTTCTGCAATTGTATTCTATTTCGTTATTAAAAATCATGCACAATATTTGAAAGTCTCACCAGGCGTATGCCCAGCCACCGATTGGCCGTATTCAGCCACAGGAAAGCGGTTGTGTTGATATCGATGTATTCAGTCATAGTCTCAAGGAACTTTTCCTGTAAACCAAGATATTTAAAAATATATATATTTGTACACACTTGCATATAAAATGTGACAAATTGAGCCCATAGGGGTGGGTGTTACATGTATAAATATTTGAAAATATGCTATAATTACAAATGTAACATTTGTCAATAAAAGTATTCTATCTATCTATAAAACAAAATATCTAGAAAAAAAACTATTTGTGGACACTTGCAAGCAGCAGTTTTAAATAAATCATATATATGTTGATTTCCAAAATACTGTCTAAACTACTATTACTACATTAGTGAGCTTTGTCTAATTTGGTAGGCGTCTATGAAGTTATATATAAAAAAAAAAAAACACTGCACACAGAATTACAAACCTTGTGTATAAAAACCCACGTACCTCCTGATTATAGGCACGAAGAGTGGACAGGCCTGAGAGAGACTCGGAGAAATATGCAAATATCGGGGAGCGAGTGACACTATCCAATCTCTGCAGCTCCCTGAAATATGTGCGTGAACATATGATTTGGATAGTTACAACATGAATTAATATCAATATAAATATAAATATGTGCTTTACAAAAGAGTTGTATTTATAGTGATAACCAGTCAAAGAAGTAAATTCATCATCAAAGTTGCATTTTATTTGGACAAGTCCAAATCATGCTCATGATCTAAATGGCAATTTCAAACCCCATCAAGATAAATTCATACACGAATAAAGATAAGGATAAGATATGAATTTATATTGGCCATAAAAGCCCATCCATATACATGAGAATGCTACATACATACATACCCTAACAGTACATAATAAAAAGTTGATATTTTCTACCTTGAAGATGCTCTGAAGAACTTCTGCAGGATGTAATACAGAATCATCAACGGTATGGCAGCTATCAGGAAATACTGCGAGACAATCGCGTTCACCACGATGGCTGCCAGGCACATCAATGCCGTACGGAACAGAGAGTTCACTGTTTTGGGTATTTTCTGTCAAAAAATAAGAAGTAATTTTACATTTTTACATGAAGAATTTTTTTCGTGGATTTTCGACGCCTCATGGTCTTGTTTACTCACAAGGTGATAAAAATATGTTCATATTTTTTTTAATGGTTCTTAAAATTCCCAATTTTGAGGCCAAAATAAGTGATTCGACTTATATGAGTGTTCAACCTATATGTGGTAACAGACAGTACTTATTTTTTTCATTGCATATAAACATTTTGATTTCAATAGTTCTACAACAACATAAAAACACTACAAAGTTATGAATCTTGATTTCAAAACAATTCAATATAAAAATCTACCTACCTCATCTATTGTATTTGTATCAGCTGAGAAACGGTTCAAGATTCTGCCAATAGGTGTCACATCAAAAAATCTGCATAGAATATCAAAAAATGACCACGGCACTACAATGTCGAAAATTCTTTAATGTTTGACAGAACAAAGAAATTTGGTATTGAAATTGTTTAGTTCATACCTCATGGGAGCCATAATGATATTGCCCAACATTTGTGCATGCAGCTTTGCTGAGGCTCGTACACCAGCAAATTCTGTGATAAAGGCTGCTACAAGGGAGAGACCCAGGGAAAGTCCACAAATCATGGCGTAGATCCTTACGTAGTAGAATGACTCTGTTGTCTGAAATGTAAAGCAATGTATAATGAAGTGTTACTTTATTCATTTCATTTATTCTTTATTTTTTTCTTTCTTCATTCAATTCTTTATTCTGACTCTATTTTATTTAGTCCTTATAGAATGGTATTCAAAAATTAATTAAGGTAATCAAATGTATATAAGGATATCATGATTTTACACAAGTCGACACCTTATGCATAGTACAATTTTGATAAAAAGTTAATGCAACGATACGTTAAATTATTTATACGGGGGCATTATTGAACTTAGATTTTTCAAAAGAATAAACCAATCTACAATCAATTGGTTATCAGTTAGTAAGACTACTTTTCTGATTTAGAATCATGTGATACCTTAAATGAAAATTTTACCATGCAAACTTCAATCTAATGACAGCGGTAACCTTAAGAAGCTTTTAATACTACAGCAATAGAATAAAATACTACAAGTAAGTGAAAAAAATAAATACATACACAAATGCGTATCAACCTGCAAAAAACAACTAATTATTCTATTTAATTTATAAACAAATGGCGTGCACCTATTATAATGAAATAAATATTTCACACAAAACCAAGAACATAACTAATTTCACACTCACTCATTATCTGAGAACTAAAAAAATCAAATAAATTAGAAATGATCACTTCACATGTATGAACATTTTATTTCATGTTTGATCCTCTTCATTTTGACCCAGATAACTTACATAGAGCACTAAGTACACAATTCGGCTATTTGCAAAATTTGTTTGTTTTTTTAATATGTCTGCAAAAACTTCTGCTGAGGTCATTGCGTCGCTTTTATCTTACATTTTTAACCATTCATTTCAAACATCAAACATGCTCATAGATTTTTAAATGGCCAGGGTTATGGTAAGAAAAGAAGTTAATAAACCCAACCGAATTGTGTTTAAAGCCGAATTGTGCAATTGGTATTCCACCTCGGTCACTTAGAAATATAATCAGTTATTGGAAGTCTTACGTTTAGTGAAAATCCCAGTCACAGTGAACTGTGCAGATGTCATGAAACACAAATGAATGCTCACGTTTATTCGTGCATTAAATTCATTTTGCGATCAAAATTACATAAATATTTCATACATTTACTACTGTGATATCATGAACGACATTTAGAACATGCTGTCAACACCAAAAAGAAGTAGAGCACCAATCGCACTGTTCGGCCATACACACAATCCGTGAATTTTACGTATGACGTGAAATCCCCATAGTAGAGGTCACTAAATTCACGTCACGCGTAAAATTCACAGATTGTAAGTATGGCTGTTTTTAGTGATTGGTGATCTACACACACATGTACTTAACACTAAAGGTATTTATTTCTTAGGAATGTCAAACTAAAATAGGAATCTAGCCATATACTCACAATTTGGCTGGCTGAGATGTTTCTAGGACCACTGGAGTGATTGGCCCACGCAGACAGCCAAAAATGGGTGGAAGTGACACTGGTCATCCACGCTACCTATATCAACCATATACCATTACAGTTAGGAAACTAAAAATTCTATGTATCTGGTACACAGCACTTGGTCGCATTTTGTTTCTGAAATTTTCTTTTATGCTGTGAATGTATATCACAAGTTTAGATTTTTGTTTGATTTTGCTTTTTAATTGTTTAATTGTTTAATTTCTAATTTCATTTCTTTTATTTCAACGTTTTCAAACCAAGTAGGTTCATTGTCAAAAAACTGATTTTGACAAGAAACCTACATGGTTTGAAAAAAAAAAAAAAAAAAAAATAAAAATTGAAATTGAATAACAGAAATTAAACAAAAATCTAATCTTGTGATATACACACACAGCATAAAAGAAAATTTTAGAAACGATATGAGCTAAGAAACTATGCATCATAGACAACTTAAAAAGACTTCATCAAGATTATTGTCTAGCAAATAATAACGTGTTGTCAAGGCAAATTTAAACACAGCAGGCATGGCTGGTTGTGTTACATCCAAGGATTCAGGGTATCATAGACATTCTATTTCAACGGAAAATGGAAAAACAAAATCATAACATCAACTGATGACCGAAATATCAGTAAGCAGGATTAATTATTTATGAACAAAAGTATGAAGCTCATATTATTTTGCAAATTATTTTCTATACAACAAATCAACATATCCCTATGAAGAATGATATAGATAATAGTTTTTTTTAAAGGCACAAATCATTAATGTTTTATTAATAACTTAACAGCATCGTCTTCCTTCTGATGATGTAATCCAATAGGAAGACAAAACTATTAAGGTATTAACAAACATGGTTGCATTTGTAACTACAAAATCATAAACTCACTTGTGTCAAAGCAGCAAGAACTGACAAGATGATGGAGCATGCCTTGATGTACGTGCTGTAGACTTTGCAAGAAACAGCTCCCACTTCTCTTTCCTCTTCACTGATCAACTTGCCCACTTCCTCCATGTCGCTATTTTCCACTGAAAACAAACATTAATTTATTTACATTCAGCTAAAAAATCCTGTGATCGTCACCTGCATTTTGGGTACATATGTACTTGATAGAGCTTTCTGTGAAATAAACCATAAAAGGAAATGTATCATACAATTTCATCCGATTTTCTTCTGATGATTTGTAACACGTAATTTATGATAAATCCAGTAATTAACTTCCACTTCAAAGTTTTCGGTCTTTACACCTGAAAACCATTTTCAAAAAAATAAAAATAAAGAATGTGTAAAGACCGAAAACGTTGAATTGTAAGTTAAATACTGGAATTAATATAAATCACCCCCGTATGTATTATACTTAAAAGGAAATTTCTAAATGATGAATTATGATAGACTAAGTAGTGTAGCTTCATGAGAAATCAAATTAAAACTAAAACTTGCAAAAAAATGAGAATACTAGTAGCTATCACTGTTTATCCTTTAAATGTTAGTAAGGAAAAGTCATAACATTAAAATGCGATATGAAACTTGTGTTTTAATAAAAAATCAAGCATGCTAAATCAAAGAACAGATGATTACCAAACCAAACCAAACAACACTTTTACGGCCGATTTGAGGGAGACAGCCGAAGGCCGGATTCACCGGTTTGTATGTGGTTTGAGGGAAGAAGGGTTAAGAATGCCACCTTCTTTTGTGTTGTACCTCCTTTCTAGGAGTCATATTTTTTAATTCAGGGTATTAGGTTTCAAATTAATTTATCACAGTATTGGAATTTTAAAGTAGAATATATGTGCATTATATTGTACTTATATATAAATAGTATAATAACTATTAAGCCAAAAAGTACATGTATGAAGAATTTGTAATATTATTCTGTACTTATAGAATAAGACAACTATGAGACACTTTTAAAGTAATATCTTGATTGAGTAAATAAAAATCAAGATATCGTAATGCCACCACTTTTATCTGTACTGAAAAGCAATCATGCATCCATTTTACAAAATGCCACTTATTACTTGAAAAGACTTGTTTTTTATCTCGTAGCCTTATTCTGTTGGTATGACATTTTATTAGATATGAAATATTGAACTTTGCTTGTGCTATTTATGAGCTTTGGAATTCGGAATTTTCCACAAAAACCATTAGTGACTTGTGTAATAGAATATAATGTGCCTGAATGGACATTATGGATTGCTCTTTTGACGGTTGGGTGGATTTTGATGCCAGATGTGACCAGAATAAATCAAAATTAAGAAACTACATTGTTAACAAGCTATGTAACAATTCTGTGCAAAATATCTTAAGCATAGGTCCAGCCCAGTGTCAACTAGAGTATGACCTGATAAACGAACATTTTAAGCGAGTTCACAACTTGTACTTGGTGGATCCTGATGAAAATCTCTTGAAGAAAGGTGTAGAACATGTTAAAGAAAAGATTGCGGAATGCACAGCTGACATACAAGTACATTCATTTTGCCAAGGCATACAAGATTATAACCACACTGGGGGAAAATTGGACATCATTCTCTTGTGCCATTCTTTGTATTACTTTGAAAAACAGAAAGATGCTGTGCTAAAAAAGGTAAGAATTACATTGATTCTAACGTTGAAAAAGATTATGGTGTGATATGATTTGAGTCTTTCGCACAAGACCCCACAGCCTATATTAATTGTGCAAGTGCACAACTGATGCTGTATGGTCCTCATGACAGAGTCACCACAGAGAAGTCATGTGACCTCCACTTCGAGCTCCCCCTTTTCATCCCCGTTTTTGCGATCCCCTGTCAAGTTGTTAAGTCCTATAAATTATTATTATTTTTTTTTTTTTTTTTGTCAGTAAGCATTGTTTTCGCTTGATATTTTGAAAAGACTATTAGAATATGCATATGCATCATTTGTCAATTCTTTATCTTATTTTTTTGTATTCTATCTGTTGTTCAAAAAGTTCAGAAAATCCAATTTTAAATTTTAAAGACAAATATATTTTGCACACTGCAACTCATCTGTCATTTGTCAAGAACGTCCATATTAATCACAATTGCTAACCAGCCACTACAAGAAAATACACACTTATTTGTCAGCATTTTAAATGCATCATGACGTGCATATCACGTGAAACATTTCAGATAGTCCGTTGGCTCTCCTCCGATGGCCTAATCGTGGTCGCAGTTGATGGGAGTCCCATGTTGAAAGCTCTTGCTGCCATGAGGGATTCAGCACACAGAGTGATACCGTTCATTGCTCAGGCGGAGGTGGAACACTGGCTGTGTAACAGAGGCCTGCATGTGCAGTCTCACAAAGTCGACTACAAGTTTGACTTGACAAGGTCCAAAGAGACGGGGTTCCGGTGGGTGGAGGTCATGCTGCAGCGAGATGTGAGGAACGACGAGAGGCTGAGGATCGAGACAGTCGTCAATGACTACCGAGAGCCTACCGGTGACTATGCCGCAAATCATAATGTTCTCGTGGTTGCCTCTTTGAAGCCGTTTGGACCCCAAGATTGAATCATCAAAACATGGTATGAGAGAACTAATAAAGATTGTGCAATGGATAAGCAATATGAAATCGTGGACGCTGTATTTACCAAGCTATTTTCTACCGCCGCACTTATCTGCACATCACATCTCAATAGCAATGTTTTTATTTAGTGAAGCATCAAACATTACTTTTTTTATGTCTCCAATTGTTCCATTCTTACTTTTTTGTATTTGGTTTTGCAGCAAATTCTCTTATTATATTAAATTAAGCTTATATCAATGTATTAACAGTACTAGTCTTGATAACTTTGGATAAACGTAGCAAGAACACAAAAAAAAAACTCACTTCACTACAACACAATGTCATATCAGTTGCAAATTTACACATCAAACATGGAAATAAATTGTATATCACTGTCATTATACTTTTGAGTTTCAGAATTTTAATAAAATAGTTTAACATGTAGTTCCAATTTTCAGGTTTTGTATTTTATCTACCAATTGTATATAACACAATATTATTTCATGCAAAATCAGAAAAGAAAGCTTCCTAGATGCACAGCTATCTACAATATTACTTCATGCGTGGACTGTTTTATAGATCATTCAACATTCGTCATATTACTCCAAAAGAGACCTCTGTATGTTGAAAAATATTTCATGGGTATGTGGAGACGATTTATAAAAATTAGAAGTTATAGTCTGTCTCTTTATCATTTACACCATAAAAATAGCAGTTTTCAAGAACCTGTGATATCTTTATGTAGACTGTTTTTAGTAGTAGGAATATCCATTTGGTTGAGATTTGGTGAGACTACTCAAGAAATAAAAGACCAGAAGAAGTCACTTCTGTTGAAGGTCCCGCGATGGTGACTGCAACGTTAAGTCCGCGTAAAAAAGTAAGTAGTAGTGTCACCAAATCTCAACCAAACCTGTGATATATTGGCATACTTTCTAAATACCCTTGCCAATTCTGCACCAAAGGATGTTACTTTTGTTACTTTTATAGAAATCTGTTTTGATTGAAGGAAGTTATGGGACAAAAGGTGTGTGTAGTGGATCAAAGTACAATCTATAACAAATATTGGATATGGATACTGAGGTAGGTTGTTATTGCACAGGACAGAAGATACAATGCACGTTATGTTGGGTAACAAGCTGATCGGAGCAAAACCACTGTTCTTGCCTATGATCGGGAGTTCTTCCACTGAGTCTAGCAGACTCGGTCGCCTGCTTTTATCCATGTGATGTTCCATTTCTTAGAAGATCAAAATATCGTTCAATTTTCAACCAGTAAAAATATTAGTTTGATAGCGAATAAATATGAGTAGAATGGCCATTAATTGATCCAAAATAATTAGAGAATTAATACAGAACATTAATTTCTTTGCGCTAGAAGTGCTTGAACTATATAAGCATGGGTTTTATTCAGTATCATTACTCTAAAGTACTAGTACTATGTTGGTAAGTGAATAGTAAGTAGTGTACTACATAGCTTGCAGAGATAACAACGAATATATCTGGCTACAAAAATTCCAAGTTCAAAAAATTTATCACAAAAGTATCATGAAAACATTGAAAATACGTAAAATAGCAAATATTTCACTCAATCTCTGAACATCTTTTGATGAAATCTTTGAAGAGCAGCTAACTTTGAAATAAACTTTATTTCAAGATAGCCACCATCAAAATAATATGAACAATTGAATTCATTCTGTATGCATCATAAGGTTTTGATCTTTTCATCTTTTTGCTCTTTATTTTATATATATATATCACCACCCCCCCCCCAAAAAAAAACAAAAAAACAAAAAAACATTTATAGTTTGGGATACATTGTATATGCATATAAAAAGAACAAAAAATAAAAGACGTCAAAATAATGACGTTATGGTGGTCTGACCTTTCATCTCCATGTCTCCGAGGTCGGTGAAGTCCTCTGACCCCAAGCTGGGCTGCCGAGTCGACACCCGCAGCTTGGCCGCACTTTTGGCATCGTCGCTGTGACCAGCAGGTGCGAGCTCGTTGGCGGGCAGGTTACAGAGCAACGGCGATGTTGCCATGGAAACGTGATGCTCCATGTCTTCATCTCCTGGCTGTAGTTGTAATCATGATATCATAATGTGATATAAAATGTTAAAGATAAATCACTAGACAAAGGTAATCATTATAGTTTTTAATCGGTCGAAAGCTTAGTGTAAAAATTGCTTGTATTATCCTGATCAAAAACTATGATTACCTTTGTCTATCAAATCCAGGATAATTGAACTTCCATCAGAAGATAAATCACTAGTTGTTTTAAAAATATTTTCCACATTTACTTATTGAAACTTCATGAAAAAGCAGTTTATTTTTCTTTGCCTGAGTGGTTAAGTTACGCTTAAATAAGGTTGATATTAACTTTGAACTCACCAAAAGGCCTGATTCTCGCTGGAATTCTCGCGTTGATACTCGATGTTGCAGACTTTTGCGCTCATCTGCCGTCTGTTCTCCATCTTGCCCAGACGCCTTTCTAATTACAATGTATAAAATGAATGTAAATGCTTGCGTTTTTAAGAGTTGGTTTTTCAGTCTCATTGGCTGCTCAGCTAGCTTTTCATCACTTACACCAGATCCATCATAGTACACTCATGTTTGTATTCAAAATATGAATGCATACAATTGAGAATCACCACTGCAAAAAATACTGACTCCTAAATTTGAAAATAGATACATAGGATTTTTTTATATGAAATAATTGACTAATTTTGAGATTAATCTATTTTAAACTGCCCCTGTACAGTCTCTATATTTTCTGTCATTTTCCATCCCATCTTCTGAGAACGATCGACATGTAAAATGTCCATATATATCAAGACAGTAAGTTTAAAATGGATTTATCTAAAAAATAGCCCCTTAATCCATACTGAGTCACAAGACTTACTTGCACTTTTGTAATAAAAACTGAAAAAAAGTCTTACCTTGCTCTAATCACTGACTTCTGCCAAGATGCAAACACCTCTGGATGAGAGAGTTTGATCTCTTGGAATGTGCCTGAGTATGTGATACAGCCAGCCTCCAGTCCATAGATCTGCACAATCACATCAAAAAGGAGGATTAAAATTCACTCGGAAAGTACCATACTCAATGAAATATTTGCAAAAAAAGCATGATTTGTTCAATATTTAATCTGTGTAAACAGAGGGGTGCGCTCAATAGGGCAGGTGAGTTTAAAAGAACAAATACGGTATCCATGTATTTCACTGACCATGTGAGCAAAAGGCAGGAACTGCAGTTGATGTGTGACAAGAATCACTGTGCGCTTCCTACGCAGCAAGAAACGCAGAATCCCATCTTCAAACACGTGGGAGCCGACGGGCAGATCAAGGGCAGAGAACGGGTCATCCTGAGGGTAAACAACTAACAACATGTAGCAACTGCCACTTTCCCGTGTATTTATATTGGCACGTGGCAATGTTTTCCCCTTGGGGTGTGTGATCACGTGACGTATGAAGCGGGGGTTTACTTGAGAATAGAATCAATAACAGGTTGTACTGTAACAGTAGAAGTATTTTTGAATAACAACTTGTCACCTACCATGATGACAACGTCAGCGCGTGAGTACATGGCTCGCGCTAGAGACACTCGCTGCCTTTGACCTCCAGACAAGTTCAAACCCTAGACAATAATAATACATATGTAAAATTATGATGCTGATGTAAATATCCTCAATATATGTATAACCAACAATGATCCTCTTACTTGCTTATAAATACTTCTTAAAAATGTACCACTATCAATCAACCATACATCCTTCACATTCCAAAAAGACCCAATGAAGCTAGAACTATGGTCGTTACAATTACAGTAATGTATAGTTAATACTGTTTAACACTGTGTATTTGGTATATGATTTCATTTTTATTTTTGTGATCCTTTTCTGCTACGTTTCAAGCCAAAGTTTTAAGTTTTAAAGTTGAGCAATCCTTTTATTTTAACTGTTTTCAAGACTGAAATCTCTTTTTCAAAACACTTTGAAAAAGAATCTCAAAGTACACAAAGACAGTTAGAAAATAAGGATTACTCAACTTTAAAACTTTGGCTTGAAACATAGCAGAAAAGAATAAAAAAATATAAATAAGAGTTAATGCTGGATTACAAGCATTTTGTGTCATTTCTAGTCAGGTTGTTTTTTCCATGTTTTACCAAGGTCCACTATGGAAAATAAGACTCTTCATTTTTAAATGGATATGTTTTTAATTCTCTCTGTCTGTCACATGGTTTACTTTTTTTCATTATATATACATGTATATATATCTCTGATCAATTTTACTTCTATTTATATATTTTACCTATCTGTAATCTTTTATGTACTCATTTGTAGTATTATATGCCTGTGATAAATGAAATAAATAAAATCAAATCAAATCAATAGTAGTTCAAGCGACCTTTTCACCAATCTCCGTCTGGTCCCCGGCCGGCAGTATGGCGATATCGGGCTGCAAGGCGCACGCATGGATCACGCGCCTGTATCTACGCTTCTCAAACGGCTGCCCAAACAGGATGTTTTCTTGCAGCGATGCATTCAGTATCCATGGCGATTGCGCGCAGTATGATAGCGAGATGTCGCTGAAAACCACAGCACAAATAATTCACACTCCAACATCAAGAGATCATGACCAAGTCAAATACAATATTGGAATCGATCCACTTTGGTGCAAGCATTCAACTTAGAGGATTCTTTCAAGAGTCTATAGGGCTTTATAGCACAAAGCCTCTGCCTGGACTCGAACCCTGGATAACTACCACTGTGGCACCTATTCACCAAGCACTTAAGGCATGCACATTAGATTATCAAGCCATCCTGACAGTGGTAGTGGTCCAGGGTTCGAGTCCTGGCGGAGGCTATGTGATATAAAAGTAGTACTATAGACTTCGAGAGAAAATCCTCTACTGTCAATTCATAACCATTACATGGTCTTTCATTCTGAATTTAAGACTTCAGCATATACATATACATAGTTGCATAACGTAACTTTTCAAGATCAAAATTTATTGTACGGACAACATTGGCAACTATACTAACCTTTTCCATTTAAGGGTGCCATTAATTAGTGATGTTTCGCCAAGCAATGATGACAGTAGTGTAGACTTTCCACAACCAACCTCCCCGACCACAATAGTAAGATGACCTGCAAAACAACATACTTAGGTACACAAATCTGAAATATCTTCAACAATGCCACATCATAAATCACAATAGAAATATTGACCCCAATATTCACACACAGTAGAACCTCCAATTAAGACCACCTCTCTATTGAGACACCTCTATAATAAGACCACTTTTCACAGACCCAAATCTTCATAAAGCTACCAAAATGAACCTCTGTATAGAGACCACCTTTCTAGTGAGACCACATAACACTGGTGACAAAGGTAGTCCTAATAGAGAGGTTCTACTGTATCAACCAGGATTGCTGTGCTATTTAATCACCTGCATTGGCCTTAAAACTGATAGCCTTAAGAACTGGCTCCTGACTGTGATAATTCCAGGAAAAGCTTGCATTCTGGATCTCAACTGCAACTCCAACATCCCTGTCTGGATCAATGTCTGTATCATCCAATCCAGATCCACTTCCCATTGCACTGTTACGCTTGAGTTTAGGAGACGGCTCCCTTGATTGCACAGGGTCAGGTTTTAGTGTTTTGTGGGCAAGGATGGGAACTGATGCAGACGTTCCCATACTTCTTTGTGGTTCCTTATCAGGATGTTTATTAGTGTGTTCAATGCCATCTGTTTCAGGGCCTACAAAGATAACATATTTTAAACCTGGTAATGAGTGAAGACAGGTTCCTTTATAAAATGCAATTTGACTCACTTTACTGGCTTTGAATGAATAACTAATGCAACCATTATTAGAAGTCCTTCTTACATGTATTTTGTATGTTTCATATGGGTTCATATTTTGCAAATACTAGTATATTACACGTTGAAAGCTTACGTACGTTTTTCAAATTTTATCCAGTGAAAGAAACGTTATAGATATGTGGGTGTAATATACAGAATGTTTTCTTTGAAATCCAACATCATTCAAATATGAAACACAGTATGCTTTTAAAACTGGTCGATATGGATCAACAAGAAATGCAATTTACAATATAAATGTATGCTAATTGCACATGTTTGCTATATAAACGTAGACTTGTGTTTTCAACATTGTATAAAATCTTAGCATTCACTACCATTGCCATCTCCTCTATATAGCGGTTCTGCCTCCTCTCCTATGGCCTCAAGTCCACCCGAAGGAAGGGAAGATCTTCGGGAATGTACGAACTCTACATGCGGTAGGTCGTCCGGTGGATGCACTGGCTTCATTGGTGTCTGTGAACAAGATTTGCATTTTTAAACTGGACTTCTTTAAAAAGAACTATATCATTCTATTAAAAGAACTAGATCATTCTACACAAAATTTGTGATGCACTTTGAATTATGCCAACACGTGTCATGAGAAACATTTGCACTCTGAATGAAAACATGTACAGTAAGTACCTGGCCAAAATCATGGAAAATTGAGGCAGGAGTTCCCATATTTCCATAGTATGTAATCAAAGCTTATTTGTTATTATAATTTTCTATATATATGTCAAATAGTTTGCAACTAATTTGGTTTCTGGGGACATTTATTATCGAAACGTAAAACCATATTTATTTTGCAATATTTTGGAAAACATTTTGGAAATTTGGAACATTAAAAGCAGGTAAAAAGAACTGTCATTGTTTTGACTACTATTAAATAAATAAGATTGGAAACCACTGTGATAGATTGGAAGTGTAGTAGAAAATAAATTGAAATGAACCTTTTCAATATTGAGACCTGCAACCTCGGGTGAGAGCAAGAACGGGGTGAGTCGATTCATGCTCACTCTAGCCTTGATCACGGTGTTCACTAACATGGGGAAGATTTGGAGAGGCGCCTCCAACAAGCCAAAGAGAGCCAGGGACGAGAAGGCTTGTGATGCTGTCAGCGGCTGCTTCTCCATGTATGGGTAGAGGGAAAATGCCTGAAGTGTATAGGAAGTCATAAATAGGAGGAAAAATTTGTTGTTGTTTATTTTGTGATTTCATTATTTTGTTCAAAATGCAATCAATATAGTTTGTATTTAATATGTATTTCATTAAATGAAACCAACTTCAAAAATACAATGTGTTATCGTGCTTGCACACTTCATCAGTTTGTAAAACCATAAAATTAATGAAATATAAACCATTTACAAGATTAATCCAGTAGGTACTTATTATATTTATTTATTCATTACTTAAATTAACACATTTAACATCCGTTATCAACTAAATCAAAGACAGGCACGACAAGGAAATCGGTTCTTATATGATGACATTTATTGTATGCCTTTCACATAAAAAATGATGTAGAATATAAGGAATTGAGATCACACGTTTATGAAATATACAATATCAACATAGTAAATTAATCTCTTACCAAAAGTGTCATTATCAGTGGAATCCCGTTGGTGGTAAAAGCTGAAAATAAGTAGCAGTGATGCATTGATAATAAAAATTTCATTTAAAATGCCACTTTTTGAGGAGTTCAAAATTCAAGTTGATCTAATCCAACAAGTTATCAACACAAATTATAAACATTACCAGAAAAGTGATTACTGCACCCCAAATAATGTAAAAAAAATTGAAAGCAAAAGTTCCAAAACTGTGGCATGATACATACAAAATGAATGGACATTTCAAATTATTATGTGTCTAGGATTGTAGAGCAGATCACACACAGGGGCAGTAGGTCACACACATCCCATGTTTTTTTTAAATATATAGCATCCAAACAAGTACCAAATAATATTATTACCTTGAACACGATAGTTTTCCTGGTGCCAATGTAAAAAGAATTTTTTTAGTAAGAATAAACGTAAATAAACATGTTCAAATGGCATATCGCCACCTACTGGATGGGTGTGAATACGTTATTTCATAACAAAATGCACCATAGATCAAGTCGTTTTAATGAATCATACAAATAGTGTTTATTTTACGAAAATGTGAGTAAGTAGCTTCATTTTGTCGATTGACACCTCAAAGACTATTGTTGGTTCATTAATAGCTATGTTACGATAGTTTAATTAAAAAGATATACGGGATGGTTGTGAAGTGCTTTAACATGAGTAAAATAGCACGAGACCAATCTCCACTCACTGATGAGTGCAGACAGACACGCGCCCCTGAACAGCAGACGCAGCTGCGACTTCCGGACGGTCTCGATCTTCTTCAGAAACAGAGACTCCCACGAGAACAGCTTCACGATTTTGATGCCTTGGAACATCTCGTTAATGCTCTTAAGCCTTTCGTCAGAGCATTCCTGCAATTTATTTCTATATGAAATGCTAATACTTAATGTTTTTTGTCGTGTTATTTAAGAAAAGTTCATTTAGAATACTGGTAGCTAATATTGCATGACAAGAACTACATACACAAATTGAGCTTTTCAGTCTGGGGACTACCAGTTATTAACCATAATAAAATGACTATTGGGAAACAAATAGTGATTCATTACTTAATGCGGTTAACAAGAAGATCTAACCCATTACCACTGGATTGTATAAGATTTGTGTAATGAAAAGGTGTTCTTGCACTAATTTCAGTAAGATAATGCAGTCAAAAAGAAGCATAGTAACTTGAATGCTACTAAATTTTATTTTAGTCTATAAAATATTTTTGCACTATTTCATTTGGCATTTTATGGCAATAACAGGTCACTTTACATAGGCAACTATGAGTTTGCTGACTATTTAAGACTGTATAAATCCATTGACGAAGGCTGCTGTGATGTTGAAGGGTAGAAAATCTAAGCATATAGATACATATGTACAGTAGTAAATAGAGGTTGTAGTGTAGTGTAGACTAAAATGCCCCAAATTATCATGACATCAGATGTTAATGAAAATAAATAAAACAAAACTCAAGACATTTTCTAACGTTTTATTCTGATACAATGTACTTTGAAAAGTCAAATGAATTTGGTAATGTCTATTTACAACTTTCATACTCTCACACAACAAAATATATTTTTTTCTTAAAGTACAAAAATATTTGCTTTCAGATCTTTCAGTTACAAGTACAAAATTTAATTTAATTTTCTTACTTTCTGGTAGAATAGAAAATTAGTTTAATATTGTGTTTGTTGTGAAAGTGCATACCAGCCAATGCATAATGAACACACTTTTTAAGAAATGTAAACATGAACACTTGAAAATATAATCTTAAGTAATTAAAAATAAGTTATAAAAGACATTTCTATTTTATTCCAAAATTACATTGGAGATGCTATTTTTTACCATGTACATTAAAACTACCAAAGGTCCGGTTTCAAATGCTATCGTTTTTATCCACAGTACAATGTACAAGCATAATTTAACTTCTTTTTTTCTTCAATTAAACGAAATGCTGAGTGCGTGCACTGTGTTGTCCTGGCAACCAATGACAGTGACGGGCAGGTGGTTGATGTAGGTTGGCACTAGAGCATTAATCCACGCTGATGTTTCATATCGCTGTAGTACCTGGAACACAATACAATTTGATTACTTTTAAAAAATAAATAATAACCGAATAAACCTTTCAATGAACGCTTTGAGCCATTTCAACCCTATGGCAAGATTTTATACTGGCATGAAATAATGCTATGAGACTGGATTCAAATAACACATGATGAAAAAAATGAAGTGTATTGATTACCTACATGTAAATCAACCTAGATGTGCGCGCCACCACATCGACATACGTCAGCAGATCGTCACGTCACAAAAATGTACGTGCGACGACCTGCTAATGTATGTCGAGGTGCAGGCGTGCTCATCTATCATAAAGAATTAAGATCTTTATCCACAATATAAGACACACAAAAATAGTACCTCTCCGTTTCTGATGACACAGAGCGCATTGAAGTTTCCGGAGCACAGAATAGAGTCTGTGAACTGTCCGTCTGCTGCTGGCAGCGTGTGCAGCCGAGTCACAGGCAGCTCCACGTTGGCCAACTCATCATGGTACACCTGGCAGACGGAAAATTTGTATGGGTTATAATTCTATGATTCAGTGCGGCTAAACTAGTATATCTATAGCTCAACTCACAAACAACATTCATGATTGGAGTTTATAAAATTGTTATTTTTTTTTTCCTCCAGTTGCTCATCTTACGTAGCAATAAAAATCTATTTTAAAAAAACGTTGAACACAGCTGAAAATTTGTGTAGGTAAACTAGTATATATAAAATGTCTATATCTGAATTCAGAAATAAGATTCATGATTGGAGATTATAATAAAAAAAATTGTTATTATTTTTTTCCCCAATTGAATTGCTCATCTTTATACTTATCACTAAAAATCTGTTTAAAAACATTTAACACACCTGAAAATTTGTGAAGACATAGATTGCGCCACTTTCACTCGCCAGTGCCACCTGAGTTTCAAACGCAGCGCTATTTTCACTATTCTCAATACTGTCTACTTCCAAAAACTTCCCTGCACACATGGACGTAATCACTGCTGGAGTTGCGTACACACCAACCACCTTTCCTTGCTGCAGAAGATAAAGTCGGTTGCAGCTGTCAGCAGCAAGCACATACGGCACATGTTGGCCATGTTTGTTGGACAGCTCTGTACACAAAACACTGGTGACAGCCGGAGTTGAACCGAGACCTCGCAACTGATGCCTCACATCAGCTAATCGCACTCGCCACAAATCTTCATAAGGTGAAAATGCTGATAAATGCCCGTCCGTGTCGCCAGTGACAATACCCACATTTCCTAATGCATCTTGTTGGACTTGTAAACAGGAGATGCAATGTTCTGATACAGTTCGCCTGGTGAGAATTTGCTCGTTCGAAAACACAGTAACCATTCCTTTCGAGTCACCAACAATCACGTCCTTTTTACCAAAACGCGTCACATCATGGACAGCAATGGTCTGAATTGGTCCGCCTTTTGTTTCTAATTTAAGTGAAGGCTCAATCAAAACATTGTCTTTTTTGCTTGATAACATATCAGATATTGAATAAGTTCGTAAAATTCCATCTTCATGGGCTACAATGATTGATTCCGTTTTGTCGTTGAACACTTTAGAAACCACAAGGTCATTAAATCTATCTTTTAATTTTTTACTCCATACTAATTTTATAGAACACATCTTTCAATATTATCCGCAGACGTAATTCCAAATATATAAATAATAATACAAGTAATTTTCATGTAGTAGATGTGGGTCTGTATTTGATCTACATATTTATATTTATAAACCAATTTTTGTGTAAATACCTCTCTTTTTACTTTATATTTTTAATCAATTTCATGATTTTACAATATTGTAACCAACCAGCTTATAATAATTTAAAAGTAAGTTTACATCTATATGCCAAGTGAATGAACAAAACACCAACTAGGATATAACAACCGAACTGAAATTAATGAATTCATTACATAATGCACTCACCACTATTTTGTAAAACAGTGTTTATTCACTTATATGAAAACTATATAATTTATTTTTCATGTATCAATATAAGAATGGAACTGAACACATATAATGCCTGAAAGAATATGATTTATTAGAATCTTATTTTTCTAAATTCTGGCTAAGAGGTGCTAAGAGGTAATCGAAAGAAAAAAAGAAAAGAAAAAAATAATACAAATTAGTGATACGTGCTGCAGCTTTTTTTTAGTGATTTAAGCGTAGGCATGTCAAAAAATAAATAAATAATAACATCTTCAAACAAGGATGTATGGCTTGAATTATCTTGAAATAAAAACACTCTGCCATGATAGACTAATTTCAGACATTTTGTAAGGCGGGAAAGGGGGTGGGGGGGACTTTCGGTAATGAAATACGTTCATTCAAGTAAGTTAATAACTTACTTGAAATACTTTTAGTTGATAACTTACTTAAAATACTTTTGCACTTACCATGATAGACTTCTGAACTGAAGCAAACCAATGAGTAAGAAGATATTGTAATGGACAGATGATGATCAAGGAGGACACGCCAATTAGTGCACTCAATCCCAGCTGTTGGTAGAGGATACCGAGGCAAATAAAAACCTAAAACATGAAACGTATTGTACAATAATGTTTTATGCACTGGAAATCATTTCAAATCAATCACAGTACTGTGATAGCACAAGCTAGAAAAGTTCTAAATAGTATCACAATTTCACTAGCTATTTCACTAGCTACACATACCGTAAGAGGAAGAGCCCAAGTATAGTGGATGAAGTAGAAAAGAAACAGAAGATTATTGGCATCCACTGACATATGGTTCACCACTTGACCAGGAGTAAATCCCCCTCCATTTAGAGTCCAGTTTGAGACTTTTAGCAGCTTTGTATATATCAGCGTCTACAAAGGAATGAATGGATCATATTGTCATTTTGACACCAAAGACTGAGTACGCAAAAATGACCATACTGGGGTACTTTAAATATTACAATAATAATAGTATTGACAGAATGCTTAGACTGACATGGTGCCCAAGCTATTGGCAGTACGTAAGTTATTTGCACCATCCACACATGTTTATTTCTAAGGTAACACATACGTTTTAGGTTATAACAGGCGTAGTGGACAAAACTATTTCTGAGAGTGAATAAATAGTTGTTTAGTGAATGTTATAAGAGTTTCTGATGGGGCCAATAACTTGAGCACTGCCAATAACTTGGGCACGACATTGTAATAAATAGTAAATTATGATAACAAAAATAACTATGCACCTGAATTGCTGCCCTGAGTCTTATAGCTTCTCTTATAACCAAATGATGATGCATTTGCAATAAAGTATTTTGAGTGACTGTAGCCAAAAATAAGAGCAGAGACAACACAAATCCATCTCTAAATAACATATTCACATTGGCATAATGTTGACCCTGTAAAAATGAAATTCATTTCCTTTAATGACGATTACTTTAAAAAATCAATTACAGTCAATGCATACCAATGATAAAACAATCTGTGACTGATATATATGGTCATTACATGTTATCACTTTTATAATACAATTCACAGCATCTAATT
The DNA here is from genome assembly GCA_019095985.1 of Streblospio benedicti. Taxonomy (NCBI): domain Eukaryota; kingdom Metazoa; phylum Annelida; class Polychaeta; order Spionida; family Spionidae; genus Streblospio; species Streblospio benedicti. Next base: position 35,342,369 of record CM032660.1, read on the forward strand.
ATCATTAGGAGTGATGACAAACTTTACCGAATTCACATCATCTTTTACAAGAAAGGAATTCCTCTGCTTGCTCTCAACATAATGAATGATGCCAATAAGACAAACTGGGCCCACAAATCTCAGCAACAATCCTACCATCATCATGAATCCTACAAAAAAATTTAATTGATAAGAAACATGATAAATACTAACAACCATATATGGTCGACCCTAAAAAATCTCATTTCAAATTTTCCGAAAATAAAAATTAAGTTTAAAGTATATGCTATGACAAAGTGCTGATCTTTCTAGACACCACACTTTCTGTGCAATAAATTACAAGTATGATCATTACCTGCTAAAAGCATCACTTTCCAATATGCTTTAAGAAAGCAAATTGTCAACCTTGGCTGTTTACCACTAATCCTGCATTCTTCCTGGAAACATTGAAAAATCATTTAAAATCATTCAGTAATGATTTCTTAGCATTTGGAGCACCTTGCAAGAAGGTCATGAAGATACTGGAGATGGTTGCTGCAAGGTTCATTTGAGGGATATCCGCCCATCATGTGACTCAATGTAGAAACAATGTGTATATTAAAAACAACAACCTGCACACTTTGCTATCGAAGCCTGAAACCGGAGGAATGTCCTCCAAATTTTCGCTTCCAGACAAAGAAGCATCTGAGTAGATTTTTCACATTCTTGTATAATTTAAAATCGAATTCAATTGCTTTTCATATTTCAAGTCCAGAGTTCTATGCAAGTTATTAAAGTGAAAGCATTTTCAATGAAACTATGAACCAGAATGGACACCTACCAGATAGTTTTTCAAAATTGGATCCAACTTGGTAAAATTGTGATACGCTTTGTCAGCCTGAAATATGTAAATATGTTTTAAAAGAGAATTAGTATTACAACGAGAATTAATCCAGTAAATTTTTTTTGGAGATAATATCATACAATACTTACAATCGGTAATCTCCCTAAATCCTTCATTTCTATAGGTCGTTTGGCACCTTTTATGAGTAATTTAGTTACCCAGAAAAAAGACAGCTTTGACATCAAACTGACATAATCAAATGTATATTTGGTTTCAGCCATTTCTTCATTTGGGTATCTTTTTCTTGGTCTTTTGAACACTACATATTTCTGGAAAAACAAAGAGCTAACAGTAACAGTATGAATTATAAAAACTAAAGGAAATAAGATTTATAAGCTATACTGTACATGACAATATCTATATTATTATCTGTTGATACCTGACGCATCACAATCAGAAGCTGTTAACACATACAATGTCAAACTTAAGTAAATAAGATTTATATGTCCATATTATTATATGTTGATACCTGACGCATCACAATCAGAAGCTGTTAACACATACAATGTCAAATTGGATTTGAGAAAATGATAATTTAGATTGTTGACAAAACACAAAAAATAATCTTTGACACTTCCTAACACAGATAAAGTTTTTTTTGTACCGGTACATGTATTTCTTTATTTATTTGAAGACTAAAACAGTAATCTGATCGTTTAAAATATCATTCCCAGGACTATGGTCTACTATTCTCAAACTTACATTTCTATATTAAACAGGACTTCTTACAAAAGTTACCCTGAATATTAATAAAACATAGCTGATTACATACATGGACCACTACATGGATAATTCATACGATTTACTAATAGGCGATTATACAGTTTTAAGTGTGGGGACGATTACAGTATAACCAAAATCTAAAAAATATACATACCATTTTTAACCACACAATGACTTCCATTCCTAACAAGACAACGTATGTAGCCAAAGAAATTTCATTTAATATATGTCTTGGCATGTGAATTGTTATGTCTTTTTTAATTAAGTTGAAAAGTTTCACAGTTTTTGCGCTTATACAACCAGTCCAATAAAAAGCTAATATCAATAAAAATTTTGGCGAATTCCATTGTTCTACATTATGAAAGAAAGCAATTCCAAATACAGCTCCAACAAGTGCAAGCATATCAGGAAGGTAAAGGTGAAGATGAATGCCATGCAATATAGAATCAGAAACAATTCCTTCAGACACCTCTAAAAAGCACACTAAAACAAGAGAAAATGTCAAAATCCATCTCGTTTTATGCAAAGGAAAATGCACCCACATACAAGCTTTCAATCCTCCATACGACTGATTTAATGCAATGAGTATAGGAATTGTTACCAATATAAACAAGACATGAGGAAAACAATTTAACCCATCTACAAAACATTCTTTGTAAATTATATCAGATATATGTGACTGGTTATAGTCTCCACAGAAAGACATCCTATCATATGTCTTATGAAATAATGATTCAATCTCACTATTGTTGATGGATGCATCTTTCTCTTCGGGGAAATCTGTGTAATTCATTTTGCTCTCAATGCATCCCTTACTTCCAGAATTGTAAATGAGCAGTTAGATCACTGGATCACTGGATCCATGTATTATGTATATTCCTGAACCAATAGATATAAGACTTCAAATACAAAATATCTGTAACAATAACTTTATTGAAAGAAAGAAGTGACCAGCAACCGAGTTATGAATGATCAGCTAGCTGCATTCTTAGATTAGCAGGTATAAGACTTCAGATTAAAATATCTGTACAAAATGATTCCTCATTGAAAGAAAGCAGAGAACGGCCACGCCCAAGGTAAAGTTGAAAAAATTGACACAAGACACTCATTCATCAGTATGCAGTGGCAAATTATTGCTCTTGGAGTCTCAGCCAGTCTCACAGCTGCACCATTTGTCCAGTGTTATTTACATTTTCCCCAGATATAAACTTAACTGTGATTAAAGTGTTAGACCATATTATAAAGACTAAAGTTTAGTCTCGCATTGATGACTAATGGAATATCTATATGACTTTATGCAACAAATAATAAGGCATTTTGTATAAAATTTTGACAATTTCCTCTCAAATATGGTGCCTTGCAACACCCGTTTCATGTGAACTTCTACGCGAGATTTGAAGAAGTAGTTTGTCATAACACGTCATTGAAAGTACATCCACTTAGGACAACCGATGGAAATTAATTACATTATGTTTAGAAATGAAATATCTTTTAGTCGAACATTTGACAGAATATGTACAAATTTGCCATATATTCATATTTATTTCAGCGCATTAATACTACGGATCCTCATAGTTGGCAATACTTTATATTTTTATATGAACGGCATTTACAGGAGAAAAGAGTTGTGTGATACTCTGGCTGGAGTACTTTTTAAATCTTTATACATAACATGATTTTGATGCACTTCCTACACATTGTATTTACAAATCACAATGTATGTGTCATTTTACAACTATTTTAATAGATATAATAATTATATTTTCCATATTTATATCCTAATTCCGCTATGAAAGTTTCGGTCCTTTCACAGAACAAAAATAAGCATATGTATGGAACAATTAAGTCGCGGCGGGTGCAGAGTAGCCTCGTTCAACCAGACTCTTTATTGCATATAGACTGTTACACTGCCTCACTTTCGTTCTGCTTCGCCGGGTCACTCAAATCTCTATCATAGAGCGAAGCAGAGCGAGATAGAGACAGTGCAACAGTCTGCATACAGAATGAAATGAGCGCCGCCATTACAGAGTCTGGTTGATCGAGACTAGGTGCAGAGTTGGACGAAAAGTGCAAAGTTGGACAAAGCATTTAAAATGTCTTTGGAAACAGTACCGAAAGATATAAGGCACCTGAGAGCATGTTTGTTGTGCTCTCTAGTTAAGGTATTAAACCGTGATATGAAGATGAATATTGTATTTTGGTACAGAAAGTTTAAATAATAGTGCTGTTTATTGAATATCTTCTATTATCGCTTCACGGCGATTGGCGTTACTTTTTGCTACTCGTGGGCCTCGTGGGGTACTGATGGTGCTTTCGTGTTTGTTTGTATGGACGCTCTGTAGGCTGTAGCCATCAACTTTGATGACTATAGCAGAGGGAGGCCATGTGGTGTTGGTACATGGATCTCTCAGGGCTCTACATTAACCCTGGCGAGAGGTTGCCCACAGGACAACCACCATCCAATTTTTGGTTGTCCTAACTTACCATGAGGTTGTCCTTATTTTTGCGCTCTGTTTATGCTATACTGATATAGCGTCTTATATTATATAGCTTATTTTATTATTATATCAATCAAAAAAAATTATGTGGACATATATATGAATCTTTTCTTGTGAACAAATTTTATACAAAAATAAAAAATTGCATCGCATTCATTAAATATGCAAGTCTATTTTTATCCTCATGCCTAGTGTACGGTTCAAAATTTAGTCCTCTGTTGGAATATTTTCAAACAATTTATTTTAGAAACTCCTCCAATTTTGAAACAAAAGTCCTATAATATTTATAGGAATGAAAATTTAAGTATTTTAATAAATTTTGTCAATAGAAAACCATACCATACAAGTGCTGAAAGTTTTGAAACTACGTAGATAATTTTGGAAAGACATGAAAATGCAAATGTTACTTGATATGTTGGGGAATGAAAACAATTCTCGATTCAATTTCGGTGACACAGGGTTTTGAAATGCACATCTTGCATTACTTTCATTTTGAAATTTAAAATTGGTTGTCCCACAGGACAACCACCCTCCAACTTTTGGTTGTCCTGATCTTAAAAATGGTTGTCCAGGACAACGGGACAATCCTTAACGTAGAGGCCTGTCTCTATAGGCAGGCTAGGTAGCCAACTGAGCCTCTTGTTTGTGTGTGTAGTTACTCCGCAGCCATCAATTCTGATGATTATATCAGAGGGAGGCCACGTGATGTTGGTACATGGATCTCAAGAGGCAGGCTAGGTAGCCAACTGGGCCTCAGGGGAAGGGGGTGATCACACTAGCTAGTTTTCAAGCTAGGTGAGTTCTTAAATGTGTAGAGGGATGACTCCTTTACACGGGGCACGCCTTTTAATGAGGCTTCGAACCTAGCCGCTTGGCGTCGCCACTGAATAGCATTACTGATCAACAGTGGTGACACACTTCGGTGGCATCGACGTAGCATTGAGCATTGATGAGAAACGTACAACGTAACTTATTGGCGCCACTCAGTCCGTGTGCCCGGGCCGCAAACTCACGACACATTGAAAGTATGAGCTTTTCATATGGTTAAGTCACTCAAGTGGCCACCTCCAGTCGGATGTACTATTTGTAGTAAACTGAGGCTCCTACTAGTACGAATTGGAGGGTATAAAGTGAATTTTCCACATGTCCATGGAAGCTCATATCTTAGCCAATTCGAAAAAGGGGCATGCGAATATTCATTTATAATGAAAATCATTTATCCTAGATCTTATACACAAATACATAGAGGAAGTGTTCCAGTCATGGGCAGTTTACAATGTGCTCACGGAACGCTTCCTCTACATGTATATGAAATTGTCTTGTTGAAATAAGTTCACTTGTCAAAAGTAACCATTTGAACTTAATTATCCTGTTGAGCAATAAAATATATACATTTGCCTAGCATGGGTATATGCATTTCACTTTCATGTAAAAAGCTCATGGGTTGTACCTTTGTGTGCCTCACTGAATTTATGATATTTGATATTATGATATGCCAATTTCAGACACTTGAGCAGTTTGAGTATGATGGATGTGATAATTGTGAACAGTATTTACACATGAAGAACAATCGAGATTCCGTATATGAGTGTACAAGTTCCAGTTTTGATGGGTAAGCCTTGTTGTTACCTTAAATACCCACCACCCCTTTCAACAGAAAACAGGAAAATGTATCATGAAGGTCCCTTTTTGTGTGAGCCTGTAAGGTTTTAAACTGTTTTATTCATTATATAATAACCTAGGCTAATGGGAAAATAACTAAATAACACAGCATGGATTTAAATGCAAGAGTCTCCAATTAAGTTAAAACTTGCTCAGGCTTTCCGGGCTACACCCAACCTCTAGGTAGAAAATGATTCCTCTGAAGCAATTATGGCCATATAAATGAATGTGTATAATTCTTTCAGGATGATTTCTATGATGAGTCCAGATGACAGTTGGGTCGCCAAATGGCAGAGAATCAGTAAGTTTTAATTATTTATTGTCTGTATTAAAGTATATTTGTAGCTGTTCTGTCATGTCGCCAGTGACATCATCTTTGACGGTTCTATTACCTACCCTTCAGTGGTTGTGTTGTGCAGGAAGGGGAAAGATTATAGTGTTTCATTTAGTAAAAGTTTCCAGTTTGCATACTTATTTCACTGTTGGATATTTTGTTAGCAATTTTGCGACTTGACGGATGGTGTCTGTTTCGTGTTTCCATGACTCCAATTCTGCTTCAAATTTTCTGCTTAGTCTTGCTTCAAATCTTGATAAAAGTAAAAAAAATATACGATTTATTTAACCACTGAACATTCACACATAACAGGTTCAAGTTCTTGAAAAGAAGTACAATCAACCCATAAGTTCAAGTCTACAAAGGGTACATGTACGGTAATTTCTCAATCCCGTGGTGAGGAATCTTAACAGGGTTGCACCTCATGTTGAGCACACATGCTTTAAAGTCCGGAACCGTGTTGTCCGTATCCCTACGATAGAATTTCCGGAAGGTTTTCGCAATGGCCCAGTTTGCCCGGGACAAAATATCTGAGACTTAACACCCCGCTGAAGCAGCCTTAGTTACCGAAGCTGACCTAGTGGAGTGCCCCTTGAATCGTTCTGTATTGATGCCTGCTTCAGCCATGAGTTTGACTAGCCAGCCTGAAATGGTGGATGTTGCCACCGGCGTGTGCCGGCCCGTGGTCGTGGGGAAAAAGGCGCGTCTGTGGTGACAAGCGCCAGGCTGCAGTACGTGCAATATACACCCGAACTGTTGCTACTACATCGAGGCGGGGCTCAGGCTTGAATTCTCTAATTGTGAATTTCAGGGCCTTCTTCCCCCGCCATTGGACTTTGACGTATTCGTCGCACAGTAAGAGTGGGAACCACAAACTCTCTGTGATCCCCTCCGTCAGAGAAGAATTCTAGGTTTAGTGCTCTCAACTCTGAGGCCCTAGCAGCTGTTGTCAGTGTTAAATAAAAGCCGCGAATTGTAGAGTGATATGAACACGTGTGGTCTCTGTCAAGGATTTATTTCAGAACAGTAACATGAAAACGATTCGATGCACAGCAACAAGAAAACCAGCAGCTGATGTATTCGTCGCACAATATGAATAATATTAACACACCTCGAGTTTCACACATTTTTATACAACTTTGATTGTCCACATTAATTAATGTAGCATCATTACAATCAATTTGAAAATCACTACACAATCTTTTAAGCCACACAACTTCCTGACATGTTTCTGCCAGAGCAATTATTTCTGCTTCATCTTTAGCCATGCTCGCTCTTTCTTTGTCCTTCTTCCACTTATACAATGCTTTCTAAGGTGACCTAATTTTCCACAATGAAAACACTTAACACTCTTTTTCTTAACCAACAGAGCACTTTCATCCACTTCACTAGCACTTTTAGATGTAGACACTTTGCGTTTCTTTTCTTCATACAATAAGGCTTGTTGCACATAACTAAGCTTTAGATCAGTATGCGTTTCCAACGAAGTAACAAAGTTTTGATAACTAGTAGGCAAACTTCCCAATAGAGTAACAATTTGGTCCTCTTCACTTACTGCACAGTCTATCGAGGCTAATCTCTCAGGAAGAACTTTCATCTCCTTGAGATGTGTTTCCACTGACTTGGTTTCGGACATTTCCATTCTAAAGTATTGCTTTAAGATCAACTTATTACCGAGTGTGTTGCACTCATAATGTTCACACAATGCTTTCCATGCTTCCTGAGCAGTATCACATGATGTCACTAAATATAGCTGACTCGACGATATTGACAACACTATGCAGCCTAGAGCCATCTGAACCTTGCCATTCCACTCTGCTATAGCGGCATGGTTTGCACCAACAGGTATTGTACCAGTAACATACTTCCACAAATCTTTGGAGAGCAACATGTGCTTGATTTGGAACTTCCATGTGGACCAATTATTCGTTTCTAATTTATCTATTGACCAACGACTTTCGATTCCCGCAGCCATCTTTGAAATTTGACCGATGTCTTTGAATAATAGTATAGCAAATATATACAGGGCTATCACTAACACTTCTGACCACAAATTGTTCAACATAAACACGCCAGCATACACTGTCAACTTAATAATTTAAACTCTGCAACTGGGCCCATAACCTGTTAAATAAAAGCCGTGAATTGTAGAGTGAGATGAACACGTGTGGTCTCTGTCAAGGATTTATTTCAGAACAGTAACATGAAAACGATTCGATGCACAACAACAAGAAAACCAGCAGCTGACGTATTCATCGCACAATATGAATAATATTAACAGTCAGCACTAGGAGCATTGCCGTTTTCAGCATCTGTGCAATATCGCTCAATGACTGGTTGCTCCCTTGATGTTTGATGTGGTTGAGGACCATGTCTACGTCCCAAATGGCGTTGTATTTGGGCACCGGGGGCCTCCGATTATATACACCCAGCATTAACTTCTGTACTAGGCTGTGTTAGCCTACTTTTACTCCCTCCCAACCGCCGTGGGAGTGGGAGATCGCTGACTTGTCTGACTTGTGCACATTGATCGTGTTGTACGTTAGTCCAGGGGTGGGCAAACTTTTTGCCCCGTGGGCCGCAAAGATGTATTGGTGAGCACCGAAGGGCCGGATCATAACGACAATGACCATTGGTCAAAAGTAACATTTTTTATCATATAGTTTATTATTATTGTCACACAAACAGCACATTAACATTCATCAGAGTTTATCACAAATATTACACGCAGACTTAGTGTGAAAAGTGATACTGAGCACAGTTCTTGACTATCTTTTTAAAGTCTAGTGTTAAGTTGCTGGTGCATATCCTCATGATGTCTGTCATTGCGATCTAGTCTTTGACTTGTTTAGTTTCATACATGAAAAACTTTGCTCACATATGTAGGTAGATCCAAATGGGCAGAACAATTTGGCAGCAAAATGTTTGAGTGCTGTGAATTCACAGGCGAGAAAATTATAAAAATCTATCAAATTCTTTTCTACAAAGGCCCCTTTCAAAGAAATGTTACTTTGCAGCTCAATGAGTTCTATCTTAAGGTCTTCAGGTGCCATTGCCACATCCACACTAAATAGGGAGCAAAGAACTGTGAACTGAGGTTCCATGTCTTTAAAATCCACAAACCTTCTATCAAACTCAGCTTTGAGGCTGTCAAGTTGTTTACTGAACTCCTACCAGAGATGCCTTGGAACCATGTTACACTTCAATGTTGGGAAATGACAAAAGTTGCCTTGTGCAGCTTATTTTCCCATGAGTTGCAGTATTTTTTCGAAAAGAATTCACATGCATATACATGTCATGGGCAAACAGTTCCTTTCCCTGTAATTTTACATTAAGTTCATTGAACCTTTAAAAAATGTCAATCGCAAACATGAATTGATATTTCCAGCAATCCATAGCCATTTTGTTTTTAAACTCACATGATATTCCTTTCATGTCCAGGAATAAACCTTGTTCAGCCAAATCAAAATGTTCATGACCTGCGCCAACAAGCTGGCAGTCTAATCACAGCTTTATATCTTAAAAATGCTAAGTCCGATTCCAGTATCTTTGGCCTCAGAAGTAAAGTAACAATATCCCAAAAAGTTCACCAACACGCATCTAAACAAAGTTAATCTAACAAAAGTCACAGTTTATAGTAATCCTCATAAACCAGTCCGAAATGGAAGAACTGCGGAATACAACTCTCCTCAACAAAGCAATGATCACTGGCTACTTTTGAACTTACTAGCGTTGTTCCGATAAAACATGTTCGCCAAAACAGAATCAGCTTCATGCTTCCCTCTTAAACATTCTGTAACACTATACCAACTTTGTAGATTTTTTCCACACCCAATCTGTTTGATTAATTGACTGTGTTTTTAATCCAAAAACTACTAAATATTCTCTCTCTACACTAGCAGAGCATGCAGTGGCAGAGTGTAAGGCTGTCATCAGTGTAATTGGCCTTGAATTCAAAACACTTTTTTCAATCCTTTCCACCACAAGGTAGGATTTGCAATGAAGTAGCTTGTGGCTGAACATGTACTCTGGATATGATTAGATTTTGATTTTTCCTCAAATTCTAGGACTGGACCTAAAAAATGTTCATTCGTCTCTACTATCCACTGCAATGCTTTGTCTCTCATTTTTGAATCCAGCTTTTATGTCTATAGCCTGAGATGTTAAATATGATGCTTAGATGACATGGTTGAACAGCTTGTTGAAATCTCTTTGAACAGCCTTAGAATTTGGTTTTTGTAATCCTGGGTTGTTAAGAAGGTCAAGCCAGTGATTGACATTGCTTCTGCCAGACCTGATTTGATTCAGACTGAAAACTATCTATAGCATCCGCAATTGGCTTTAACTGCCCCTTTTAAATGGCTTGACTTGGGTAAAAAGATTATAGTCCACCACTTTAGTTTGAAATGGTTTTATCAATTTCCTCCTGTTCATGGCTTAGTGGATAGTGGATGCTCCCGCAATTTGAAAATAGGATGTTACAGCCAAAGAAGTATTAAGATCAAGCTGTATCGAAAGCATTTCACCTATTGATTTAACTGTTTTCAGAACATACTACTCAAATGTTCTTGGATCAAAACCACCTTCCTTTGAGGTCAACCCAGGAAAAGGTCCTTTCAAGTCCCACACCACGATGAACCTTGAGGTCCCCAACGCTGAACCCCCACGGTTATGGTACCAGCAGGATCCCCATATTCGGACGGATCCATGTCTTCCAATAGAGATTTGAACTGTCTGTGGTTCCACCACCCACTCACGGATGGTGTTTACCACATTGACAACTTGATCAATGATTGGTGAATGCAGTGGGCCTTACACAAACTTTCCTGGTGTATGATGCAGTGAACTGAGACAGAATTTTATGATCTGGATATTTTTGATCTTCCTGTTGGGACAGTAATTTTACCATCCCTATGTTCTTTTTAAGTCAATGCACTTGCCCCATCTGCCCGGCATCAGCAGGTGATTCCAATGCAATCCATTTTTTTTCCATACAGTTCTTCACACAGTCAAATAAATCTTGCCCTGTTGCTGTATTTGAGGTATTCAGGTAACAGCCCTTTCTTCGGCTATTGAAGAATCAATTCCACGTATAAATATCAATACCTGTGTACATCAGATGTGTCTGTACTTTCATCCAAAGCTCTGAGAATACCACATGAAGTGCTGGCATTTTTTCATGAATGTGCAGAGACAGGTTGTCTGCAAAAACTTCGGTCCTTCGAAGCGGATCTTCTGGAGAGAGGGATGCTTTCGAATTTCCTTTCAATTCAGGGCAGATAATACCTGAAAGGAGGGAGATGGCCTAGAATTTAAAACTTTTATTCGGTTTTGTATTTTCCCCCCACCAGTACTAGTATGTCACCATGATATGGTAATTATATACACTTAAAATCGGATTGCGTACAGGGATTGGAGCGAAACTGTACGAACCCAGATAACTGGGTAAAACCTGGATAAACTGGACAAATCAAAGCTAATGTTCATTATTATTGATGAAAAGTAATGGATGCTTTATGTGTAATGATTTTGTTCACATTTACCAGGGTGGAGAAATCTGAAGGTGACACCTTTGGTTGGGCGCCCCCTCATCTTCTGATGATGACTCTGTTTCCTGGCCAGAGTTGGAAGGCTGAATGGTCATCCGTCCTTACGGGCGCCGTTTTAAGTTTGCCGCGTGGGTCACGTTTTTAGAATACCTTCAAACTTTGAGATTTAAGATTTCCATGTTGCGTGTGGCGTTCTTCCCTTCCTTTATTTCACCTATAAGGGGAAATGGGGAGTTTCCGAAGTCAATTCAGACCCATATTCAACTTCTATTTGAGTCTCGGGCCAAATCAAAATATTCAAAAGCGTGGCAGTCTAATCCTTTTATAAAAAAAGTCCGACCTACTTTTGTCGTTTTAAACATCCAAAAGTTCATTGCTAACAAAGTTATTCTAACAAAAGTCACAATCCATAGTAACCTCATAAACCAGTCTGAAACAGGAAGAATTCGTGAACAGGATAACTAGGTCAACAAAGCAATGATCACGTGGTTGCAAGTCTCTCAAGCCATTCCGACAAAACATAAGTTCGTCAACTCCAGAATCAGCTTCACGCTTCCCTCAGCAACAATCTGTAACAATATACCAACTTTGTAGCTTTTTTCCACACCCAATCTGTTTCTTAATTGACTGTGCACTAATCCAAAAAAACTACACTAGCAGAGCATGCAGTGGCAGAGTGTAAGGCTGTCATCAGTGTAATAAAATTTGAATTCAAAACACTTTTTTCAATCCTTTCCACCACAAGGTAGGATGCAATGAGTAGCTTGTGGCTGGAACATGTACTCTTGGATATGAAGGTGATTTTTCCTCAAATTCTAGGACTGGACCTATAAAATGTTCATTCCTCTCTACTATCCACTGCAATGCTTTGTCTCATTTTTGAATCCAGCTTTTCACCTCTATAGCCTGGAGGTGTTAAATATGATGCTAGATGACATGGTTGAACAGCTTTTGAAATGCTCTTTTGAACAGCCTTAGAATGGCTTTGTAATAATGGGTTGTTAAGAAGGTCAAGCCAGTGATTTGTTGCTTCTGCCAACCTGTTGATTCAGACTGAAAACTATCTATAGCATCCATGGTTGGCTTTAACTGCCCTTTTAAATCCTTGACTTGGGTAAAAAGATTATAGTCCATCACTTTAGTTACAATGGTTTTATCAATTTCCTCCTCGTGTTCCTGGCTTAGTGGATAGTGGATGCTCCGCAATTGAAAATGGGATGTTACAGCCAAAGAAGTATTAAGATCATGCTGTATCAAGCATTTCACCTATTGATTTATCTGTTTTCAGAACATTACTACTCAAATGTTCTTGGATCAAAACCACCTTCTTTGGAGGTCAACCCAGGAACTCAGGTCCTGCATCACAGGTCATGGGACTGATTTCTTGAGGTTCACGATGAACCCTTTTTAGGCTAAAAGTGTTTTACCCTCCCGACGGAGGCGGGCTGGATCTTGGCTCATCAGGAGCATATCGTCTAAGTAAATTACCAGGCGTACACCCACTCTGCGCAAAGCTGACCACCGGTTTGAGCAACTTGGTGAACTCAGTAGGGGCCGACGCCAGCCTGAAGGGCAGGCACGTGAACTTCGAACAGGCTGTGCTGCCAACTTAAAACGTAGCAACTTCCTGTGGGGCTGGTACACGGTGACGCACCAATATGCGTCTTTTAAGTCCACCTTTATTAGGAAATCGCCCAGCATCAGCAGGTGTTTCACCAATGGCATGCCGTCCATCTTGAAATGGGTGTACTCTATGACCTGGTTGAGGCCTTTCAGGTGAGCCGTCTTTCTTATCCAAGAAAAATGGGCCACAAATTGGAATTGCACGTCGGTACCCGGCACACCGTTCCCTTCTGGAGCATCTCCTCCAGGATCTCGGTGATCGTGGCCGTTTCCTCTGGGCTGAAACATGGGTTGAAGCCATGTGACTGGGGGGGTAGGGCCGTCAGCGGGAGCCGATAGCCGCTCGCAATGCCTAGCACCTCTGGGTCGGCTGACAGCTTCCGCCAGTTCGGTAGGGCTAGAGCGGTCCGGCCCGCCACCAGTCCCGGACGAAAGTGTACGGATTGGAGCGACAGCTTGTCTAGCTCCGGTAGTGTCTGCTCCCAGACATGACGATGACACAGCCATCTCGGGTTCTGGGGGGGGGGAGGAGGGGTTTATCCCCTCCTGTGAGGGTGGAGACTCGCACGGTGTCACCCGTGCGCCTCCCTCTGGAACACTCGAGGGTGCGGATGGGGTGGGGGCGATGAGGACGTACCTTCTTGTTTGTTGTTGACGGGCCTTGCCACTGCCGCCCGCCCAGCGTTAGACGCCCTGTCCTGCCGCTGGGCCTCTTGAAAGGGCTCCTTCCGACGCTGCTGCTGCTGCCCGGAGCCCCGGTTGGATTTTGATCTGCCTCTGGACGAACCCCGGTTCCCACCGGACGACCCCTGGTGCTGGTGTTTGGGGGGGGGGGTTAGAAGTCTTATCTCATCGATCCCACTTGCTTCAAACGCAGCAGCTGGGCCATGCCGCCCACTCGCCTAACCTCTTGCAAGAGGACCTCTTGGAATTCCTGCCCAAAGAGGACCTCCCCGCCTGTGGGCAGGGCAGATCCATGGACACGGAGCGCGTCTGTGGCGTCCGACTGCTTACTCAAAAGAAACGTGGTTGCCGTGTGTAGGTCATGGCCTGGGCTGACTGCCCCACCATGGTAATGGCCATCCCGAGTAAAGTAAGCATATCTTGCTCGTCAAACCGAGTAGGTTCGCGCCTCGCGTTGTCTATTGCCACCCAAAGCGTGGACAAAGGGCCCATCGCCCACACAATTTTCTCGTGGTCCCCCTGCAGTGCCGCGTCCTTGGACACGAGGAGGGGGCCCGGGGACCTGGTGTTGTTATCAGGCCGTAACTGTTTCTCAATATCCCGTTCCAGTTTCGGGACCTTGAGGCACTCCAAGCCTGGAACCGGGTGCGCCTTAAGGATGTCACTGACATCTTTGTCTGTGAGGTGGCGGCGGAAATAGACCTCCGCATCTCTGAATGAACGCGTTTATTCAATATGCAGGTGCAACAAGTGAACAACTGAATGTTTCACAGTTACAGTCCTGTCCTGTAATCACACTTACGTTTGCTTGGCAGCGGATTTCGCCTGGCGTCGAACGGACCTCCGATCAAGCGAGCTGTCCTCCGCTTGGATGCTTGGCGGATGATTTCCTCGCGGCTATCCACGCCGTGGTGGGCACGGCGTGCATCCAGTCTGCGATGATGGCGCTCGCGACGAGTCTTTCGCGAGCCTCGCCTGCCCAATGAGGTGTTGCTCGCCTGTTCACACCGCGTCTCAGCCGGCGACAGGGGCTTGTCCGAGGCATGCAGTTCGATCCCTTCTGACGTGCCAACTGGTGATCTCTTTCTGTAATCGAAATACAAGTTAATTGAAATCATGTTCACCATCCTAGTCTGATCGACTTATATGATTTACTATACGACTCATAACGACATTAACCAGATAGTAATTGTATCGATTCATTCTATGATACGTAGAAAAGTCAAATGACATTCAAGAGATATTATCACTTCTCAACTCACTCAGAAGTATCCCGCGCTGGTGGGGTGCTGCACTCCCCATCACTTTTTGGGGGGATGTTTTCTTTATTTTCCTTGGAGTCCCATAGGTATTGATCGTTATCAACCAAAATTGCATCGCCTCCAATCATTGCTGCCTCTTCGGAGTCAGTGACAATGATCAAGTCCGCGGAACCTATGCTGTATGTTCCGGGACTACTGCTCGGAGTGGCCTCTAGTCGCTCCCCACCGATGCTACAATCAAAAAGAAATATTACAGTGATGGGACTCTCGATCACTTCGTTTTAGTCATCAATTTTGGGCACAGAACGGATCGACTCAGTTTCAATCATGATTGGTATGCAAGATAGAAAATATGGATTTCGAATTTAGCATCTCACAGCATGTTTATACTTCATCTTAAAACCAATGTGCGACTTACCTCACGTTTCGAAGCAGCCCCTCTTCCTGTGCTCTTCGAGTGATGAAAGCGCACATTTCGTCACTGAACGTTGCGGGCACTCCGTTTAAGTCGAATGTTTCGAAGGCAGCTTGACCACTAGCCATTTTCTTTGCTTCTCTCTGGTCGAATCCGAGTGAGAAAGTGACCACAAACCATGTCAGCACCCACGGCTGCTTCACTCACGTGACCACGCCTGGACGCCACGTTACACGCTTCCGCCAATGGGATGAACCACCGTCCGAACTCCCATGAGGGCCGTTAAAATCCAGGCAAGCCTAGACGACCTCACCCTCGCTTGTAATCGGAGCCACAAGACGTGCTTACCGGCTACCCCCGCAGTGATTAACGACGCCCGTCCACCTGTGCCGCCATCGACATGGACCAGCTGATCGACGTGGATGTTCTCTCCTGTTGAATCATCTGGGTTTTCAGGCAAAGAATATACATCGGTAAAGATTTGTCCCTCACTTTCGTTGAAATATGTGATTAGAATGGGGTACAGTTGGCGCTTTTTACCTTTATCCGCGGATCCATCGGTGCTAATACTGAAGTAAACAGTCTTCTTTAAATCTGCAAGAAGTTCTGAGGTGACTTCATGTTTCATTTCTTTAACAATGTTAGTGGCCTTCGTTCGTCCACAGTCAAACTTCTTGGTTTCTTTAGGGAACATTGCACGAAGAAGATGTGACAGGTGATCTGCAGTTGAGATTGCCAAATTGTGTTCGACCAAAAACAGTGTCATCTGACGTTCTGCCTTAATGCTCGAGCTGCTGTCAATCTTGTGAAAGTTGGTTATCAGACCACAACTGTTCTGCAGCGATTTTAGCTGCAGATGTTTTGCAGATCTTGAATGTTTAAGGATATCGCCAAAACCACTATGCCCAATGCTAAAGTGGCTACTGCAAACTTTGCAGAATGCGTGGTTTTCAGACACAGTTGAATTTATGAAATCGTTCTCCTTCAGAGAATACTCTTTCTTGAACTTCTGAAGAAGTTTCTTCTTTCCAAGTCCAACCTTTTTCTCCATGTTGTTGACAGCAAACTTTTTAGATAGATTATTTTAAAAAAATGTTTGGAGTTCGCCGCCATTGAGTGTAAATAGGTCGATGTATTAGGTAACGTTGTTTGTGATTGGTCTAACGAAATGCGTTGTGACCAATGAGAGATCGTGTAACTTTGAATTATTCAAATTCGAGATTCGAGAACGAAACGCGCGCGTGTTATAGAATTCGGACCAATTTAGAATGCTCGGTTGATGATTATTGTCCGGAACTTCGATTTTTGACAGTTTTTGAGCTATATGCGTACTATATTACTGTCGTTTTCGTACTGGCGTATAGAGGGTTTCAAAATCGTATATATCCCTCCAAAAGCGGGAGGGTTGGCAACTCTGCATACTGGTTTCATAACTGACTTTATTCTTATTCGCCTGGGTACATTGTGACATTATGCTATTCGCAACATTACAAGTATACCATTCTGTCTTAACTCATCCAGCAGTTTATCAAAACATGAAGAATCCTGTACCTTTTCAACAGAGATTGTTATATTACTTCTGTCAGGAGTGCGAACAATAACGTGAGGTTTCTTCATTCCAAGCTGTCTTTGGAATCGCACACGGGTCTTTGTTGTTGCTGTTAAAGTCCAAATAATAAGGTCGGGGGTCATTTTTGGCAGTTCAATTAATTGTATTCGGTGAACATTATCCCATATCAGTTGTGAAAGGAATTCTAATATTAAATGACAAATACAGCATTTTAATAGCAAAAATTCTTTACCTTCGACAAGATGCTGAAAACAGGTCAGATCGGTGACGTATACGTCTGACGTCATTTCTTAAACCTAGCTATTTTACTTCAGTAGTAACCTTTGCAAATCATGGCCAAAATGCATGGTCTTTGTCCGATTAATATATGGTTTAGGAACTCTTAATTTATATCCCAATAATCTTGATTATATCATTAACATGCTACCATGTAGCAAGTTAAACAGAAGTATGTGAATCTTTGAAAAATTGCTAATTTCTATGATCAACAAAACACCACATGCTGAAATGCTTGTTGTTTGATTACACATGGCAGCCTTTATCATAGTCGTGTTTATCCACGAAGTGGCCTTGTTGGGTGGTAAAACTATTTGGTAAAGGATGGAGCACCAACATGGCAGCCTTTATCATAGTCGTTTGTTATCCACGAAGTGCCCTTGTTGGGTGGTAAAACCATTTGATAAAGGATGAGGCTCAAACTAAAGGAACATTATTACTTGTCAAAAAAAAAGCCAACACATGTTTAGTTTTATTTGCTTACCACAGACGTGTTGACAGCTCATAAAATATTACAGAATGATGCAATACATATTTTAACACCACAGCCAATTCATCATAGAGTCTTTAACTGGCCATTTCCAGAATTACATGCATTTGACATAGCCGTTTTTTTGTCCTGATCTTCAAATAGTCTAATAGATTCTAGACTGACTACACTAGATTGTGCATTGTGACACCAGTAAATAATCTTCTACATGTACTGGATTAATCAATATCATCATTATGTAACAACTACAAACACATAATTTTACCTGGTATACTGACACAGCCATTTGAAATGGGTGTGCTTTGGGGCATAATGGATCACAACACTATGGAAGGCTTCAAGATCTGATGTTTGGTGGTTGGGGGACATGCGTCTCAGATCCCTGATTAATGCCTTCGACAAGATCTTATCTTGGAGAGTTTCATAGACTGCAGTGCCAGTATGTAGCCATTGTTTTTCTCTCTCTTCATCTCGAAGGTGAGGGTGACCACACATAGGATACAGCTCGTTTTCATGTTCATGTACATTTTGAACATGGTTCATAAAAGATGACCACATGGCTTCCACTAAGTCAGGATCACCTCTTGATTCTGCGGCAACATAATACACATGGTTGTTAATTGATCGCTTCCAAAGTGCCGCATCTTCACAGCCAGGCTTCCTGGAAATAGATTCAATCTTTTTCCTCAAGCTCTTGGCGATGTGCCACACGTCAAAATAATGTTTCAGATTTGTTGCAAGTGGATGGTTAGAACTACTTCTCGGACATGCTTTTGGATCTGCAAATGGCGATCGGTGATAAACTCGGCCAACTTCAACTGATGCTCGTCAAGAAGAAAAGCAATCATGCGTTTGGCGCCCTCCAGCTCGCAAGCATTGGAACTGCCCACCTCATTGCTCTGAAAAGAAAGCAATGAAAACATATTCTAAATGAGTAAACTCACGTTCCAATAATGAAAACAATTGGACAAATGAAGTTAAAGTTGGGAATTTTTTGTCTTACAAATGTACATAAAAACTTACTTGCACTAGTTGTAGGTCTATGATCTTATTCAGTCTGGTCTCCATCGTTGAGTAACCTCCGTACTTCGCACTATGGCCAGGACTGTCGTTTCGGCCATCACCAGCCAGGCACAGTCCACCAGGAAGGTTCTTGGCAGCCTCTATGACTGCTTGCTGTTCTTCCTTCCAGCGAGTTAGGATTGCTGGGATGACATATCGTGACTGGTGACGGAGAAAAGTGTTCTTGCTCATACAGAGTATACCCATCATAGTGAGTAGGCGCAGACTCAAGGTGGGCAATGCTCCACACACCAAAATTGTGGCCGAAAGTAGCAAGTTGCCAACTGGCATCTGGCGTATATATGGTTGGCTGTTCCATAAATAGTAATGTAAGCATATCTTGCGCGTCAAACCGAGTAGGTTGGCGCCCCGTGTTGTCTATTGCCACCCAAAGCGTGGACAAGGGGCCCATCGCCCGCACAATTTTCTCGTGGACCCCCTGCAGGGCCGCGTCCTTAGACACGAGGAGGGAGCCCTCGGACCTGGTGTTGTGGTCCGGCCGCAGTTGTTTTTCTATGTCCCGGTCTAGTTCCGGAACCTTGAGGCACTCCAGGCCGGGACCGGGTGTGGCTTTGAGTATGTCACTGACATCTTTGTCAGTGAGGTGGCGGCGGAAATAAACCTCCGCAGACTCCGCGAGATAGGACGGGAGGGAGCGTACGGGCGTCTCATCTGGCACCGCACGAAATCCGCGGTAATCCGCGAAAGATTTCAGCAACAGTATCCCCGCCTCGTTTTCATAGCGATATCAATGTGGAGGGCAGTGGGTGCGTTGTGCCCTCAATGTGGAGGGCAGCGTAAATATCAACGACCAGACGGTGCGTTATGATTTTTATAATAGAGTATTTTGGTTTTTTTGGCACACTACCCCTGCGTAGTCCGTTCAAAATAAAAAAAAAACTTATCTCCCAATGCCACCTTCTGCGTGGCTCACTCTTTTTGCAGCGATGTCGCAGCTCTGCGATTTCACGATGGGAAATATCTCCATTTCCAACAATTTTATCCCTGGCTGGATTTGACTCAATCTCATTCTGAGAATGTCACCGAGTGCAATGACCTGATGTGGCGGCACCCCACGCAGCAGGTCATTGCACCCAGCTAATATCAGAACGCTCTTTGCATTCACAAAAAGGTCTTTGTAATTCTCCACCCTCTCTGTAATTTTTTTGAAGCCCTGTCCGGGGTTCACAAAATTGGTTACTAAGTACGTGTTATCCTCCCTCTTTATCCGTCCAAATTCAACAAATCCGGACTTGCAACCGGGCAAGAAATGTCTCTCCTGCACGTCGGCCACAAAATTTCTTAGATGGCTGTCGCCGACATACACAACATTGTGAAAACTGTGTTCCCTGAGTTCCTTTAATAGTGTACCCATCACATTTTGTCCATCGCCTCGCCTGCCTCTGGCCCAAAACTCATCGTGGGTGTCTTCCACGAACTCACCGTGGCGCGCAAGTTTGTCTTTGAAGGCCTCGCATTGCTGCAGCTTGCATTCCACCAGTTGCCTCATTACGTGCACACGAATGGACAGCCACCTATGTACATAATATATATGTCTATAATATCTATATATTATAGCTTTGTTTAATGATACTCAACACTCATACATTCAATGTTATTACAATGCAATACTCAGGAAATAAATGACATGAAAACATTTCATAATTTATTAATAAACATATCATTCTAATCTAGATTCCGACCGAATATGTTGCAACAAAATAGTAGGCAGTGATACATTTACATTAACGTTATTATCCAAATCAAATTACCTTTCACAATCCAAGCCCTTTGGTATGCATCGCCGTGAGTACAGAAGCACGTCTCGTCCCCTCTACATCTTTACAAAACTTGCCACGTCTTTACTCAGAGTAATACGGGACATCGTTAAGACTTCTCACTTTTTTAACCCGCAGTAATATACGGAACATCTTTAAAAAACTCACACTTTTTTTTCTCAGTAATATATATACAGACCATCTTTAAAAACTTCACACTTTTTCACATTCCCAGTAATATATACACAATATCTTTTACAAAACCTGTCACGTTTTTACTCGGAGTAATGCAGACCATCAATAAGACTTCTCACTTTTTATATTCGTATACAGGTAATATACAGAACGTATTCTTTTTAATGATCTTTGATTCAGAGTGCTAATACAGAACATCAGAACACTTTTTACTCGGGTTATAAACGTCTTTCTCACTTTTATTCCTAGTAATATATACCATCTTTTAAAAAACTTTCTCACTTTTAATCCCAGTAATACAGAACATCTTTAAAAAATTTGGTACATCTTTACACACGCTGTTCAAACCTTCTTTAAAAAAGAGACATTCTAAAAAAATATATACAGTCACTGGTTTTTTTTACAAAAAAAATCCGTCACCACCCGTATGGTTTGGAGCCGTACTGCGGCGACGGCAAAAACTCTCTTCGTGATACAGGCCGAGTACTTCTTGACCTCGTCCCTGGAGTACACTTTCAGAGTGCGCAGATCGCGACGTATGGAGTGGGGGGTGGGTGGTGTCTCTATGCACCCATCTCGCAGGTTCTCGGTAACGAGAGGGCCGGATGGACCTGTAGTTCACCCTCTGAGCGTTGGCGTGGTGTAGGGTGAACCCTTCACCTTCACCACCTCGTCGCCGCCCGGTGGTGACGTACGCGTAGTTCTTCGCCCCGGCCGATCTGGCTGGAGATGTAGTTCGTGTCCTGATCGCCGGCCACCTCCGACGTCAGATCGCCGAGGTAGTTGCCCAGCTGCAGGACGGGATGACCCCGACGCTCCTTGAACACGACGGAGTCGGTGTCGCAGTAGATCAGTCCTCGGCCGACGGCGTCGAGGGCGTGGTAGAGCTTCTGCCTTCCCATTGAAGTGGTGGAGACTGCCACATAAAGATTGTTATTGGGAGGGTCTTCCTGGAGAGGCTTCTTCTTGGCGTACTCCACCATCACGGCGTCCCCCGAGAGGATGGTGAAGAACTTCAGGTCGACTGACGGATCCGACACGCGCTGGCAGAAGCGACCGAAGGAGCCCTGTCCCAACAGCTCGTACTGCGTCTTGTGACCGCGCATCCCCATTAACCCCCATAGGGAGTTTAAGAAAAGCTTGGCCAGAAAGCGCCGTCCGGGGTTGACGGCGATCCGCTGAGGGTCTAGTTTGACGCCCTCGCGCCGCGCGTAGTCGTCGATGTACGCTCGCTTCTGAGAGGGGGTGACGGCCTCTCTGGGGTATCAGCTACTCTCCTGCTTGAGTTTGAGGAAGGCGTTCACGTAGGCGGGGAAGAGACCCGCGCCCGGGTTGGCGGGGTCGTACACGCAACGTCTCTCCGGAGGGAAATTGTGAAGCTCGTAAGCCCGCTGTATCACGTAGCCCTTGGATACGGCGAGTTTCAACTCGCCGGTGTGGTACGTACCGACCCAAGAACGATCTCGCGGGTTACAGACGCACGGCTCCTCCGACGTCCTCTCGCAGCAGGAGCGGCATAGCGGGAACAAGAGAGAGAGAGAGAGACCTATTCCAGTCGCACTCTCGCGCGGA
This sequence comes from Streblospio benedicti, assembly GCA_019095985.1. Lineage (NCBI taxonomy): Eukaryota > Metazoa > Annelida > Polychaeta > Spionida > Spionidae > Streblospio > Streblospio benedicti. Next base: position 35,364,924 of record CM032660.1, read on the forward strand.
GACGTAATCGTAGCCGCGCCCCCTCACGTAGTGATCGCGGATCCACCGCTCCTTGAGTAACGTACGAGCTCGCGTCTCGGCCATCGTGAGCTCAGTCAGAGGGTGTTTTTGATCGTCGAGACCGGCGTAGCACGTCGCGCAGGCGTGGAAGAGGCAACCCTGGGGAGAGAGAGAGAGTTTATTTTAGGCGGTGAAACGCGTGTAATCGTTACTGAAGGATGAAAATGAACGCTGGCTGTGTTAAAAGAAGAAGAAACACTCACGTGAAACTCGTAGATGACTTTGCGTCCGCGAAATAGAATATCATTGTGGAGACGGTCTCAACGTGGGGACGGGGGTAAGATTTCGGACCCTACTCGATTTCAGAGGTTCATTCTGAACATCTGATCCTCAGAGTGCTAGAATGAAATAAACCCATTAAAAATCATGTTCAATCACAATAGTTCATTTTTTAGCATGCATATTCATATGATTTCAAGTGGCTTCCACTCGTAAATGATTTGTGACAGATGTAGCAGTAATATGATTTCTCATCAGTATGTTGGGATGCAGGAACCCGCCACTGTTCCGTCACCCACCGGGGACGGATGTCGGATCTGCGACATTGGTGTCGGGCTGATAGGTGTTTCTCGCTCTGCCAAGGTTAGAGAGTGGCAGGTTGAGGGTCTCCTTCTGGAACATTCAAGGGGATGTGGTTGAGGGGCCACGATGATATACCTGTTTGACTTGGGGCCTCAACGCCCAGTGCCGGATCCCCCGCCCCTGCGCTGGGCTCCTGAAAGGGCTTTCCCCGTTGCCCCTCTTTGGGATGGTTGCCTCCCCTCCCCCTTGCCCATCGCGTGACAGCGCGGTTATAATATTATTTTATATATATTTTATATATACATTTTATTCTCAGGTCAAAATTAGAAGTTAACATGCATATGAACATAAAGGTGCAAAATGTATTTAAAAACACATGATATGAAAGTACACAGACATACATGTACATGCAAATTTGAAAAACGGTCAACAGCCTCCCCTATTTGTGTTCTTGGATATAGTTCCAAGTTGCTTCCTTTGCTCTTGTATATACTTCATTTGTTGGTTTGAATTCAAAACAGTCACCATTATTGTTTATTTTGGTTGCCAAGATAGCACACAAAGTGTCATTTTTCATTTGTGACCTATAGCTGGTGTGCACCTTTTTTACCATAGAAAATACTCTTTCACGGTTACTGATGCTGTTGGGAATTGTCACCACTGCTTTTAAAACAATGGACAGTAATGGAAATCTGAAGCCTTGGCTAGTCTTCATTGACATCACCTGATGCCCTGATCAATGATTTAGATTTTGGCATTTCTTCTGAGGACATTAACAAAAAGTCATTAACTTCATCCCCAAGTTTGTCCATGTTTTCATTTTTGACAAAACTAAATTTCTGGGCAATCTTTGTTATAGCATGGACTTTCATCTTATCATAATCTTTGGGGTTCAAAAATTGCAAATCTTGCTAAATGCTCTCACCAAATGGAAATTTTTTGATCATTTTTTCCACAACACCAATATAAAATTTTCTAACACTTTCAAAAATATCTCTTGAGGGTAGCATCAGTCATGTTTTCTCTCTCCTCTTCTAGCAATTGCCTAGTGGCATATCCCACCGCAATTTGATGATCTTCATGGAAGTTGGACCTATTTTTAAAGACCACTTTTGTACAATCTATTGCCTCTTTTATCACCATTTTTACAAATTTTGCCAATAACTTTTTCAGCAACCTATTCATTTCAGATACCATCATACCTATCAATGTTTCCTCAGCCTGTAAGAGTCTGTTAAATTCATTCAGTGGGCTGAGAATAAACTCTGAAAATATAGTTTCATTTCCACATTGTTCAAATTCTGTGCTGTTCTTTGAACACGGCCAGGCTTTTCCACCTCATCATGACAAGCAATTTGTAAGACTGGCCATTGCTCCAATGTTCTTTTAACGCATCGCTCTAAACTCAACCACCTTGTTTCGCAATGCTTCAATATTTTTGCAGGCTCTATGTCTGTGAACAGCTCATACTCTTTAAATGTCTCTTTTCTTTTGCTGCTGTGGTGAAAATGATAGAAAATATCCATCAAAAAATCATTTATTGGCAGTGGCAGTTCTTTCACCCCAGCTACACAACATAAATTTGCTAGGTGTGTTATGCAGTCCATATCAATTACATTAGGTTGGACGTCTTTTATCCTAGAAAGAACAGAGTTTTTCCTCCCCTTCATAACTGAACAATTGTCACTATTAAACAACACAAGGTTTTTCCAATGAATGTTCAAGGAACTGAGTGACTTGTTGAGCGAATCAAAGATGGCAGCTCCTGTACCAATATTACATACTGGCATGTCCAGAAACCTGGTCACTGATTTGCCAATGGTGCCATCAGCTAGCCTGACCAAAATTACTAGATTTTTATCACCTCCTTGATCATTAGATTCGTTGATCAGCAGAGAAAATGGCTGTTCAGCACATGCTTTGATGATAGGTGCTGATACATATGGTGCTATAGCATTTTTCAAAATCATTGGGGTTTTTTCCTTCTGCTGCATGCAAACTTTATAGCAATCTCACTGTCCAGGAACATTACTTTTACCAATTTTTTTCAAGTGGTCTCCCACAGCAAAAGGCAGGTTGTGTTCAGCAACAAAATTTACAAACAGTATCTCTGCATTGAGAACATCGTTCTTCAAATCTTTCTTGTGGCCAAAGAAAGAATTTATCTTCTGATTTGAAGACCTGTATACATGTATAAAAGAAGAGAAGGTCTTGAAATATATTCACATCACAACTAATTCAAATAAACTGCAAGTTCAATATCCCAACACAGATTTTTTCCCCATGATATACTATCTAGCTCATAAAATAAAAAGTAGGGTGTACACTAATTTTATTTAAAAGTTCAGTAAAAAATGAGGTGCAAATCATATTGATCCCATTAATCTATTCACAGATTGAATCAAGCACATGCTGTATGATTAACTGCAAAATACTTTCCAAGTTCCAAGCTGGAGTAGCCAAAATCGATGTTGAAATTGAAAGATACCATGGGATACCTCTTTTGGAAAGAACTTGTTTTGTGTGCCCAGATATAATTGAAGATGAGTTACATGTGATATTGCAATATCCAGCTTATGAAGACATACAGAACGATTTTCACTGCTTTTTTACCTCATATTTTTCCTTTAACACTGGAAACAGTACCTCTGTGCGGCAGTAATAGGTTACTGACTGAGCTGCTTGTCCCACTAACAGGCTGTTTTCTCTACCAAACATAGCAGTTCCTCTCCTTTCACTGACTTGATGTGGCCTTTCCTGGCCTGGTCTGCTGCCTCCCATAGTCTGCCAAGGGGGCCCATTGTTCGCTTGAGTTTAGACTCAACATGTTGCCAGTTGGCGTCCCTGGCTGCCACCACCTTATCTTTCTTCCCCGCAAAATATGCCTTCAAATCATCATCCATCTCAGGAGCTTTGAGGAAGTCATGCGAGGGTGTGGGCAGCTCCTCTAGCAGACCCTTCATCTCGTCTGTTGTAAAGTGGGTCGTGAAGTATGTGCTTGCCGTCTCGGCAATGCGGCGTGGCAGCGACCAAGTTGAGCTATTTGTTGCCGAGGGCATGACCGGCTCCTAGTCGTCTCCCCGTGATCCATCTGACTCCAAGCCCTTTTGATCACAAACTGAAGGGGATCGTGACCTCGAATCTCTCCCGTGGCATCTGCCTCGTGGCTCGTACTGCGATGAGCTCGACCGCGATCTGTGCCTCTTGCCTCGTGGCCCGTCTCGACACGACGATCTTGACCGCGATCGTTACCTTTTGCCTCGTGGCCTAGATACCGAGCAGGAACGTGACCGAATGGTCTTGCGATCTCTTGACCTAGACCTGCGGTGAGGGGAATGCACACTGGTCGGGTTACCTGTATGGTTATCCATCTGATCATCCATTTGATCATCCAAAGTGATTGTCTTGTCCCCGTCGCCCGCATGGGCCCCACATGGGAAGACATCACGTGAATCTCCCATCACAATACACAAACTGAATAGCACGAAAACAAACAAATCACAAAGCGAACTACGCACTACTCCAATGCACTAATCACTGTACTAATCCAAAGTATGTGGTGAAAGTAACACTATGAATACAAAACTAACTTCAACTGAATCACAAGCAAGGAGTAATCCACGGAAAAAAGGGGTAATCCTTACTAGATGTGTCTTGTTCGCGAAATTTTTGAAAAATGACTGAATAGTACGCATGCGCGATTTCTGTTTTAGTCTCGTTTTGAAATTCGGCGCATGATGTCATTCTGACGTCATTATGCAAAGTGCCAAAACGTCATGCCCGCACTAACATACACTTCTTGTTGACTCGAGTCACATCAAGAAAAGTCATTACTATGATAAGGTTTACACAAATGTTTACTTCGTTCGTAAGGCTCCTGGCATTTGCACAGTGGGCCCTCATCATTGGCCTCACAGATCCCAACAACATCTAGTTCGTTGTTTTTTCCACAAGTAATTCACGATGCTCTCTGCTGTTTGTTCTTGTAGATCTTGTTCGGCCATAGCAAGAGCATCATTTTGATCTTCTAAACCTAAAATCTCCATTGCAACCATTCAAATGAGGCCCTCTGTGCAGCAAAAAAGGAAGTCTTACCAATGATTGAAATTGTCTTTCACTGGCGTGTTCGCACGCGTCTTCATCATCTCCCGCATATGTGCCAGAGTTCCTACAACATAGTTTTCTATTATATTCAAGCAATCTAATATGTTCAATTCAAATCTTTTTGAAGAGCAACTCTTTTGAGTCAATATTCCGAAAGCACACTATGCATGTAAACAGTCTTCACCATATCATCACTGATATGAATACTCTACTCACAGTGCTATATCTATAATTTTCTATGTAGTGATAATGTACAAATAGGAATTTTGTAAAAAATAAACCATATATGTGCACAATTTTAAAGCTGGAGTCATTTCTTGTGCTTGCACAAATAATGTTGCGACTAAATTTGAGAATTTTTTTTTTTTGTTCATAAAGCAGAATGGTAACAAATTTCAATGATTCCATCAATGACCGATCAATGTCGATCAATTACCTGAGCGCGCTCTTGTAATCGTGCCTCCAGCTTTTTTTCTCCTGGATTTCTTTCACGAAGTCATGTTATAAAATTAGTTGGTTTTTCCTATCCTCCATAATACAAGATGTCAGTTCCCTTTGCCTGAAAACGTTGTATATGAAACTTCTGGGTTTATATCTTTTTTCAATGGCTTTTCATAGCACTTCTATGGTATTTTTTTCTCTTCTATTTCTTTCTCCTTATCTTCTAAGTGCAGCATTTGGTAGCTGTGGAAAGGCACAAAGCATATTCTGACACAATCCATTGTCAATCAAGTTCAGGTGAATTTGTTCAATAGTGTGACAAATCGATGATCTATCATATAAAATGTTATACAGTCCCAAACAGCAGACTCAGCCAGGCACTGCCAGGTGCCCACCTAGCGAAGCCTAGCGAGTCTGGAAAGGGAACATAAGCGCTATGCAGGCAACGGAACGACAGTCTGCTACCAACTGAAAAAACAATATCATACCATAAAAAAGGAGAAACGACAGCATAAAATTTGAATCATTTTATTCATGACAACAAATGGAATATCCAAATGAATCGTCAACCTAGCATCATTTAATAATCGCTGTAGTGGGCAGCAGAATACCTCTTTGGATGTAACACTCTGTCTGGCTATATCCGTGTGATAAACCTCACGCTCAGACCACCTGGCATGAAGGTAATTGTAAATCTTGCCGCTAGCAGGAGTGATAGCGGTGCGCGGCAGCACACCCTGCCCTCGCTCCGCCCGTTAATGTAAACGTACTGGTACTCCTCATCCGGGTGGAGCGGGCAGAGTTCATTAAGGCGCAGGCAAGCCTCAGCCGAGGTGCGCGCCCACGCGTTGCTGCCAATAGGAACATTCGCGGCTCGGGCCACTTGCCCAACAATTCTGCTGGCCAGTCCATGATGATGAAAGTATAGGTCTTTACTTATACTCAACATCGGACTGACATTTGCCCAGCTTGGAGACTTACCTTGGCTCTTTTTATCTGCTGCTTGGAATGCTGTTGTAGCTGAACAGTGACCATATGCCAGCTCACTGATGGCCTGAATCAAGTGAGATTCATCTTCTTGTCTCACCACCTGGCACTCTAAATAGTTGCAGGCTAGTCTTCTGATCTCTGGATGTGACAGCTTTAAGTCGGGAAGGCTTCGTGCCAAGGCGTGGAAGTAGCAACTACCATCTGCAGGTGTCGGTGGCTCACGGGGCTTCAGTCCAAGATCTTGAAGCCTGTTGCTGATGGTTTTTCTCTCTTGAGACAGCATTTGGCTATCAGCAATTGATTGCTCAATTGCCATAATGAGATCTTGCTGCTCTCGTAGGTACTCTTTGGGTAATGCAGTTTATGATGAAAATCCACCTTCGGGTAATGTTTTCTTCAGATTCTCCGTTGAAAATACACCTGCGGAGTGGTTTTATCCTCTTGTATGATCTGTCAAATAGTGTTGGCTGAGCCGTTCTAGTGATATCATTGAACTCTTCTTCATGAAGCTCTATACTTTGTTGCTTCTATTTCAGAAATTTCATCTCCATCTATTGCTTACCTTTCCTCCTTGATTGGCTGATTATTTGCTTCTGAAGCCATTTTTCTGACAACAATAATTTTAGCAACTTTTACTTCATTGCTATGTACCTCTGTTCCATGTTACGAGGTATTTTCGAATACAGCTTAGAAGAATAAAGGCGTGAATGGAGCTTATCTACTCTTACAAATGAAGATCCGTGGAGATTGATATATTTCATTTTGTTGATTTATTTCTTCATTATCTATTCAATCTTCAGTTTTAGGATGGACTTCATTTCAATATCATTTTGCTGATTACTAATGTAACAGAAAATCATAATGCATACAAAATATTACTCATACAAGTTCAATTACAATGACTAAATATAAAGAAAATAAAGAACTAAGAAATAGAATATGAATGTGTAATATCTGATATTTTGGGAATGTGAACTTAAACAGAATTCGAAACAGAATGGAAGAAATAACTTAGCTACAGAAAGTATTACACAGTATTTTTAGCAGTATTTATACAAGTATTAAAAAATTAAGCATAAGTACATATAGTATTAGAGAGAATGCAAGCCAATTTTAATACGATACTTAGGTATTACCATTCCTTTTTTGGAGCGTAGGAATTCATTTTTTGGTAACAAGGACCTGCCACATAATTCTTCGGCTTCTAAAATTTTTCGTTAAACAATAATTTTAGCAACTTTTACTTCATTGCTATGTACCTTTTCCATGTTACGAGGTATTTTTGAATACAGCTTAGAACAATAAAGGCGCGAATGGAGCTTATCTACTCTTACAAATGAAGATCCTTGGAGATTGAGAGATTTCATTTTGTTGAATTATTTCTTCATTATCTATTTCATCTTCAGTTTGAGGATGGTCTTTCATTTCAGTATCATTTTTCTGATTACTTACATGATTACCATTGTTTGAATATTATTTGAACTGAGATTTAAACCTTTATTTAAACGTAACTGGTTAGCAGGTGAATTTGTTCAATAGTGTGACAAATCGATGATCTATCATATAAAATGTTGTACAGTCCCAAACGGCAGACTCAGCCAGGCACTGCCAGGTGCCCACCTAGTGAAGCCTAGCGAGTCTGGAAAGGGAACATAAGCGCTATGCAGGCAAGGGAACAACAGTCTGCTACCAACTGAAAAACAATATCATACCATAAAAGAGGAAGAAACGACAGCATAAAAATTGAATCATTTTATTCATGACAACAAATGGAATATCTAAATGAACTGCAACAATACGGTGGTTATGCAAGAATATAATCCATAGCCATTAACCCAGTATCAATATCCATTACTCCAAGTCAAATCGTCAACCTAGCGTCATTTAATAATCGCTCTAGTCAGCAGCAGTATACCTCTTGGATCTAACACCCTGTCTGGCCATATCCGTGTGATACACCTCATGCTCAGACCACCTGGCATGAAGGTAATTGTAAATCTTGCCGCTAGCAGGAGTGAAAGTGGCGCGCGGCAGCACACCCTGCCCTCGCTCCGCCCGCCCGTTAATGTAAACGTACTGGTACTCCTCATCCGGGTCAAGCGGGCAGAGTTCATTAAGGCGCAGGCAACCAACAATTCTGCTGGCCAGTCCATGATGACGAAAGTATAGGTCTTTACTCATACTCAACATCGGGCTGACATTCGCCCAGCTTGGAAGCTTACCTTGACCCATGTTTTGTAAATAATTTCTCATAGTTGGAACACCAACTTGTTCGGTGGGCATAACGCTTAAGGAGTAACCAGAAATTTGCCCCTGAACAATAGACCGAGTTGGTTCAGGAATACGCATAAGAATCCCTGACAGCCAATTACAGAAAGACATTACACCCCCATCTTCGCAAGCAATAGAGGGAAATCTTTTTACCATTTATTTCAGTGACTCAATTTGTACTTCTTTGTCTTTTAAAAGACTTTCAACCAATGATTGGCTAATTACAACAGAATCCCCCCCACCACCACCAACCACAGTAGCACTGGCCGTGCGTCCACCTGAAAGTTGTGGATTAATTAAGTATTTTGATGATCACAAGGATCCCATGTTCACCGTGATGTTAAAGTACACTTTGCACACAGAATTTACCTCCCAAATGATAACACAAATAGCATTTTGTAGAATTTTGCACTAACAACAAAAATAAAATTATAGAATCCAAAGTAACTGTTTCCTTTAAAACTTATGTATTAAACACATATGTGGCTCAATCCACAAACAATTTTTACGATTTTAATTTATTAATAAGCTGGAAATCTGCAATATTACATATGCCCAGCATGATTAATTTCTATTTACAAACAAATACAACATTTAATACTCACTGGTACCAGCGCTTGCAGAAGACCCTGGTCTCGACGGTGCTAGTTGCTGGTGAGGAAGGTGGGAGATGGGCTGTGAGTTTGGAGTTGAATCAAAAATGGTGAGATCCTCATCAAAATCTGATATTGTCCCAGGTTCTACACGCCTTTTTTTAACACCAACCGTGAGATTAGGAGGTTGATTCTGACTCAAGTTAGAAGAAAGAAAATTGGCTTGAGACCAAATTATAATTCTCTTACTGCCCTTGGGTTGAAAATCAGCCCCACCTGATCTGTTTTTTTCCCTCAACATCTTAGTAAATGTGTCTCTTATATTAGTCCATGCCGCCTTTATTTGGTCGACAGTTTGAAAACATTTCATGGTTTCTAACCCAGCTTGCCAAATGAAATATTTTTCCTTTTCTTTTTTGAAGTTGGCATGACTTCTCTGCCATAATGGTGCATTTGATTTAACAAATTCTATCAAAGTAGACGTTTCATCGTCAGTCAAAATTATTTTACTTTTATCAGGGACCCCACCACCCCCACCCTCCTCACTAGACTCAGATTCCCCTCTCCTCATCGATGAAGCCTGGGTGATGGGGATGTCTGAGTTGGCCTCTGACTCGGACACGTCTGCACGCACGGCGGTACTTGATGGAGGCACTGAAAAGAATTTCACCCAGAAAGATTTAATTATTTGAAAGTATATACACATTTTTGCGTACAGTTTAGCAATAAAAACAGTGTTATACGCATTAATACGTTCGGTACATGGTTAATTACTTCTCAACTTTCAAGTAAGAAAAACTACTCATGGCCACGTGGTCAGGAGCACAAATTTTAGCACAAGACTTTCAGTTTAATATTATTAACAAATTTATATTGACGCCAGCAAGGAAGCTTCTTGAAATTAAACTTAAACTACTTTATATTTAATAAGCAACAAAACTTATTGAATTGTATCAAAATTTCAAGTAACACAAAATACTCATTGCCACGTGGTCAGGAGCACAAATTTAACCACACGACTTTCATTATCTTATTATTAACACTTTTATATTGTCGCCAGTGAGGGAGATTCTTGAAATTAAACTTCCACTAATTTTAACCAAAAAAACTTAGTTAATTGTATCAATTACTAACCTTTGCCCTTCCTTTTGGGAGCGGTCGACCTCATCTCGGTCACGGTTCCAATCACGAGGCCTCCCTCCATGGACGTCGACGTGGATGGTACGCGGGCTGGTGCTGATGTTGTTGCTGTGTCCTTTGGAGGAGTTGGCGATCTAGGAGGTTCAGTTTGAGCGTCAGTTGTGGAATCCATGTCTGGTTCAACATTAGCTTTTGCAATCTTCTTCCTTTTACGTCCCGCGACTACACCGGTTCCAAGATTCTTCTTCTTTTTGGGGGCCATTTTATGCTTTTCCTTTCTTTAAATCTTCTTAAAACTTTAAAACTTTAAATTAAACTTCCGAAAATGTTAGTAACATCTAAATGAAATTTCCACGTGGTATTCAATTCGAAACTTTGGCAAACGTGGTGCTGGTGTTGGTGGCTTGAAGTTTTGAAGAGCAAGAGACCATTATTTGCCGCGCCGCGCCTTTTACACGCGCGGCACCTAGTCTAGTGCGGCGCCGTCGATACCGCTGCGTGGCGCTGTTGTTTGGCAGCGTACGGCGCCAACCGACAGCGTGTTAGGCAACGGACGTCGCCGAGCGCCATTGATTCGTATGTAAAAAAAGACTGCGTCTGTAGACAACGGCTGCGTACGTTGTGATTTCGCCCTGTGGCAGAGCGAGTCAGGCTCTGTACGTGGTTGGGGTGACACCGTTGGCTTGGGATTTGCTCTGTGGCGTTGTGATAAGGCCCCGTACGTTGCATTTTGACTACGTGGGAGGCTGCGTACAGAGTCCTTGCGCCGTCGTTTCCAAGTACTGTTTACAAACATGGATTATCATATTGAGTGCCACGACGTGCTCCAACGACGTACAGAGGGGGACCACGATATTTGTGATTGTCTAAACAGGAAATAAGTTTATGGTCAGATATGAAGTGATTTGTATAAGAAAACAATACTATTTCAATCAAAGAATGCTTGGCAATTATGATGATCAATAAAACAGATTACATATTTATTTACAATATTTATTCATTTATTTCATACACATTGAATGCACGACTTGTACATGTTTATGGACATTTTCTGGTGACATTTTACTACAGACCAATATATATGTCTATATGACCTATATATCTTTAATACTACAGATTACATATTTATTTACAATATTTAATGCTAAATTTCATACACGTTGAATGCACAACTTCTACATGTTTATGGACATTTTCTGGTGACATTTTACTACAGACCAATATATATGTCTATATGACCTATATATCTTTAATACTGTGGGCCATCTCCACTGCTATGAGCGTTAATGGCCCATATTCATTACTGAGTGACGGTTTTCTCATTTGTCCTGTGACTGCCAATGGGCACATGCTAATATTGCTTTTTTTTCTTTTCCCTCCTCTCCTTTCCAATGTCACTGCCAATTTTTTTCACATATTTCTCTCAGTATGTTGTTCTTTATGCATACATATCTATCATTTTTGTTAGTTGCCAGTAGTTCACAACCTTCTCGGTGGTGGTGTGGCGCACACCAAAAAAGCCGTTATTTTATCATCATGCCCATATATGGTGGCACAATTTCCAAATCTGGCATCACCTATAGTAAAGGCATGTAATTCAAAAATGTTACTTTTTTTACATATTATAAATAAGATGAATATTATCAATATATATTTTTATAATTTTAATCTACATGTCAAATTGCAGATTCAAATACAGCAGCTACAGCTAAGTTTATTGTCAAAAATATGATATTTAATCACTTAAATCAAAACAACTAGTATGCATTATTAAAAATGAGGGTAGAAACAAATTAACTTTTTCTTATTATGGAAATGATACTATAAGATATTAAAGTATCTTATGTTATCTGTTAAAATTTCTTTAATCACTACAATCAAAACCACATATTTTAACTTTTTACCTATTTAAAATAATACTAATTAGAATTAATGTATCTTATATTTTTTCATACCTGAATAGCTGATAGAGAACTGTTTTTGTAGTCCTGAAACAAGTTGACACTGAAATTTGGAAGTGGTAGTGGTCTTCCCAGTCTTCAGCTCCATAAGGCCCCCCCCCGAAAATTTTAGAGGTGCTCCAGATTGGTCTTGGTCCATTGCTTCTGTTTGGTGTTGACCCTACATTTTTGTTTGGTCCAACCTGTTAAAAAACATTGGTACCCTCATCAGTATTCTCATATGGCAGGTTGGTGATATTTTTATGGTATTATTTTTGAATTGGGATGGTGTCTAGAATGGTGAGTTTGGCTAGTCTTATGTCACCGCAGTCCGAGAAATGAAGGTGTAATAATCTGGATCTATTGTGTTTGGTGGCTGTTGCCTGGTATTCCACGTAATCCTGTCTTGTAATATGTTGTTTGTATCGAATGGCCAGGCTTTGCAGGGTATATCCCACATATCCCGCAAGGCAGACATTGCATTGTATTAAATATACAATGCCTTTTGTATTACAATTGGCGTGGTGTGGCAACCGGATCGGTTTTGGTTGCAATTGTGGGGGAGTGTCAGTGGGGAGGGGGTTTAATATGTCCACGTGTGTTGTTGTGGTGAGGTTGCCTGTGTTGCAAGCGATGCATTTTGGTTTGCCACAGGGGTGTGAACCCAGTGGTTGCTGGTTTTGTTGCATTTTCCATTTTGCAAATAGGCGGCGAAGTCTACTGTTACAATATCCCTTGTTTGTGTGACTATACCATTGTAAACATGGGGTGGGTGAAATGATTGTGTATGGAGGAGGCTGCGTGTGTCCGTAGGTTTACGGTAAACCTTGGTGTCCAAGAGGCCTGTATTTTGAAAGCCAGGGCCCTTGAAGATAGTAACATCCAAGAAGTTAATTTGTTCTGTGGAGTGGTCAATAGTGAATTTAATGGAACTGTTAATGCTGTTGAAGGTTTCTTGTATGTGGGTGGCTTGTTTATCGTCCCCCTGGAACACCAGAAAGATGTCATCCAGGAATCGACAATAGTAAAGAATTGGGATGTTAATTTTGGTGAGTGCTACTTTCTCCAGTTGTGCCATAAAGATGTTGGCTAGCCTAGGAGAGTAGCAATGTCCCATAGCAGCTCCTGATGTCTGGATGTATGGGACATTGTAGAATAGGAATGTGTTGTTGCTGAGGCACAATTGTAGTAGTTTACATGTATGTTCTATGTATGGGTTTCTTCTGAAAGGTCTCGGGTTCAATCCCCGACATCACCACCATTATGGGAGGAGACATCTGGTTGTCTTTATTATGATTTATTTCTTACTATAAGATGTTAGGATTGATGTAGCTCTTTAATATCAATTATATTAAACGCTATGTTGAAAGGATATGAGTCCAATCTGAGTGCACAAACAACTGTATCCAAGTTATAATTTTATTGTCTATCATCACATGAAACTATTATCTATTGACTATTGACTATTGAATGATTTTTACTGAGCCACGTAAAAAACCCTCATTATTGGGTAGTACATTTCCTATATTCACTACTTCATATAGGGTGAATCGTTCGTTTAGTTCTACTAATGGAATTGGTGTATGAACGAGTAGGGCATCCTTAAAAATTGATGCTGATGTTCCCGGAAGGGTGTACAGTTTATGAATACTCGATTTGTCCGATATGGGCCTAAGACCAGAATTATTGCTAACCAGTAACTTTTTGACATCACCAATCGCGCTTGCAATATTATCAATGGTAACAAAAGAATGAGGGAGGTAACCCCTGCGTAAGTTATCAAATGCAGTGAGCCACTGTTTATAGAAATTTTCCATTCTTATTTGGGCTGTGTAACGATTTTCCATTGTTATAAGATTATGTACAATAGTTTCACGATAATCGTTTATCTTAACATAAGATTCCAGAAAGTTTATTGCCTCTGATTGGCGGATTATTGCCTTTCTATAGGATGCCTGTAGGCTAATGGACTGATTCATAGTTTTCCATATTGTGTTAATTCTATCATCAACTACCGTTGTTACATTGTCCAGAAGGGAGTGGAATGATCCGATGTTTTGTTTTAATTCTTGGGTCCTTCTGAAGTTTCTTTTTACGAATTCTTGTATTGCCTGTGCCTGCGGGACAGTTGAAAGTCCAAAAAGACGCCCTGTGGAGTTTGAGAAGAAAAGTGATACAATTGATTATGACTATAATGTCAAAATGGGTGTATTGTTTTAGTTTATGATGTAAGGGAAATTGTCGTGTAATATCTTTTGTCATAATATATTTTGTAATAGGCCAAATAGTAGTTTTCTTACCAAAAAAGTCTCCAACTGGTTGTAAAAATGTGGATCTCTTGCGTCCATCTTCAACTTAAAACAGATTCATCATATTATAGTAACAAAGAAAGCTGTTAGTCAATGCCGATATGACTTAAAAGTACAGTCTAAATACATATATAATCTAGGGTTATCGCTTCATTTCAACCTCACATCACATTTAGACTTTGATGCAAGCAGCAAATTGTTGCAGGAGCCGGTAAGGCTAGACATTCCTGAGTTTGAAGATTTAAAATCGCACATTCGTGAAAATAAACTACATGACAAAGATTTACAGCTAGAAATGTCTGAACTCGTACGTAGGTCTTATATGGGTACAAGTGTCGATGAAGAACCATATCAAAGTATACTAGATTTTGGCTTAAACTTTACAATCGTTGACATACTACTATGGTCAGCAATTTTTGTAACACTAATAATGTCAGGTTTTGCTCATTATAGAATAAATACACTCATTGCAAATGTTTGGGAGGGGTTCTTTATTAGTTGATGTCTTTTTATTATTATTTTTTTGAATTGGGATGGTGTCTAGAATGGTGAGTTTGGCTAGTCTTATGTCACCGCAGTCCGAGAAATGAAGGTGTAATAATCTGGATCAATTGTGTTTGGTGGCTGCTGCCTGGTATTCCACGTAATCCTGTCTTGTAATATGTTGTTTGTATCGAATGGCCAGGCTTTGCAGGGTATATCCCACATATCCCGCAAGGCAGACATTGCATTGTATTAAATATACAATGCCTTTTGTATTACAATTGGCGTGGTGTGGCAACCGGATCGGTTTTGGTTGCAATTGTGGGGGAGTGTCAGTGGGGAGGGGGTTTAATATGTCCACGTGTGCTGTTGTGGTGAGGTTGCCTGTGTTGTAAGCGATGCATTTTGGTTTGCCACAGGGGTGTGAACCCAGTGGTTGCTGGTTTTGTTGGATTTTCCATTTTACGAATAGGCGGCGAAGTCTACTGTTACAATATCCCCTTGTTTTGAGTGTTTTGAATAGGGATTTGACCTCCTGGGTGAACTGTGAGTGAGATGAACAGATTCTGTTGTATCTAATAAGTTGGGATTTGACTATACCATTGTAAACATGGGGTGGGTGAAATGATTGTGTATGGAGGAGGCTGCGTGTGTCCGTAGGTTTTCGGTAAACCTTGGTGTCCAAGAGGCCTGTATTTTGAAAGCCAGGGCCCTTGAAGATAGTAACATCCAATAAGTTAATTTGTTCTGTGGAGTGGTCAATAGTGAATTTAATGGAACTGTTGCTACTTTCTCCAGTTGTGCCATAAAGATGTTAGCTAGCCTAGGAGAGTAGCAATGTCCCATAGCAGCTCCTGATGTCTGGATGTATGGGACATTGTAGAATAGGAATGTGTTGTTGCTGAGGCACAATTGTAGTAGTTTACATGTATGTTCTATGTATGGGTTTTCTGTGTCTATGTTGTAGTGTTGTGCCATTGCCATTACCATTGTTTGAATATTATTTGAAGTTAGATTTTCCATTTATTTAAACCTTTATTTAAATGTAACTGAAAATCATAGAAAATACAAATTATTACTCATATAAGTTTGACTAAATATGAAGAAGTAAAAGAACTAAGAAATTAAATATGTGTAATATCTGATTGTTTGGAAATTTGCACTTTAATAGAATTTGAATCAGAATGGAAAAAAAATGACAAAGCTCCTGAAAGTATTACACATTATTTTTAACAGTATTACAAGTATTAGAAAATTATGCATAAGTACATATAGTATTGGAGAGAAGGCAAGCCAATTTATAGTCTATGAATTCCTTCATTCTTGTTTTTTCATTTCAATATCATTCTTGTTTGCACTTTTTATTTCATTGCTACCTTACTCTGATCAGATACTATTATTACAATCTCTCCTCTATCCTGATCATCGGTCCAATTCACTAGGTAATCATCAGAGCCTGCAATATCTTCATAAAATATGCATTGAAGTGTGTGTATCCATACAAAGAACTGATCTCCGTTGGTCTTGAACGTTCCACACTTCATTAGTGTTGTACTATCGACTGACCATCTCAAACAGAATTTGCTTTCTATTGGAGCTGTTACCTCCTGCATATGAGAATTTCTCACAATGCTTTTTTCTATCAAATGTTAAACCAGTCTGTTGCATGTATTCATTTTCTACGCTGCCATTTTTTATAAAAAGTAGCAAATTCGTCGATCTTGTAGAATCAGAAGACATCACTCTTATTGGGATTACATTGTATCTTTGATTGTATGGTATTCTGTTAGTTGATGATAATACAATCATTTGGAATATACCAGTACCGTGTTATTCATGCACATGAATGGGATAATGCCCAAAACATCACAATCAAAGTCACGTACACAAAGTGCTTGTGAAGGGAATGACATATCACCCTTGTGAGAATAAAATGTAGACAATAAAGATAATTTAGTTTAAAACTCTTAAAGTTTATTTTGCTGCAATATAATATGTATAGTATTTTGCAAATTTGACATATGCATGCACACAAACATACACAGAGTTGCCAACATTGGAAATTAAAAAAACAGTATATCAGATGAAAAAAACAGTATTTTGAGCACAAAAAAACAGTATATTTCAAAAAACAACTTTTTATTTATTAAAAATACAGCATAATACACTAAGACTGTCATAATGTCCATTTTATGATTTAACACACAATACAAAGTATTAAAATAAAAATAACATGTTCTTCAGAATAATGTCATTTGCAGGTATTTACTATTTGCAGCATATGTTGCACTTTTAGCCTTCTTTAACAACTCATCATCATACTGTTGATTGAAACAACTGTTTCCATAAGTAGCTACTTTTCTCAAAAGCAGTTTGTCTAGGGTGTCAATGGACATATTAGCCCTGAACTCATTTAGATTTTTCCCAACAACTGAGAAAATCCTCTCACAATCACTGTTTGAGTGAAAAATGGTCAAAATTGACAGCATAAATTTGGCCAAATGAGGAAACAAATGACTGTCAATCAGACTTTTCAATTTCAAAATTTTTGAACCAGGCAGTATCCATTTCTTTATTCTCTAGGATGTCTTTTGGCAGTGTGAAAGACTGGTATTTCAGAAACTCTGATTCCAGATCATCTATTGAGGTTTCATGAAGCAAAGAGGGAAATTTATTAACAAAAAATTCAATGCTGTCAAAGCTACTAGTTGCTTGGTTTTTAATGTCTGCAACTTAAGCATGCTCCAGGATTTCCTCTTTGAATGGCAGCTTTGCCCGAAGTTTTTCAACTGCTGATATATAGAACTTCAACACCTTCATATTGAATTTTGTCAGATCAAATTTTTTTTTCACCATGTAGGCACTTTGAAGTTTAAGATCTTTGGGTGTTTCTATAAAAACTTCGGAGCAGTCGATGATTGATCGTATGCCTGGAATGTGTCGGTATCGGTGTGGTTTGGTGTTGTGAACATGTTCTTCTTAACAAAATTTTCAACATAAAGTATGTATTTTGATGAAAGTATTTTTGGTTGGTATTCCTGTATAAAACAAAGTATCTGTGTCATTTTTAAGGTATTTAGACAACAATGGTGAATTTGGTGTAACCGTTTTTTTTTTTATTACACTTTGGGTTTTTAGATTACTTAGTTCTTGAAGGATCACTGATTTTTCTTGCTCGAGAGTTGCTATTTTGAGTTTTAAAGTACGTATTACATTGAAGAGAACAAAAATTAGAAATTTCATCACAAGAAAAGTACAATTGGTATTGTTTGTTGAACTAGGTTCATTGCTGATACACGTAGGTTCATTACTAGTCATTTTAGTGGCACCTACATCTGCTGAGTTTGTCTCAGCAAGCTTCAATTTCTCATTAGCACCTTGAACCTTGATATCTTGAAGCAACTTTTTTAGCACATAGATAACTATTTTTTATTGATTGCTTTTGTTTCATTTCCTCAATCTCTTTAACCGTCATCTTCAAAACCTTATCTCCAGCAGTGTCAAGTAGACTATCACAGAGGAGGTCAATAAACCTCCCATCACCACAAGCTTCATTTAAACTACTCATTACCTGCTCAACTTTATGAGACTTTGAGTCCCTCGGAGCATAATGAAATCGGGCTTGCATATCAAGATCGTTAATCAGGAAACTTCAGGGTCATACGAAGGCGTACCATTGCCTCACTTGTCCCAAACACCTGGACCAGCGTCTGTTGTTTGAATGTCTATTGGACGATGTTGTGGTACCAGTTGTGCAAGAGCAGTGAGACTATTAGATACTGTTTCAGCACACTCCTGATTCCATCTACAAATATGGAAGCACCAATTTTTTGTGTCAATATGTAGATTTAACTTGTTAATTATTGAACAGAGGTCAACTGGACAAATATGTTGATTTTGTATAAATACATTTGCACATAAAGTAATCTTCTGTGAAGTGTCTGGATTCTGAGTTTCTCCCGTTCAAAATGCAAAGTATCGTCAATTGCAAGTGAATAATCATCTGCGATAGTCATCATAGAAAACTGTTTCAACGAATCACGTGCAGGAAAACATATCCATTTTTCACACTTCTGTTGCAGTTTTCTACTCCTGTACCATCCAACTCATGTTCTTCTGGATATGAGAGTCTGTCATGGTACATATTATTTGCCCAATTAGTTGCTGAGCTTGATTTTTTCAGTATGACTTAGGTTTAACATGTACACTTATTTTAGCACCTGTCAATGCGAACACATCCCTGTTTTGAACTTGTGCTTCTGCCATGTCTTTCATAATCAGTGTAACACCAGGGCATATATAGCCTTCTTTTTGTGAATGAAAATAATTTGTTTTATAGGAAAAACAAATTATTTTTTTCTGGACACATATACAAACAAACTATTTTTTTTTGGGACATATGCAGAAACAAACTATTTATTTCAAAAAAAGACCTAGCCCCCCCTGATGTTTGTCTGGACCGCCCCTTAGAAAACAAAAGCGAACTTGTAAACAGGTTTGATAGATGTGGGGTTTTTTTTCACCTCCCATTTAACGGCCCTCCCGTGTAACCGCCCACCCCCCATTTTGAGAAAATTTCCATCTAACCGGCGCTTGGATGGTCGTATACGGTACATAGAAATACTAATGTGCTGACAGCAAGTTCAGAACTATACATTTTCAATCATAACTAAAAAATGATAATGAATATCAAAATAAAAATTATAGGAATGAAACGCTATTTTTTTGCCGGATCTACATCGCAATTTTGATTATTCTGATTGGTCTACATAATAGTGAACACTTACATGAAAATGGCATTTTTCCAGTGTCTGAGAGACAGTCAGACATTTTGAACAAGTCAAAATTGGGGATTAGGTACCATGATTGGAAGAGCCAAGTTTGTTTATATTTTTGATTAGCATACACATTCATGTATCACCAATTATGTGACTATCCATGTGTATGCAAATCAAAAATATAAACTTGGCTGTTCAAATCATTGTACCTAATCCCCAATTTGTTGTATTCAGAAAGGATTTTGTGGAAACTGGTTGATCTGTGATCCATTATTGTCCAGTGTCTGGCCACATTCTGGATGTGGCTGCTCATGTCTTTGTGGCTGATTGTTTAGAGATGGTAACATTACACTGTAGGGCGTGCTGCTGCCAAGTGTGGGATTTCCTCTTTGCTGCTCACTCTGATCTGCAGTGGTTGAATCTGCTTGGATCTCCACTCCATTAATACAAGTGTATTTTCTTTTCTCTTTTTTTTTTCGTTGCATTTTTTTTTACACTACTTTTCTGGCCCTTGAGGATAAAAAACCCAAAAAGACTGTCCGTGTGTGTGTTGTCTTCCCGTTCCGGGGTCACTGGTCAGTGGCGAACTGCGATCTTCTAATCGTATTGTGTCAAAATTTTGAAAAATGAAAAATTTGGCGGTCAACGGTCTGTAGTTGGCGGTCTCTATGTCTCTTGTCTCAGTCATTATATTACGTCAGTATTCAGTCAGTTAACTATCATGTCTCTGGTTAGGGGCATTTAGTCATTAAAACAAAACTAGTTCAATATGTCGGCAGCTAGCCACTCTGTTCACAATCGTCTTGTGTCTACTGTCAGTCCGTTAGTCCGTGGTCTCCTCAGAAGGGGTGCGCCTGGGACAGAGCTGGCGCCCCAACTCTAATTGCTCCGGCTGGTGGAGCCGCCGCTGGTGCCACAAAAGCCGGGGGCAAAGGCGCTCTTCCTTCCGTACTTGGACTTGGTAGATGGCAAAATGACGGGCGTCTGGGGATGCACTACAGGTGCGCCAAACACTATTGGCACTGGCAGAGGAGCTGCAGCTGCCTGGTTCCCAAAGGGCGAGGGCAAAGCCCCTACAATCAAAGGTGATTGCCAGGCTGGGGGTGCCTGCCTCATTATGTCTTCTCCCATCCGGCAGTGACTCTCCCGGATAAAGAGCTGCCGCTCTTGCTGATCCATGGCCTCTTGTCTTGTTGCCATCTTATTTTCCTTACCTTGCAACTCTGCCAGCTTTCTGGTAACCTCTTGTTGGTTCACTCTCACTTGCTCCCGTTGGAGCCCGAACTCCCTGTTTAGGTCGGACTGGAGGCGCAGGGCCGCGTCCAAATCTAACCTCTGTCGTTCCAGTGCCTCCTGTCGCATCCTCTCCTCCCTCTCCTCGGCGAACTCTGAGAGGTCGCGTAAGCCTCTACCCCACCTTCTCTCCACTGCGGGGTTCCACCCCCAATCCGATGAACTCACGTCCCTCCGGGTGGTCAGGTCCTGCCTGGACCACCACGTCCCCTTCACTTTCTGAGGAGGAAACCTCTATCCATCCCAGGATACCGTAGTGATCTACGCTTTCTTGGGCCCTAATCTGTAACCGACAAAAAATAGCTATTTGAATTTTGGGGCCTGGACTATTTGCTCTATATGCCATAAGAAAGTTTCCTCTGGATTTAATTTATTCATTTGTAACTACAACTAATCGCCCCATGTGAGTAAATAATCCATGAGTTACTGAAATACTTCCATTTTAATCTTCAAAGCCCCCTTTTACGTATCTTTGGTTGGACAGTATCATTTAGACTTTAGTTTCTCACCGAGTTTAATTGCTCCTTCTTACGCGAGTACAAGGAAATTTCATCACACAAGAATAGATTTCTACTGTGGCAAATCAAAATCAAATGTGGCTGTATTCCTAACCATAGAAAAAAAACTTACTATTAAAGCTGATTGTCCCTCAACCCAAATGAAAAAATCCACAGAACATTTAGAAAAGTCAAGTTGTTCAAGATATTTTTCTTCTGTGAAATTGTTCAAGATATTTTTCTTCTGTGAAATGTTCGGAGCTGTATCTTTCACAACACAGGAAAGAGCTGAATGTTAAGGGGGTGGGTTTGTGGAAAGGGTTGACATAAGTGTTGATAGGCTAATAGTCTCAAAGGTCATAGCAGAAATGAAATCTGAAAATACAAAACACATCCACCAAGAACAAAGAAGAAAGAAAGAATGATAGGTTGATTTTTTACCATAATACCAAACAAAATCATGCACATCTAATCTGGAACACTGCAAGTCAAAATTTCATGGAAATCCCTGGTATGGTAGATGATGCATTACAATGTCAAGTTTATATTCTGAAACTAGAATCTCAAATCCTACCTAACTCTAAATCCATTGACGAATGATCCTACCATCTAAAGTGACATCTCTCCAGCATACTAAATCCAGGCGTTATCAATTTTCAAAAGCAGCCCCTGGAGTGATCATGACTGTCTACTTGACCTGGATAAGGTGCACAGAGGTCACAGAGTCAGAGACAAGTAGCGTCACCTCGAGCCGGGTGTAGGACAGAGTCAGTGTGTCGTTGGAAGCACTTCTTCAGTGAGGCGACTGAAGTCCTCACTGCATCTACCCAGACAAAAGTCTTCCGCAAAAACTTTCCAGTGTCTTTCAAAAAACAACCAAAACGCCTGATCTTGTTCCTCACACACTCCATCATCAAAGAAAAGGCAGAAAAGGGCAAAAAACTATCAACAGAAGATGTACAAACGTCAAAAACTTTTGAAAAATTGTGAAAAGCTGCACCATCGTATTGCTGACTATGCTCTTTTCTTTTTTGATAATTCCTGAGCGTCCAGGAGTTGTTTCTCAACCGCGAGCTCATAATTTTCCATCTTTTTTGCTTCTAATTGAAGCATTTTTGCGGGCTATGCTGCTTGGGACCCACTTGCTTCAATACATCCTGATTAATGAGTCAGTGGTGGCGAAACGTTGGATGTGGCAGTTCTTTGAGAATGAGCAATTGCAAATCCAGAGTTGCATATTGAAAAAGGTGGCCCAGAATCTTCTTTCTTTTGGAGATGGCCAATGATGGGTTACTTAGTTTGATTATGAATGGTGCTCGTTCCCATTGTGTTTCGCATTTGATGCCATTTATTCATACCTTTATGTAATCCAGCGGATGCCATTCCATAACTCATTTGTGTGGTTTCATTTACGGTTGTTGGATGAAAATAGTTTGTTACACTTGTGACAGTAGAAAAAGAAGTAGTTGTATTGTCCCCTAATTGGAGCACTGTTGTATTGTGAAAGGATTTTGTGGAAACTGGCTGATCTGTGATCCATTATTGTCCAGTGTCTGGCCAAATTCCGGATGCCATTCCATAACTCATTTGTGTGGTTTCATTTACGGTTGTC
The DNA here is from genome assembly GCA_019095985.1 of Streblospio benedicti. NCBI lineage: Eukaryota > Metazoa > Annelida > Polychaeta > Spionida > Spionidae > Streblospio > Streblospio benedicti. The sequence goes on from CM032660.1 coordinate 35,387,957, forward strand.
AGTTGAAAATAGTTTGTTACATTTGTGACAGTAGAAAAAGAAGTAGTTGTATTGTCCCCTAGTTGGAGCACTGTTGTATTGAGAAAGGGTTTTGTGGAAACTAGTTGTTCTGTGATCCATTATTGTCCAGTGTCTGGCCACATTCCGGATGTGGCTGCTCATGTCCTTGTGGCTGATTGTTTAGAGATGGTAACATTACACTGTAGGGCATGCTGCTGCCAAGTGTGGGATTTCCTCTTTGCTGCTCACTCTGATCTGCAGTGGTTGAATCTGCTTGGATCTCCACTCCATTAATACAAGAATAGATTTCCACCGTGGCAAATCAAAATCAAATGCGGCTGTATTCCTAGCCATAAACAAAACTATTACTATTAGAGCTGATTGCTGCCAAGTGTGGGATTTCCTCTTTGCTGCTCACTCTGATCTGCAGTGGTTGAATCTGCATGCATCTCCACTCCATTAATACAAGAATAGATTTCCACCGTGGCAAATCAAATCAAATGCGGCTGTATTCCTAGTCATAGAAAAAAAAACTAAAAAAAAAACTTTCTATTAGAGCTGATTGTCCCTCAACCCAAATGAAATAATCCACAGAACATTTACAAAAGTCAGGTAAAAATGTTCAAGATACTTTTCTTCTGTGAAATGTTCGGAGCTGAATCTTTCACGACACAGGGAAGAGCTGAATGTTGTTACACTTGTGACAGTAGAAGTGTTGTATTGTCCCCTAGTTGGAGCACTGTTGTATTGTGAAAGGATTTTGTGGAAACTGGTTGATCTGTGATCCATTATTGTCCAGTGTCTGGCCACATTCTGGATGCCATTCCATAACTCATTTGTGTGGTTTCATTTACGGTTGTTGGTTGAAAATAGTTTGTTACATATGTGACAGTAGAAAAAGAAGTAGTTGTATTGTTCCCTAGTTGGAGCGCTGTTGTACTGAGAAAGGGTTTTGTGAAAACTGGTTGATCTGTGATCCATTATTGTCCAGTGTCTGGCCACATTCCGGATGTGGCTGCTCATGTCCTTGTGGCTGATTGTTTAGAGATGGTAACATTTCACTGTAGGGCATGCTGCTGCCAAGTGTGGGATTTCCTCTTTGCTGCTCACTCTGATCTGCAGTGGTTGAATCTGCTTGGATCTCCACTCCGTTAATACAAGAATAAATTTCCGCCATTATTGTTGATAATAATAATAATAATAGAAAGCTGTAATGAAAATATTTGAAGTGCCGGTATCCGATAGCTCACTGGCACAAAACTATAAGTGTGTACTATTTATGGAGCCATAGTCCGTCGCTGCAAGCGCTGTAGACTAGTTTCCAGGAAAGAAAAAAAATAAATATAGGGAAAGTTCATTATTTAGTTTCGCCTTTGTTTTTAAGGTTATTAATGGCCTGCCCATGAACTAAAACCGGTAGATGGCGCATTGAAGCAGCTAGGGCCTATTCTAGTTTTCGTCTGCTAGCTTGTCATAGCCCGTTACACTGCAACACTTTCACTGCGGCAATATTCAATTTTCATTAAGAAGCTATCATATCGCACAGGAAAAAACAAACTTTAATAATCTTTGTAGCTAGTGCAGACTCTGTGTTGTTCATTGCTTGCTGCAAAATTTTATAGGTTTTTGCTAGACCAATAATTCTCTCAACATGAACTCTTTTACTAGCAATTTTACGGTCTTTCAACACAGTTTCTCCAGATAATCTGTTTTTCTTATGAAAAAAAGAAGGAATATTTATTGTAACCATCGACCTTTCAAACGTATCCTGAACATTAAAACCTTTATCAGCCATTATACTGTCATAGGGATTGCACATCCGTGGAAGGTTCGACCGCTCACAAATTTGTCTATCACTGGCAGCCCCTCCATATGCTGGTGAAATATAAGTTATTAGCCCACCTGGTGAGGTTCCTCCCAAAACTTTAGCAGTATTGCGATTTTTGTAGGAAGAAAATGTAGCCTGTTATAATACTGGCTCCTTGGGTTTTTTGATAGGACATTCAGTACCATCAATTATCACAAGTGTACTGGGAAACTTTCGCTTGAAATCTGTTGGTTGATAAAAATCAATCATATCACGTGATGGCCACCAATCTATTTCACCCCACTGTAAAGCCATGAAATTAATCCAGGTAACAAAAATATTAGTTACACTTGCCTCTAGAATACGAAAAAGACGACTCAATTCAAAATTAGTTTTATGCTCCCTTAATTTAATTAGAGTTAAAAAAAATGGTCTTCAACTGATATAAGCGGTTTAGCATCATGGTAATAGTTCAATTCAATCACTGCTGGTCCCAATGTGTGTAATACCATGAGAAATTTGTCATAATTTTGTAAACCTGTATAAAAATGTATTCCCTCATCATCCGTGACAAAATGTCGTGCACTGAAAAGGCTCTGATATCCAATTTGGTTACCAATTGACTTTGTGGAAACACTTTCAGTCTGAGATGCAGCATCTAGTTGTGACTGATCTTGAATAGTGTTTTCAGATGTAATGCATTCTTGGGCCCCCACATCATTCATTGTCATGTCTCTTTCCTTGTTCAAATCCTCTTCTACAGAAATTTGATTTTTGACAGCTTCCTCTTCCATGAGTAGCTTTCTTTTTGCAAGCTTCTTACGGTTTTCTGCAGCTTCTGTAGGTTGTTTCGACCAAAAGAAGATGTTAGGAACAGCAGTCTTCTTCAGGCGCTGCTGTAGATGTGTCGTGCCTGTTAGAAATAAAATCTTAAATTACAAATACTCATTAGGAACAAGGGAAAGTAATGCGCAAGTAACGATGGGGTTGGTGACGCCGGCATATAGCTGCCTAAAAAGGAAGCACCGGGTGAAGGTGGAGGCGGCATATTGCCACCATCAGGAGGCGGCGGTACATAGCCACTGCTAAGTGAACCACCAGGGGCATTACCAGTAAAAGCTGGCAGTGACTGACTAGGCGGTGCAAATTGCTGGTTAGTACGAGTCAAAGATGCCACTGACTGATTAGTATTGGTTGCAAATTGCTGGGTAAAATTGTGGACGAGGTCTACGACTTGGTATAACAGTTCCGCACTTGCTGTTTCTGGAAAAGTCATACATTGTGCACACAAATAATTTGCTATTGATGTTACCGAGGGGTCCGTGCAAACCGGTGCTGGCAAGCGTTCCAGGATCCGGCTGTGTATGTCCATAATATGTTCACGTTCACGGTACAGCGCCGCAATTTCTTCTTGACTGTACGTGGCCCGAGGCGGAGCTCCAAGCGCGGCACTAGGGGTTCTTGATGCACCTGCAACATTATAAATGCCCTAAATATGTGGAAAGTGGTAATTTTAAACTATTTCAACTAGGTAATAAATATTTGTTACTGTACATGCAATTTGGAAAGTATTTAAGAAGAATATAATAAATTTTGATTAATTACTTTAGAACTATTGTTTGTTATTTCTATATATATATATTGAAGGGTACAAAAAGTCAATTTACCTGTGGTAACGCTGTCAGCTGAGGTTACTGAGCTTCTCGTCAGCTGAGGGGGTAACACGGTGCTGATGGTGGTCTCTTGTGTTTGCTCAGGAGCTGGGCTTGCGGGGCAGCTTGATATGTTTGATACTGTTTCAAGATTTGCAAGGTTCCCAGAGGAGCTATGTTGCTGGGATAAGCTTTTTTGGGAACTAGGTAAATTATCACTCCTGGTATCCCAGGAAAAACTTCTCACATTTTCCCTTTTCCCAGTGTGAATGATATTGCCCGATAAAAAATTGGCCTGCTGCCATATTAATTGATGCCTATGTCCAGCCGGGGTATATACCCCCGAGCCGGATCTGGCCGCGTCTTTGTCCATCTTGACAAAAATATCACAAATGTTTTTCCATTCAGTAGCAAAAGCTTCCCCTGTTGCTAACTTGCTGACATGTAAAAAACGGCAGGCCTCATCCCACAAAAACATTTTGTCTTGGGCTTTTTTAGAATAGTTTGGGTCGCTTTTATCCCACAGCATCCTGTGCACTTTTATCCATTCTATTAGCCTGCCAGTTTCAACGTCATTAATACTTTCAAGCTTACGCTTTCTTTTACTTTTACTTTGAGAAGGCTGAGTTGCCTGAGATAGGTCCCCCTCCCCACCCCCCTCCTGAGACTCTTGTGATAAGGCCTCTGGCCTGGACTCACCTATTCAAAGGAATAGGGTCATATTTTAACATAAATAGTAAACAAATATTTGTATCAAAATTCTAATATTTTTAACAAGGTAGTATTTTTTTCAATGAAAAATTCTGCTAATATTTTTTAATATTAATAACTATGGGAAATGCTTTGCTTTGAAAAAAATAAGAAAATTTATAGCATGATTATGCCCAATAAAAATGTGCTGATGTACATAAACTTTTTTACTCACTTGTCCTCGGGACCTTGCTTGGGGTGCTGCATGGTGAAGCAGAGGTAGCACCCTCCGTCTTGCTGCTGGAGACCAACGTAGGTGAAGGTGGAGGTGCTACGAGTGTTAATGGCCCATATTCATTACTGAGTGACGGTTTTCTCATTTGTCCTGTGACTGCCAATGGGCACATGCTAAGTATTGCTTTTTCTTTTCCTCCCTCTCCTTTCCAATGTCACTGCCAATTTTTTCACATATTTCTCTCAGTATGTTGTTCTTTATCCATACATATCTATCATTTGTGTTAGTTGCCAGTAGTTCACAACCTTCTTCGGTGGTGTGGCGCACACCACGCAAAACGCCGTTGTATTTTATCATCATGCCCATATATGGTGGCACATTCGTCAAATCTGGCATCACCTATAGTAAAGGCATGTAATTCCAAGTGTTACTTTTTGTACATATTATAAATAAGATGAATATTATCAATATATATTTTTATAATTTTAATCTACATGTCAGAATTGCAGATTCAAATAAAGCAGCTACAGCTAAGTTTATTGTCAAATATGATATTTAATCACTGGCGCTGGGCCTCTTGAAAGGGCTTCTTCCGACGCTGCTGCTGCCCGGAGCCCCGGTTGGACTTCGATCCGCCTTTTCCGGAACCCTTGTTCCCACCGGTCGACCCTTGGTGCTGTTGCTTGGGGGTTGGGTTATACGTCTTATTCCGCCAATCCCGCCGGGATCGCTGTTGCCTCTGCTGCTTCAAACGCAGCAGCTGGGCCATGCCGCCCACTCGCTTAACTTCCTGTAAGAGGACCTCCTGGAAGTCTTGTCCAAAGAGGACTTCTCCGCCCGTGGGCAGGGTAGATGCATGGACACGGAGCGCCTCTGTGGCATCCGACCGTTTGTCCAATACAAAAGTCGCGACTTCCCGACGCCTCGTGTAAGTCATGGCCTGGGCTGACTGCCCCACCATCGTAATAGCCATTTCCAGGAGCGTTAGCATGTCATGCGCGTCAAACCGCGTAGGCTCGCACCGTGCTGCATCGATCGCCATCCACAGCGTCGACAAAGGGCCCATCGCCCGCACGATCTTGTCGTGGACCCCCTGCAGGGCCGCGTCCTTCGACACGAGTTGGGAGCCCTCGGACCTGGTGTTGTGGTCCGGTCGCAGTTGTTTTTCAATGTCCCGGTCCAGTTCCGGGACCTTGAGGCACTCCAGGCCCAGGACCGGGTGTGCTTTGAGGATGTCACTGACATCTTTGTCAGTGAGGTGGCGGCGGAAATAGACCTCTGCAGACTCCGCGAGATAAGACGGGAGGGAGCGTACGGGCGTCTCATCTGGCACCGCACGAAAACCGTGGTACTTTCGACCCCCCGCCGCCGCTCTGTTGGGAGAGGGGGGGCGCCTGGCCGGGGTCACAGACCGGGACCTGGTGCGCCGCCGCGAGTGGCGCGAGCGTGACCGTTCGTAGCGCGAGTGGGAGCGTCTGCTCCGTGTTGAGGGGGAACGTCCGTGCCGTGAGCAGCTGCGCCGCGAAGGCCGGCTCCGCGCCCGTCTCGAGCGGGAATGCGAGTGCCGATGGCGACGGCCCCACCGCCTGTCTGGGGACGGACTGTCATAGTCGGAAAAATCCGAAAGATCATCCTCTTGAGAGGAAATGGCCGACCCCACTGACGACGCACTGTCAGCGTGGGCACGTGACCGCCTGTCAGCGCGGTCACATGATCTGCGAGATCGCTTGGCACCACGTGGGTGAAGGGAGATAGCATCTTCCTCCATGGCACTTGTAGATTCCCCCGGGGGGGATGTAGAGGGGCCTTTACCATCTGCAGATGGCCTTGAGTGGTCCTCCAGCCGGCTACCAATCTCCCCTGAGGGGGTTGGCCTTGCGGCAGAATCAGAATTGCCATCCAAGATGGCGGCCTGGGTCGCCGAAGTCGTCGACATAGCAGCCTCTGCCATAACACAAACCGCACAAAAACACTTCAGAACTGACCTTGAGGACGTTATCCAGTAACGGAGTAAAAGTAATCCCAAGGCACAAGGTTGTAACTCGCGAAAAACGGGTTGAAAATGCGTAACACAAAAACCTGAGTTTCCGACACTTCGAAAAGAAAGAAGAGATGCGCATGCGCGGATTTCTCTGTTTTGAAATTCTAGCATGACGTCACAATGACGTAGAATGCAATCATGAACTCGAGGTTGAATGGAAAAGAATTACAGCTTTCTTGCTTTCTAAGGCGTAATGAAAAATACCTTTTTATATCGTCTGCCAAATGCGACAACAGTACTTGCTTATTATATACTGCTGACAAGTCGAGTGACTAGTCTACAATATTGATCCCCGCTATAGCACACAGCAGCAATATCAAATTGAACAAAGCCCGCAGCAGATATAAGCCGGTTATTTTTAGACTACAGCAATGTATATTGATCGGCTTACATGAATATTTGCATTGACATGATTAAATTGATAGGGCGTGAAAATGAAGGTATACCACATATCAATTTATTAGCCACATAAGTGTTTAGATTATTATTTATAATTTTTATTATACTTTTATATATTAAAAAGACAAGAAAAATCATTTCTTTCAAATTAGAAAAATAATGCATCCAAATCATGTGTGTATAGAATTTATATAATAAACTGTACTAGCTATTTGATTAATTATTGCCTTTGACACTATCCTGGCACCCGATTTATTTTGCTAAAACAGCACCAAAACAGTGCTGTTGGGTAGGATGACGTCTCCTTGACCTGTGCCTTGACGCTGTCCAGCGACATATTTGAAACAACGTAATTTCGCCAACACAGTTCTTTGGTTGTATTTTCAACTTCTAGGTTGATTGCCCTGGACGTGGAGGGTCCACTGCCTTCAGTGGATTGAACACAAAGTCAGCCGCTTCTGACGTGGCCTGCACGCCAACATTGTTTGTTTTTGATGGCGTTTCGCCCATGCCAGCATAGGATTTTATTTCATGTAAGAATAACTCATCTCGTAATTCTTTACTTTTGTGCCTGGCACTAAGAAGCCTGGGCACCACATACAGACAGGCTTCAGCCCTCTCCCCATCCCTCCCTGCTCGTCCTATTTCTTGAGTGTATGCTGCAAGGGATTTGGGTACTCCCCAGTGAAACACTCTTCTGATGTCACTGAGATCAATACCTGTGAAAAGAAAAAAGAAAGGAATGTATGCTACTAAAATCAAATTGCATATGGAAGACTAGTCATAATATCAATGTTATCAATGGATGCTTTTGTAAGTGTGAAATAACTCAGCGTTATCCTAATACACACCCATGCCAAAAGCGACGGTGGCTATCAAAAGTCTGACTGTGGATTTGCATCCCATCAAAATGTACATCATCTCGTATCAGATTATTTTGTTTCAAAGTCAAACCTGTCTGGAATTGTCGCAATTACGTCGAATTTCAAATCAAAAGCCTTCTCAAGGTCTTTCTGAATCTTGTCATCGCAAGTTGCTGTCTATAGGTGAGCAGGACACCCAATTGCTGTCCGCAACCGTGTAGATTCCAGGTAAGAATCGCGGAAGTCGTTAGCCCTTTGAAAAGATATATAAATACTGTAGCAATTTAATATATGTAAGCCTTTCAATGTGGATGCGACAATTTCTGTTATATATGCCTGCCCATGCACAAATATGACATCAAATCCATGGATGTGCACCTGATGTAGCCAGGAGTTTTATCAATGGTAGTTTCCAACGATGAGCTTATTGGCTCTGGAGAAAACCACTATAACCAACCACATTCCCAAAAACGTTTAAATTTCTAAGACCCCAAATGCAAAAAATCAAACAAACCAAAAGAAATGCCACCAAGATTAAAAAATCTATCAGTCTTATCCCCGAAGTACATGATGAAAGTAAGTACAGTTTACACAACAATAACAAGTTTTTGACTGCAGAAATGTTAAAATGTCATACCATGTCGAGACACAGTGTGCCTCATCCCAAACCACGCAGCATATGCGTCTCTTCAACCGAGGTGTTGTGAATAAATTGAACCATTTCTTGTCAATTGCTGCCTCAGGTGTGATCAGCACCAGATCATATAGATGGTAACTTTGTTGTAGCGCTGAAAAGTGCAAATTATTGTTAGCCCCATATACTGAAGTTAATACATGTACAATTTTAGTGCATCAGCTAACCGATAAAGTGTACCATCCTACATGCCTAGTAAGCCAACACTGAATAATTTTAATAATAAACCTAGTGCAGTTGCCATTAGAAAACGTGGAGGAATTATGGACATTGTATATTCATTTTATTATTCACATTACAAAGTAGATCAGAAAAAACAAACAAAAAAACATACCATCGTATACTTTGTCAATGTCCTTGACATCACTGTGGATGGATGCCACACAAATACTGACGTTTTCTAATTTTTGCTGCGCAGCACTAATGAGGCTGATGAGCGGCATCACCACGATGGCTATAAAATGTCTGTTCCTTCCCTGTAATATCATACCACACATGCAAACAAATCATAACAATGTAATAATAAATGTAAAATGTAATGCAATGCAATGTAAAAATAAATTTGAATATGGCGCATAAAACAGATAACATTAAATTCAATGCACTCACAGTTAAATCATGCTTAAGTATAGGCGCAGCTTCAAAAATCTAAAGATTTGCCATGGCCAGTTGGTAAAACACACCTGTAAAAGTATTTGAATATTAAGGATGTATTTCTCCACTTCTGAAACTAGCTATCTGGACGTGTAGCAATAAAAACTTTAACATGGATATATCCTTGATATAAAAGAAGGCATACATCAGTTTAATTCATAAACTTTGCCTTGGGATTTCCATAAAATAGTGATTGGTTATGCACTTTGCAAAATGTTACAAAGTCATTTGGTAATGAGATCAACTGCACATTTTCGTACTGCAACATAACCATGCAGCTATAATGAAAACAGGCTAATCATATATTCAAATAGATTCGAATAGAATTTCAATGTGTACTTCAATGTTTTATTACGGATGGACAAAAGCAGTGAAACGTTTGTGGGGATATTTTATTTGACTTAAATTGCAGTTGCAGTTCTTATCCTTCTCTAGGAAAATTTCATACCATGTCCGCGGTCCGATATAAATAATCTTTTCAGATCTCATTCCATAAATGTACGGGAAGAAATGATGTAGTATGCGACGTCTTCAACAAGACATTATCATTGTTATATAATTTGAAATGCATAATTGCAAACCATTTTTCCAAACACACTTCTAAAATGTTGCTGAACTTGAGAACCATTTTAATAACAGTTGCTTCCAGGTGCACCAGGTTACCACAGGTTACCACGCACTTTATGAAATATACATGTATAATTATGTAAGACAATGTACAACAAAGTTATTGAACATGAACTGTAAAAGTAAAGTAATGAGAATAATCTTGCAGGAAGCACTTTTTCATACTGTAGGAAATTACATTGCAATCACATCTATATACCTCCTCAATCTATATTGCACTATAAATTACTCAATCTTGAAGTAATGACTATCTCTTGACGTTATTTGATGCGATCCGATAATCGATTCCAATTTACCAGAATGGATTCATCGCTAGACAGCGTATTTTTCAATAAATTAGAGCTTTACTCGCACGAATAATATGAATCACCCGGGGAAGAAGTATCTTTTCATCTTTTACTAATCCGCATTTCGAAGACTCGACCACGTTTTTACCTGCGTCGCCAACGGCAGAGCTGGTCTAGGAACCGCCTCACTCCGTCCGTCCGTCCGTCCATCCGTAGTAAAAGCTTGTCATCGCTACTCCTCCTAAACGACTCAACATACAGCAATGAAACTTGGTATATAGCAAGAACATCATACGTAGATGTGCATATTGACAGGGAATTTTGATTCTCAAATTTTTATGGGAGTTACGCCTCTTTGAAATTAGAAATTGTGTGCATCTTATACTAATAGCTTGTACAAAAGTTTGTCTCTGCTACTACTAACGTGGGCGACCCAACATAAAAATGTAACTCCCGGTGGGGTGTTTGGGGGGCTTTGCCCCCCCGGGTTGGGTTTAGTTGAGGGTGCCCGGGGAGCGTCCAGTGGGTAGCCCCTCAGCCTTTCGAAATAAAAAAGCGGGGTTTGGGGGTTTACCTTCCCCATAATAACATTCAGAAATAATTAAAAAAATTTGTCATAACGTCCTCCTGCCTATGATGCTGCTATCAACTAAAGAGAGGCTGCCAGAGTTGGGTTTAGTTGAGGGTGCCCGGGGAGCGTCCGGTGGGTAACCCCTCAGCCTTATGAAATAAAAAACGCGGGTTTAGGGGGCTACCTTCCCCATAATAACATTGAGAAATAATTAAACAATTTGGTCATAATGTCCTCTTGCCTATGATGCTGCTATCAACTAAAGAGAGGTGGTCTTCTTATAGTATTTTAAACACTAAATATGCTTCCTGAATGACTGTCCTGTTAAACACGAGAACATTATGTATAAATTCTAATTTCAATATAATAGCAGTGAGTAGCTTACATATGCATTTATCTATCTCTGGTAGTTATAGTTATGTCTCTTTGAACTATGAACTAAGAAATTTTGTGCTTCTTATTAGCAGGGATATTATATTCTACAATTTTTATAGCAGTTATGCCTCTTTAGTCAGACTTTGACGCAGGTCCAGACATCGTTAGGTCTTGCTTGTTACACAATAAGATGATCTATATATGGGTGCGAACTTTTGATTTCATTTTTGCTGCGAATGCGCCAGCGAGACATTTAAACTACTGAGCATGCGCACTGGCACGGAAACATGCTTGTGTATATTTTCACATCAAAATAAGCAAGTTATTTCTATTTTCTGGCAAGCATTCGTAATAGATTGGTTGAATAACGTTACTAATAGATTATACATTGCTATATTTGAGAATGACAATCAACAAATGCGATGTTCAATCGATTTGACACCCAGAATGCGCGTGCATACTAGCTTAGCCATGTCGCCGATGATGAAAGCAATAGATCAATACAAGTGATTGAAGTTTCTTTCATAATAAACCATGTGTTATGATGTATATGCCCAGCAAAGTTACTTTTGGTGAAATTACCCTGCCAAAATAAATTTTGGCTAAAAAGATATTTTATAGGCTTGCCAAATTGGCTATAGGATCAATTATCTTTAATTATAATCATCACCTTTTTTAAGATGGGGACATTTCGATTATTAATCGACTAATCGATCGGAAAGGTGTTCCGATTATTCCGATTAATCGATTTTTGTTTTCTTGCCTTTTGTTTGCTTTGGTTGTGTAGCTGTGTCAGGCTTAACCAAGGTTATGTCAGGCTGTGATTTCTGTCCTGCCACTCCTGGGCCTGGTCTTTAGACTTTACCAAATCTTGCCTGGACACACCCGCTGGCCAATTTATGTTGAAAGATCCTTGAATTGAGAATTGGAGACCCTTGTCCTTCATCCATTGTATCAGAGCCAGTCCTTCTGGGTCTCCCATTGTAATAAACTTTTATATTTTCTAAGTTCTATAGTACTAACTACACTGACTGAGGAAAGGCAGCATAGATACTGTATGCTGTGGGGTTGTCCCGTGGCTGATCAGGGGTTTCCTCCACATAAGCCTAGCCTCATGTCACATTACCCTAGTCACCATGTCAGTATAGCAGCTGACATCAATAGAAACACTCTGACTTTGCATTGGATAATAGTACAAGATTAAATTAGATATTGTGAAGCATCTCAGTGGAAAACACATATAGATCTACAATACTCCAGGTCATGTGCCCTCAAAACAACACTGAAATGCGTTACAGTATGCAACAGGCAGTCGTTCTTGAAGCGAGACTAAAGAGATCTAGACTAGCATAGCATGTTGTGAATACTTAATCATCTCATTACAAATAGAGTCAAGACCAACCGCCTTGTACTTGTACTTGTTATTATTAAAATTGTCTGGTCTCCTCCACTCCCACTATCTGTCTTGCCATCCACCACTTCCTCTCCTGTAAGGCCTCCTATACTCTTGCCCATGCCAATATCTATCCTTTCTGTACTGATTGTTCTCGTTAAAGTTGTCACAACCTGTCTGCCAGATTCTCTCCTGCCAGTCATCTCTTCTATATCTGCTGTCATTTGGAACTGATTTCTGAAGTTGCTTCTCTTTAAATTGAACATCTTCACTTGCAGTTGTAGTTGGCGAGACTTCTTCTGCACTTCCGTCATCTTCTTCATCATGATCTATCAACTAGAAGTCCCGCAGCTTACCCTTACATGTAAATTGGGACACAAAATAAATTTTAAATTAAAAAAAAAAAAAAAAAATCACCAAAGATGGAAAACGGATATTGTAACATTTTATGAAGACTATTGAAGGGGATAATTGAAGTAGATTGTTGGGGTTGATATTTTATATTTTTAATGCAATTGGATTTTTTACAATATTTGGTTGATGGGAACAGGTACTTGATGTGGCGCTTGATATCTAAAAGTGAGAATGACATGTTGTTATCAATGATGAGACTGGAAATGGTGGTGAGTGTGCAATTTGAGTTGGCATCCTCGATGAAGTTTAGTTTCAGCCTAAAAAAAATCAATGTCATATAAATATTGGAGGTGGCACTGGCTACTTATATATATTACTGCCTAGCTGAGGGATTATTGTTTGCATCATTAGTATTTTCGTAATCAACAGATATATTATTTTGTGATGAGGGTTTACAAAATGTTGATATTTTCATATAGCATTTTTATTAATAAAATTTCATTTAGAATAAAAAAAAAAAATGATCTATCAACCCGCGTACTTCTTCCAATAATTTTCCCATCAAATTTCTTCCTGGCTTGTTTGGCAACCCGGCTCCCCAAACAGGGTTTTTAGTATCTTCTATGAGTTTTGCATCTTCAAATTTCTTTAAAAAATCTTTGAATTCTTTACCTTCAGAAATAGCAGTGTTTTCATCACTTGTTCTTCCTTACTGATAGTCCAGTTCTCACTTTTCTTGATGGCTTTACCAATTTCATGTGCTTTCCGACCATTTCTTGTTTTCAGGATATCTTCTGCTGCTTTTGTATCTTTTGCATCTATAGCACACTGATACATAAAAGCTTCTTCTGTCGAACCAAATGCTATGATATGCTCTCCAAAGCGTACAGGAAGTCCCTCTTTAATATGATACCAGTTAGAAACACAAGTGAGCCAAATGAATCATCATTACAATAACAAGATAAATACTCAAAAACAATTCTGGCTGCCTTTTTAAATACTTAAGCTCTGTCCAAAATAGTGGTGCGTTTCTCGAGGTGCATGAGTTCTTGTCTCAGCTCTTCTGGACGTTCTGACAGCTCATCGCACCATTGGTGATTTAGTGGCCTGTCCAGAGTGGCAGGGTCCCGATAGGCAATTTCTGCATTCTGATCAGTCTGGTCTATTGGGCCAGTTTCATATGGTGCCTTCAAATGTATGAACATTGCTTCCAGCTGATGTGGTGTGTGATTTCTCTGTGCTTATTTTGTGGTTGTTCATAGCTCTTACCCACCGAGAGAGGTTTGCCTGAAAAAGGTAATTCATTACAATATAAATATCTTTAGCTGGTTTATTAGATTTCCAAAACAAACACCTTGCTCTTTTAGTGTGTCCAAAAAGTCATGAAAAGATAACCATAAGAAAATTGTGTCATAAAATGTGTCTTGTCTAGGGCTTGACAATCTTATAACACTTTTAAGGCATCCTAGAATACACTATATTCAAGATGACCAAACATCAAAGGGTTAAATGTGGTGCTACTTGCCTGTATCAGAGGAACAAACACATAATGGAGGATCATGAGGTCAGTCTCGTTGTCAGTATTAATCCAACCATCCTTTTCTAGATGTTCAAATAAAACTTTGAATGGCTCCGTGACTGTCATTCACGTAACCCCACATCGACTCGATTGGCTGATTATGTACACTGCTACCAACAAGTGCAGCATTTTGACCACGTTTTTCGATCATCTCCGACCAGATTAGCACATTTTCTCCTACAAAATAAGATAAAATGGTAGAGCATTTACAATTAAAATTAGTAACTCAACCAAGGCACATCAATAAACAATTAACAACATTTGCAAAATATTCATTCGAGAAAAAATAAAACCAATAAAATAATCAATGTAAATTATAATGTAGGTATTCAGTAGCAATTCACTGTTATCGTGGTCTAGCGACTTGCCAGGGGACGGTGTAAGTCCAATGAGACGAAGCCGCTCCCGCCTGAGCATACGACATCTCGCCTAGGCTAATGAGAG
>CM032660.1:35420936-35432756 GCA_019095985.1 Streblospio benedicti
AAATCTTCGTTCTTCAAAAGTTTTTTCCACACCGGGTTTAATGAAAAATATTTTTTATCTTGCTTTATCAAGCATGAAATCCTCAAAGAAATAACTACCAGTGAATTGAAGAAATTGAATGTTAAAGACCCAAAAAGAACCAGTTACCAACAAATGAGATGTTCATGGGGAAAGAGGCTTCAAAAGCATTGAAAAAGAAATGGAACAGTCTGATAGGGGAGATCTCTGAGTGTCAAGAAGGGATAGCAGGTTTGCCATTCTATGTCCCTGTGGCAGCTTCAAGCACAAGTTCGAAAGCAAAGAAAGTTATTCCAAGTCCTGGCACAAAGCCTATGTCGAGTCGGGAGATTATATTCTGAAGAAATTACCCATTCACAAAAAGTTGTTGAAGAGACTTTCAGCCACTGACCCCACAGCAATAGGTTGTTCAGGGACAGCTTCATTTTTTGAAGAAGCTAGAAAGGATTTTCCAACAGTACTAGATGAAGAAGAAATGGATGATGAATTCTAGAAAAACGGCAGAAAGGAAATGCCCGTGAATTGTCAAAATCATAACAAACCTAAGACTACACGATAGTCTCTACCACAGACGCTCGCTACGCCAGTGAGCCTTGGCGCCGAAAAGTCAGTGGGCCGCTGTAAAAGAGACAATAACGATATACCTCATTCCCAAATACATGTAATTATTCGTATAGCGTTTATTTGTAACAAACTTAACAAACTTAATAAACGGATCCGCGAATGAGGTAAATTAAACACATGGACGAAAAAAAGCCAATTTTATTACAGAAACCTTTCGTAGGAATTAATATAGCCTAAATGTCATGATATATGACGTAACACGGACTTTAAAAAATATATGCAAATAATTTTTTTCGTACCCACGCTTGCGCATGCGCACACCAGTTTTTTAATTTTCCGCGGACAAAAACATGGCGGGTGAAATTTTTTTTTAGATGCAGCATTTTATTGAATGTATACATAATATTAGTTGAAGACATCCATTGGATACATAATATTTTATTCAGCACTTAGAGTAGAATGTGACTTTTAGACGTAACATCCATGTAGATGAAACATAATATTTTATTCATCACTAACTCAAATAGAGAACAGAAACCAATTACACTGTGTCAACTTTGATTTTAATTTTAGATGTTTATTTTTGATCTAATGTGACATTAGCTGCAGAAATTTCTTGCTTTTTTGGATAAATAACTGAAATGGCAGACGAGGAATCTCAGGATACTCCACAAAGCTCAGATTCTGATCATTCAGAGAATTCCCAGGGTGAAGGACCTCAAATTGACTGGACAGGAGTCATTCCACCTCAACCATCCCCACAACTTGCACAAGAGCCTACGGATGACGTTTCTACAGTTTGTTATTCCAGTAAGTTTCCTAAAGCAATTAACCCATAATCTACCAGCAATTTCATACATAATGCAACCATAAACATTCGTCAAAATAGGTCATGTTCAGCATTTTAAGTCCAATATATAATCTTTACTAGAATCGTTCAAACTACTCATTTCTTCACGAGAATTGGTATGTGTATTTAGAAATGCATTCTCTGTCTTATTTTAACAAAACCAGCACAGGATTATAGACATGTACACCCAAATTTTGTCTCAAACATTGCCTGTTATGCGGGGCTCGGTTCGAAATGCGTACTACGAGATTGATTTTGGCAGTGGTTTTCAACAATGTTCAGAGCTATCAAAAAGAGCATGTATGAAACGAAAATGAATATAAAAATGCTTACATTTTGAGATATCCGTTCCGTTAGACTTGCAATTATGTCGTCGTAATGTTCACCACAGACCAAGAACTCCACGTGAACAGTTTGGTGTGCGGTATGGTAGGTAAAAAATGGAGTAAATACGAGTATTTCGGGCTTGAATATAGACGCGTTAAAACATGTTTTGTGCGAAAATAATTTTTCTTCCAAATAATATATGGATTTAATGAAAACCCTGCTTAGTTTTAACAAAATTCAGTTAGGAAAAGATAATTTATGCGTTTCTATTCTGTCAGACCGAACTTTAGTCAAGATGGTGAGTGGGGGTGTGTGAAAATACGTGATGGAAGTCGGTGCCAGTCAATAGATGAATTATCAATTAATACATTGTATTGTAAATCTATCACCATAAATTTCATCAAGGGGGGCTGGGGGTTTTGCCAGTTTTGCCCCCAGTCGGGGGTTCGGTGTTCAGGGGAAGCTCCCCCAGAAATTTTGCAAACATTTTCATAACCAGACCATTTCTCCCACCAAAATTTGCCTAATCTTAGATTAAATAATGAATCTAAGCAATAAGCCTCCCATGACAAAAAGTAACGATCATTTAAAAACTAAATTGAAGTTTAATTTTTTATTTTATTCCAGTTTTTGTTGGCTCTGACTCTGGCCAGTTTGGCTTACTACCCTCACGTGGGGGGTCATCTCACGGTACCGTGGAGGAGTTCGTCGCCATGTACCCCCCCAGGTGGCCATTGCCCATGTTATCTTCTCAAATTTCACAACATTTAGAGAAATCAGATTCCACATCAATGGCGATGGGTAAGTAGGGGTACTACATATTGAAATATTTATAAATTATTTTTTAAAGATCATGTCTAACATTTTGGATATTGATAAAATGTAAATATTGGTAAATTTAGTAATTTGGACAGTCTTACTGTAATAATCACATCATGTTACAACCCTACCTCAGCAGTGAAGTACGTCGTTCAGACCGGAAAAGCTGACGATAAACCAAGGGAGGATCTCTTTCCCTCTGCTCCATCATGTTCGGAAAGGAACGAAAACTTGATGAGCTTCTTCGAAAGATTGGATGAACAGGTACATCCTACCTCAGCAGTGAAGTACAGTCGAATGTGATGTCATCTTTGGACACATGTCAAACATGTCAAGGCATAACAGCATTTATCACCAAAAATTTGTATCTTTGTACAAATGTAGTGACTGTGGGAAGAAAGGCCTTCGGTTGGACATTCTAGTTCGTCATGGACGACAAGTCCACCAATGGAACAAGCAACAAGAGGAAGAAAAAAAGAAAGCAATCCAAACATCTGTCAAGATGGTACCAAACAAGAAATACATAAGTAAGGAAAATAAAGAAAATGAGACTCAGGTAGCTGACCAGAGTAATGATGTAAATGAAGAATGTTTATTTCCGGGGGAAAATATACCCAGTGGGTTTTTTGAGAAAATTGATCAGAATGTCCATCCCACAATGGCAGAAACTCCAGATGAGTACGAGATAGCGCCGGCAGCTCCACGCGACGAGCTATGGAGGGAAAAAGAACTGAGGAACATGGAGAAAAAACTAATGGATAAGAAGATGATGAGAGACACTGTGATCAAACAATGCGATGAACTAGAAGCTAAAACCAAGGATATGAGAGTGCTTCATGCAAGATGCGAAGAATCCAGAGAAATGCAAGCCGCAAGAAAAAGAATAACAGAGCTGGAAACAGAGAATGCCGCCTTGAGAATAATGGCTGGCAAGTGGCTGGCTAGCCAACTTCAGCAGTAATTCTTTTTGTGTGATAAGAACATTTGGACTTATTTATTTATTTATTTTTATCTATTTATTTATGAGGTATCATTTAATGGTTCAGGGATGTTTTTAATTACTAAAGTTATGTATTCTTTTAACATATGAATATTTGATATGACTGTGCCAAGATGCCTTCAATTTATTAAATGTGTTCATTTTAATATGTGATTAATGACTGTGATAATATACATTTAATACATGTGTTCAATTTTCTATATCATTAGTTGACGTTGCTCAATTGCAGTTAATGCATGTGTTCAATTTTCTATATCATTAGTTGACGTCGCTCAATTTTCTATGTCAATTTGTTTTTATAGTATACATAGTTTTTTTTTTTTTATAATGAGATGATTATTACAGGGTTTTGTGTGATGATTATTTTGTTAATACAAGTCATGAGGTCATGACATTTTTTTATTAAGTGGGGGTGTAATGTAATAATCACAGTTATCCTCACGTGTTCGTAGTTATCCACACGTGAATATTGTTTTTATCAGTAATGATACATCGTACGCTTACGGCGGACACATTTGAGTACTCACATATCATTGCCAGTATTCCATATTGTTGTTTAGATATATTTTTAACATTTGTTTTAGTCTCATATGTGAGTAATGATGATTTTTGTACATTTTATGAGGATAATTATTTATGTCAGACATACTACTTCCGGCTGTGGTTGCTAGGGAAGTAGTACCGTTGTCAAGGACAGACTATAAAAGCAGGTCAAGTCTGTTTACACTGCGGATACTCTGATAGGACTTTGTCCTTAACACTTTGGTAATTATCTATGGTTTATTATATAGATAGTCAATTTGAGTTACGCCATTTGTTAAAGTATTTATAACTGAACACTCGTTCATTGATATTATATATTGCAGTATACCCTGTATAATAGATATTTAGTACTTTATAATTTGTTTACCATCACTGTCAAGTCACGAATGTAAACATTTGATTATTTATGTTATTAAAAGTTATATATTTCAACATCTCTCGTTCGTGTCATCACATTGCACCATTTAATAAATACAATTTGAACCTTAAAACGTTTATCAACGTCATCAACCTCATCAACACAACATTAAAGAGAAGTGTGTGTGCCGTGTGAAAAAAGTGTATCCGCATGCACCTCAGACCCCAGAGGCAAAGACTAATACATTTGTATCAACTGTGTTTAAGGTAATATAATACTTCCAAGTTATAATCTCTTTGATATCGATTTGAAACAGATTTTGGCATAGTATTCTTGTCAAGGCAAATGGTCATTATTAGCATTACTGTAAATTGTGCATTATTTGATTTGTTCTAGATCGATAATTTAATTTAACATTTTGATTTACCGGATAATTTTGTACCAAATGATACATGTATTGCCAAATGTCAAATATTATGCGATTCTCCATTTTCAGCTCCTACAGTCCACCAGTTCTGCCACAATGCCATGCCATTTCAACAAAGCCTGGGTCAAGGAGTATGACTGGGTAGAGCCTGTGGAAGGCAGCGTGTCACGTGCAAGGTGCCGAGTTTGTGCAAAAACTTTTGATATTGGTTCCATGGGCGCAAGTGCGGCACGCAGCCACAACAGAGGTTTGCTCAGACAACGCGAATGTTATAATGGGGAAGAACAATGGTGTGGTGTCAAGCATTCTCAAGACCAATGCCAATATTATGGTGTGTGGCTGCCTGTGCCATCTGGTGGCAATCGCTGCTAGAAATGCAGCCAAAACAGTTACCAATACATATTGAAGACACCTTGCTTGACATCATGTATCACCTGAAAGGAAGCAGTAAAAGGAATCAACAATTCAGGGAAATACAGGAAGCATGTGGCCTTGATGCTAAAGGTTTGCTAGCGTACTGCCCAACTCGTTGGCTCTCACTTGGGCAATGCATCCCCAGAATCCTTGAAAATTTAGTTCCTCTTAAAGTCTTTTTTGGAAAGGATCTCAAAGATGATGCAAAATCCACTAAACGTCATGCTATTGAAGATGCAGTGTCAAGTAAAAGGCAGAAAGTGGAAGAGAAAGCAAAACCTGGTTAGTGTAAAATTTAATTGAAATGTCATTAAGACTAAATAGTAAATATGAGCTATTTGACAATTAAGAAAAATTCTATGATGATGTCATTTCAAGTTGTGTTATTATGAAAAGTAAAATGTACTTTTTGCTCTGTTTTCAGAACTGTCTAAGACATCTTCCAGTAGGAAGCCTGAAGAACTGGAATCTAGCCATGCACACTCGAAGCAGATTGAGAAAGCAAAGCCTGGTTAGTATAAACTTAAAGTGAAATCTCATCAATACTGAAGAGTAAATATAAGTTATTTGACAATTAAGAAATATTCAATCATCATCGTCATTTCAAGTTCTGTTATTATGAAAAGTAAAATGCACTTTTTGCTCTGTTTTCAGAACCGTCTAAGACATCTTCCAGTAGGAAGCCTGAAGAAGTCGATGCACATTCAAAGCAGAGTAGTGAGAAAGCGAAGCCTGGTTAGTGTGGAATTTAATTGATTTAAATTTTACAAATAAAATGAAATCTGTTCAAGACTAAAGAAGAAACATGAGTTATATTGAAAATTAAAATAAATTAAATCATGATCATCTTTTCAAGTTTTGTTAATATGAGAAATAAATGTACTTTTTGCTAATTTCAGAGACTGCGAAGGCATCTTCATCTGCCAGAGAGAAGCACAAGAAGTCTAGTTCCAGCAAGTCAACGCAGCATGGTTCCCACAGCTCCCGATTATCGGGAATTAGCAATGATTTTTTTATTTGACCTCTCGGCCCGGGAAATAGCAATGAATTCTAGAAATAACGGCAGAAACCGGGAAATGCCAAAAGAGTTAAGAGAGCATATCTCAGTGTCAGGGTCTCAGGTCAAAAAAGACAACAGCATAATGATGCAGTTTTTAAAGAAATGTTGCAACGTACATCTTACTTCCAACAAAAGATTGATGAAGTGAAACTTCATGGTGACGAAGGCTTAGTGAAGGCCTTCACTGCCTTCTACTTTGTTGCAAAAGAGGAAATGGCTAATTGCAAAGTAGAATCTGTGCTCAAACTTTTAGAGTCAATGGGTTGTGCTGCAATAAATACTTTTCAACACCGATCCAAAGGGTCCATGCAGGAAATTTTTCATACTATTGGACAGGCTATATTACAGGAAATCAAAGATGAGATAAATGTGCTGGTTGTCTTGGTTTGCTTTGTGACGATGTAACTGATATCGCAACATTGGAACAAATGGTAACATTTGTTCAGTATGTTTTCCAAGGACAGGTTACTGTTAAATTTTTTGGTGTGGAAAATTTGTTGGAAAAGTCTGATTCGGCTAATGCCGAAACGATGCTGGAAGTTTTGCAGAGAAACTTTGGCAAATGCAAAATTAAAATGTCAAAAATTACATCTATGGCTAGCGATGGAGCTAGTGTTATGATGGGGAAAACTGGTGGATTCGCAGCCAAACTCCGACAAGCTCATTCCCCTGCTCTATTAAATATTCAGTATGTGTGTCACAAGTTGGCACTTGCTTGTACTACTTCAAACACTGATGTGAAACCAATAGTTGTATCAAGTTGCTGAGTCAAGTTCAGCTGAACTTGAAGGAGAAGAGATTGATGATCCAGATTCAAAATCAGAATCCAAAATCTCTGGCAGTGAAAAAGACCCAGGAGAGGTTCAACCAGCTGGAGGTCCACAATTGCAGTATGTGCCAGAATTAAACCATAATCAGCTTATGCAACTGTTTCATCTTGATGATTGTGGCCAAGCAGAATCTGATGATGATTCAGCACTTGGATCTGGGTCAGATGCAGATGCAGATGGTTATTAAGGAGACATTCATTATGGTTTATCTCCTGAGGCTGTCCTTGTATTATAGACTGTAGTTGACTAGTGATTAGACTAGTGACGCTTTGCTTTTAGCTAATGCTTCAGGGTCTAAACTTATTTGACTTGATTGTCATGTAACATGCTTTGTATATATAATGCTTATTTCAGCAAACATTTTTAATATTGGAATGGATACACATGTATGTCTTTTACAGTTGTATTTCTCTTGGTGACTTCTGAAATCACCATTCATGTAAAGATACATGACCCATGTCCCAGTCTGGTAACAATTCAGATTCTTACCAGACTCATTTTTTGGAAAATTTAAACACAGGGTTCCCAGCACTCCTGGAAAACGGGAAATACCAATGAATTTCATATTTGCAATTCCCGGGCCATGAAACCCACGGGAATTTGACATAGTTAAAACAAATCCGGGAAATCATGGTTCCCAGCGGTACCGGGAGGTCGTGAGAAACCTGGGATTTGAAATTTTGGACGGGAGCACGGGAAAAGGGCGGGGATTTTGTCGATTTGGCTAAAAAACGGGAAAGAACCTGGAATTTTGAGTTTTTCTAATAAAAAATGCAACTTTCTGTCAAAAAATCACTCACCGATGTAAACATCGTACTCGATTGCCCCAACAGTCAGTTTATTAGTGCCGGCGCAGCCCCTGGCGCAGAAATTTCATTCTGCGCGTAGTAGTTCGAGTATGAATGATCGAATACCCCCGAAATAGCCTCTATCGGTGTGCTCTGTTGTGGCATACGGCTGCAATGACCGAAGAAAACCAACTACTGATCGAGGATGCATAATGCAGCCTGTATCGCCGTGCTTTTTTACAATCATCATCGAATAAAACTAGCTGTAGATAAAGGCTGAATATATTAACTGGGCTCCAGTCTCTATCGTCAAGCGTGGTAACAACACATGGTTGGAATGATCAACAAACACCAACTAGCAATAGAGGCTGCATAAATTGAGAAAAAAGGCAGACATTTTGTGGAGAAACAATTCCTCCCAGGGGAAGTAAATTGCAGGAATATGTCACACGTGTGCTTTGTTGACTTGAAAGCTGACCAAAGTTGGATACATTCATTGAAGGATTGAATGGTATGTGTTTCATTTGCCAACATGTTTGTAATATTTGGATGTTAAAGGATTTTATGTGGCATTCAATTTGGTCACATTTTCAAATCTTGTGATGGCTTCATTTGATATGTATTAGATATCTCATTGTCAAAGAACATTTGGCTTAACATGTCATTCTGCCTAGCTCCTATCAATATTAGAGATGCTTAGTAGCTATTTTCCAGGTTTGAACCTGTAATACAGTATTCAATTTTTTGCACTTTGGTCTTGTTCAGGTGGTGCTGATCAGATCAAGTTACCAAAATGTCACAAGGGTCTGAGTCCGACCGGTCACTGGTTGAATCAAATGCGCAAGACACTCCAGCAAACTCCCCAAAAAGCAGCCCCCCCCACTTCCCCCCAGCCATCGATGATTGGCATTTTGTGTATGAGGAGATTCGACCCGTTACTGTTGAGAATCCCGATGAGGTGTCTACCATTGCCTTTTCTCTGGACTACTCTAGTGATTCTGCATATGAGGTAACTTGTTAATTTAAACCCACAAGCTAAATAAAAAAGAACATGAATTTACCTTCACTGAATCTTTGTGTGACCAAGGCATTGAGATGATGTTGAAATGTCAGAAATGTTTCAAAATTACAAAGATTCAGTGAAGGTAAATTCATATTTATATAATAATAATGAATCCTGAATTAAACAACCTACATTTGTGGAAAAAGAAAATGTATAATTTTGAAATGTTTGAAATTTCATTTTAACTGTGAAAATAGCAAATTCTAGAAGTATGATTCTTATTATAGCATCAGCGGCCTAAAGAGTTTGGAAGTGATGAGAACCATGCTGATGAGGAAGAATCTGAGGCTGAGCGGCACTTTCGGGTGGATCACATGTGCCATGGTTGCGGCTTTCTCCCTCCATCTTCTGTTGCTCTTGTAAGTATAATGATTTGTATTGATTTTATTCTGCTTTTAGACCTCAAATCATATAAATAATTTGTAAAGCTTTTTTTGGCTGAATTTCATAATTCCTAAATAACTTTTTTGAAAATTGGTTTTACTGAAAATAAACCCAACTGCTGTTACATAATAGATTACATTTTCACCTAATGTTTATGAAAATAAAGTTGTAATAAATTAAGGGTATTTCTTTCTTTATTCAATTAGATCATATAATATTTGACAAAAAACATTAAATATGCATCATAAATGCCATACAATGCATTGAAAAATACAATTAAAATAACCTGGAAAATGATAAATAAACCTGGAAAAAACCTTGAAATCACCTGGAATTTGGTATCGCCAAGTTGCTGGGAACCATGTAATAGTCGATAGACAAGATAATAACAAAACAGAAAATTATGTAGGCTTAACTGAAAATTCATTCAAATCTAGATATAATAACCACACATCATCTTTCAGTAACCAAAGCAAACATCATAGCACTACACTAAGTCAATACATTTGGTCTCTGAAGGACCAAAACATCCCTTACACTTTGAAATGGAAAATATTAGCAAAAGGAAGACAATACAGAACCTCCACAAAATCATGCAACCTGCGCTTGATGGAAAAATATCTGATAATATGCAAACCACACCTAGCCACACTGAATATAAGAAATGAGCTATCAAGTGAATGTAGACATAAGAAGAAACACCTCCTTTGCAATTTCCAACCAACACATTCCTGACGATAGATTAATTTGTATATATTATATATATATGGACATGTAATATATTTGTTGACTTCTCTATTTGATCAATTTTTAGTGGTGTCGCACTCTACTGTTTAACATTATTGGTGGTAGTAGTAACGGTAGTAGTAGATTGTGGTGTTGTTGTTTTTTAGGACCTGTACAACCAGGACCTGTAGTATCCACTAATGGAGATTCTGAGTTTCTTGCAATGAATAATGAGATTCTGAGTGGCTCAAATATGAAGATGGGAAGATGTGGTGCGAGATCTGTGTTAAACATAAAAAGAAAAACAAAATGAAAAAAGGATGCAGAAATTTTCGAACCAGTTGCCTCGACAGACATGTACGATCAAGTTCACATAAATGTGCACTGAAAGACCAAACTAACAGCGAGGTGTTTATCAGCACAACAGCCACCGCCCTTGACAAGAAGGATGAGGCATTGAGAAAATGTTTGAAAACAGTTTACTGAATTATTAATTAAAGAGAAATTACCTTTATCCAAATACAAATCACTCTATGAATTTCAGAGAGTGCAAGGTGTAGACATTTCCGCGTTAAATGTGCATGGGGATGATTACAGCAGCCGTACCTCAGCCCTTGGTATGCTTGATTCAATTGCATATGTTACACGAACATAGAAGAAGTGGTGCAAACAGGAGATTTTTTTAGTGTATTAATTGATGAACATGGTTCCCACAGCTCCCGATTATCGGGAATTAGCAATAATTTTTTTATTTGACCTCCCCGCCCGGGAAATAGCAAAGAATTCTTGAAATAACGGCAGAAACCGGGAAATGCCCATGGATTGTCAAAATCGTAACGCAATCGTAACAAAAGACCTAATAATCGCCGTTTCGAGTTCTACACGATATACCTCATTCCCAAATACATGTAATTATTCGTATAGTGTTTATTTGTAACAAACCTTATAAACGGATCCGCCCAAAGTTAGAACGAGGTAAATTAAACACATGGACGAAAAAAGCCAATTTAATCTTATTTTTAACGATATATCACATAGAAGCATAGCATTTTACATTATGATAGAGAATTCACACAAGGATATCATCAAAGATGAAATATAAACAGATAACAGGACCTGCCAACCCACGGAATGATGTTTAATTGTGAATTTTAATAGCAATCATGTCAACCGGAGATCATTCAGAACAGGTTTTAGAGACTGAATCGTCTTCAGTAAAAGAAGTGTCATCGAAATCTGAAGAAGACACTGGACCAATTATCAACTGGGCTGATCTACTGCCTACACCAGTGAACATTCCTGATATCGAAATATGTGAAGGCGAAATCAGCACAGTGGCACATTCTATTACAGGGTTCCCAGCACTCCTGGAAAATGGGAAATACCAAGGAATTTCATATTTGCTATTCCCGGGCCATGAAACCCACGGGAATTTGACATAGTTAAAAAAAATCCGGGAAATAACAATGAAAAAAAACCATCAGCTGAAATCCTAAAAGCAGCCGTAGCCATATCCAGCCACGATCAACGCGCACGGTCTCAAATTACTTGCTAATGACAGCGCGATAGAGGCTAAAAGCATATGGTTTTTAGGGAGTTGAGAAAGGCAATATCGTGTGACAAGGATGCCTATGACATGGTGTGAATGT
>CM032660.1:35432856-35446665 GCA_019095985.1 Streblospio benedicti
GACTCTCAAGTCCCGGCCGCCATCTTGGATGGCAATCCTGATTCTGCCGCAAGGCCGACCCCCTCAGGGGAGATTGGTAGGCAGTTAGAGGACCAGCCAAGGCCATCTTCAGATGGTAGGGCCCCCTCTACATCCCCCCCGGGGGAATCTACGAGTGCCAGGGAGGAGGATGCTATCTCCCTCCACCCACGTGGGACCACGCGGTCTCGCAGATCACGTGACCGCGCTGACAGGCGGTCACGTGCCCACGCTGACAGTGCGTCATCTGTGGGGTCTTCCTTTTCCTCTCGAGATCTTTCGGATTTTTCCGATTATTCTGACAGTCCATCCCCAGACAGGCGATGGGACCGTCGCCGTCGGCATTCGCATGCCCGCTCGAGTCGGGCGCGGAGCCGGCCTTCACGGCGCAGCCGCTCACGGCACGGGGGTTCCCCCTCAACACGGAGCAGACGCTCCCGCTCGCGCTACGAGCGGTCACGCTCACGCTACGAGCGGTCACGCTCGCGCCACTCGCGGCGGCGCACCAGGTCCCGGTCAGTGACCCCGGCCAGGCGCCCCCCCTCCCCCAAGAGAGCAGAGGGTCCTAAGTACCACGGGTTTCGTGCGGTGCCAGATGAGGCGCCTGTACGGTCGCTCCCGTCTTACCTCGCGGAGTCTGCGGAGGTTTATTTCCGCCGCCACCTCACGGACAAAGATGTCAGTGACATACTGTCAGCACACCCGGTCCCGGGTCTGGATTGCCTCAAGGTCCCGGAACTAGACCGGGACATAGAAACGCAGCTGCGGCCGGACCACAACACCAGGTCCGAGGGCTCCCAGCTCGTGTCGAAGGACGCGGCCCTGAAGGGAGTCCACGACAAGATCGTGCGGGCGATGGGCCCTTTATCGACGCTGTGGATGGCGATCGACGCAGCACGGTGTGAACCTAAGCGTTTTGACGCGCAGGACATGCTGACGCTCCTGGAGATGGCGATTACAATGGTGGGGCAGTCGGCCCAGGCCATGACATACACGCGACGTCGTGAAGTCGCGACGTTTGTGCTGGACAAGCGGTCCGACGCCACAGAAGCGCTCCGTGTCCACGCGGCTACCCTGCCCACGGGCGGGGACGTCCTCTTTGGACAGGACTTCCAGGAAGTCCTCCTGAATGAAGTGAAACGTGTGGGCGGCATGGCCCAGCTGCTGCGTTTGAAGCAGCAGCGGCAACAGCGATCCTGGCGGGATCGGCGGAATAAGACATATAACCCACCCCCCAAGCAACAGCACCAAAAGTCGACCGGTGGGAACAAGGGTTCCGGAAAAGGCGGATCGAAGTCCAACCGGGGCTCCGGGCAGCAGCAGCAGCGACGAAAGGAGCCCTTTCAAGAGGCCCAGCGCCAGGGCGGGGCGCCTAACGCTGGGCACGGCGGACGTGGCGGCGGCGGTGGCAAGGCCCGTCAGCAACAACCACGCAGGTACGTCCTCATCGCCCCAACCCCCACCCCCACCCTCGAGTTTCCAGAGGGAGGCGCACGGGTGACACCGTGCGAATCTCCACCCCCACAGGAGGGGATAACACCCCTCCTTCCCCCCCCAGAGCCCGAGATGGCTGTGTCATCGTCATGTCTGGGAGCGGAAACCCTACCGGAGCTAGACACGCTGTCGCTCCAATCCTTGCACTTTCCTCCGGGACTGGTGGCGGGCCGGACCGCTCTTGCCCTACCGAACTGGCAGAAGATTTCGGCCGACCCGGAGGTACTAAGCATTGCGGCCGGCTACCGGCTCCCGCTGATGGCCCTACCCCCCCAATCACATGGCTTCAACCCATGTTTCAGCGCGGAGGAAACGGCCACAATCACCGAGATCCTGGAGGAGATGCTCCAGAAGGGAACGGTGTGCCGGGTACCGGACGTGCCAGACCAGTTTGTGGCCCACATTTTTCTTCGACCGAAGAAAGACGGCTCGTCAAGGCCGATTTTCAACCTCAAAGGCCTCAACCAGGTCATCGAATACGCCCACTTCAAGATGGACGGCATGCCGCTGGTGAAACACCTGCTGATACCGGGCGACTTCCTGATAAAGGTCGACCTGAAGGACGCATATTGGTGCGTCCCCGTGTATCAGCCCCACAGGAAATTTCTACGCTTTCGTTGGCAGCACAGCCTGTACGAGTTCGCGTGCCTGCCCTTCGGGTTGGCGTCGGCCCCTCGCGCGTTCACCAAGTTACTCAAACCGGTGATCAGCTTCTTACGCAGAGTGGGTGTGCGCCTGGTAATCTACCTGGACGATGTGCTCCTGATGAGCCAAGATCCAGTCCGCCTCCGTCAGGAGGGTCGCTCACTTTGCGTCCTGCTGGAAGCCTTGGGGTTCATCGTGAACCTCAAGAAATCCGTCCTGACGCCGACGCAGGACCTCGAGTTCCTGGGCCTCAGAGTGCAGACGGTCCCAATGCACCTCACCCTGCCGGAATACAAGCGCACGGAGATAGTGGCCTTGTGCCGCGAGGTTTTGGCGGCCGACAAGGTGTCAGTCCGCCTGTTAGCTCGGCTGATAGGCAAGCTCTCGGCCACAGTTCTGGCCGTTCTCCCAGCCCCCCTGCACTACAGGAGCTTGCAAATGCTCAAGATTCGAGCACTCCTCCACAGAAAGTCCTACGAAGCGGTAGTGACGCTCACGACGGACTGCAAGGAGGACCTACGGTGGTGGATCCTCCACCTGGAACTCCTGGCGGGGAAGGCCATCATCACCCCATCCCCAGATCTTGTCTTAGAGACAGACGCTTGTCGGACGGGATGGGGGGGCACAGTGAGGAACGGCGGGAGTGCCAGGGGACACTGGACCCCCCAGGAGCAAAAGGAGCACATCAATGCGCTCGAGCTCCGGGCAGTGATCCTGACCATGCAGGCTCTGCTAAGTTCGGTCTCGAACAAACACGTCCATGTGAGAGCGGACAACAGGACGACGGTGGCCCACATCAACCGGATGGGGGGGACGAAGTCCAAACTGCTGGTGGACCTCACCAAGACGGTGTGGGACTTCTGCCTGAGCAGAAACATCGTGTTGTCGGCGGAGTACATCCCGGGCTCTGCCAACCAGACCGCGGATGCGTTATCGAGAAGCGCTCCGGATGCCAGCGACTGGCAATTGGATCCGACGGTGTTCCAAGCGCTACAGGACCTGTGGGGTCCCCTGACGATGGACCTGTTTGCAAGCAGGACGAACCACCAGCTCCCGAACTACTTCAGCTGGAGGGCAGACCCGCAAGCCCAGGGGGCAGATGCGATGATTTGCCCCTGGCCACGGGGTACGTTGTATGCGTTCCCGCCGTTCTGCCTCCTCCCCAGGCTCCTGGCCAAGATCAGGAAGCTGGAAGCGACGGTGGTGGTGGTGGCGCCGATTTGGAGCGCGCAAGCTTGGTATGCGACGCTCCTCGACATGGCCGTGGATGCTCCACGCCGCCTGCCACCATCACGAAATCTGCTACGCTCGCCGGTAGGACACAGCCACCCCCTCTTGGAGAGCGGCTCGCTGCATTTGGCGGCCTGGAAGGTGTCCGGCGTCTCGACAGAGACAACGACATTTCGGCGAACGCTGCCGCGCTTATTGCGGGATCCATCCGGGGCGGCACACAGACTGTTTACCAGTCAGCCTGGAGTCAGTGGTCTAGCTGGTGCGCTAGCCGGATCCTTGATCCGTTTCAGGCCCCTGTGGGATCAGTGTTAGACTATCTGTCGAGCCTGTTTGACCGGGGCTTGGCATACAACACCATCAACGTGCACAAATCGGCGATTTCGCACTCCCACGCGGGTTGGGACGGTACGAAGGTAGGCACCCATCGCTTGATCCAGAAGTTGATGCTAGGAGCATACAATCAGAGGCCGCCAACGCCCAAATACCCCTAACATCTGGGACGTGGACACGGTCCTTGCCTATATCCGCAGTCAAGGGGATAACCAGTCGCTGAGCGACGGAGCGCTTACCTTAAAAACGGCTATGCTCCTCGCCCTGACGACTGCGGCTAGGGCCTCCGAGTTGCAAGCCCTGAACTTGGAGTTCTTCTCGGACGGGGGTGATCACGTGGAATTCGTGGTCCCGACGCTTACTAAGGTACAACGCCGAGGTAAGAAGGCCTTGAAGTTCACCATTCGAGCGTTCCAGCCCGATCCGCTGCTGGATGTGGTTGCGACGGTTAGGGCCTACATCACGCGCACGGCCGCGTGGCGGTCGTCGAAAGATAGGCACGCCCTGTTCCTCACCACGACGGGACGACACACACCGGTCGCCACTTCCACGATTTCGGGGTGGTTGGTCAAGCTCATGACCGACGCGGGGATTGATACTGACAAGTTCAAAGGCCATTCCACCAGATCGGCGGCAGTGACGAAAGCTGCGTCAGCCGGCTGCTCAGTGGCAGAGATCCTTAGCCGGGCGAATTGGTCGAACGCGACGACGTTCAGAAAGTTCTATCACCGTGACACGGAAGCTGCGGCGCCGGACTTTGAATCACGAGTGCTTCACACGAGGTGAGCTTTGAATATGCAATCATGAACTCGAGGTTGGTTTCCGGAAAAGAATTGGAAATTTAATCAGTGTGCAGAGCACACGCAGTTAAATTTAGATTCTTTAAGGAAACCAACCGAGAGTTCATGACCCCTCCCGGCCGCCCGCGGCCTCCCTCCCTTTGGAACACTCACTCGCCAAAGTCCTTGACCTCTTTTGCTTTATACGCATTTTGTCGCATTTAACAATTTACCCAACGATTACGTTGGCATGTGTTGACTTTGATTTCCTTATATACTTCCAGCTAAGAAGTAGAAGACCGGCCTCACCCACAGGTCTAGGGGTGTGGCGCGGAGTTGTACATAGTAGCCAGTAGTCTGGACCTGCATCAACGTTACAAGTAGACTTTAGAAGAACTGTACAAAGTTAGATTTACGATTAGCGAGGATACCAACTGTACAAAGTAGATTACTTAGGAGCAGCTGCACAACGTTTGTTACGGCTGCGAAAGTTAGTCTTTACACTGGGCGCGCCCTCACCCGGACGCCGCCTTCACGACTGGATCGTTTCACTCACCGGTGAGTTTCCTTCCTCTTCGAACGTCGAAGTGATGCGCATGCGCGATTTTCTCTGTTTTGAAATTCGAGCATGACGTCACAATGACGTAGAATGCAATCATGAACTCTCGGTTGGTTTCCTTAAAGAATCTAAATTTAACTGCGTGTGCTCTGCACACTTGCTCTAGGATTGTATGATAAATATAGTAACCTAAATTCTAATTACTTAACAACAGCTATTAATCTTTAAAATCTATTACTAGTAATATGAAAATTAAAATTGTAATGGAAAAACTATAATAAAAAACATAGAACTGAAACAATTGAAAATACCCCCCTTCTTTTCTTCCCGTCTCCTTTGCCCTACATCTCGGTCATGCGCATTTTTAACCATATGCGGATGACATCTTCCGCATCCCGCATAAGAGAGTGCATAAGAGAGGAGAATGCAGCATAGGAAATTTGTCCACTTACTCAAACACTATACTCAAGTAGATCCTACCTTTGAGCATGTATTTCATCCTAGGACTGCAATTGTTCATGTCGTCATCGCTCATATTTGCTCCATGAGTGAGCAAACGTTGTGCTATCACATCAATGTGGGAACTTGTAGAAAACGAAAAAGACAATGAAAAACAATTAACCCATACAAATTCATAAAGGGGCTGCTGCTGCTGCTGCTGCTGCTGCTGCTGCTGCTGCTGCTGCTGCTGCTGACCCCGCTCATGTGACCCCACTCATGTGCTACAGGGTGAAGCAGAAGAAATAAACTATAAGTAGTTGATTATCATAGGTGATGATGTGTAGTTAGTTATCCATAATGATTATCGGATATCTATTTAATTTCACAATCACAAGATTTCTTTACATCATAATATGACAGCAGAACGGACTGGCAAGCCTACAATGCTGCCGGCATGATACTGGTTTAAAAATACTGTCTCTCAGCGGTTCTAAAGATGTCGGTCTGGAAAGTGCTAACCGTTCATTGGTCAAATAGCCCTGTCATTCGCACGGAGATCATTCATTGGTCATGACTCAGTATGCACGTGAACAACTCATGACTATCAGCGTTTATTGGTTGAACAGAATTGTCTCGCAAGGAGATATCGTTAAATGTTACAATGTATTTGTATTTTATTGATTTAACAGAATTGTCTGGAGTGGCTGGAGGGGAAAAAAATTTTGCCTGATTTTTCCCCGATATCTGCAAAACCCCTTAATTACATGGTAAAGATCAGATACATGTAAGACTTGACAAAAATGTGTTCACCATGTTATGTAATACTTATTTTTCATTGAAAAAAAGACTTTGGAAACTAATTGTATTATGTTTACTTTTTGCTGAAGTTGAAATAATAATTGGTCTATCCCTCTGGAATTAAGAATTGAAGTGCACTCCCGATCAATTAAAAAGTGCTAGAGATTTTAATACTCTGGTAGCCAGAGTAGCATTGACTGACAAATTGGACCATCATATGGCTTACAACTTTTGTAGAGACTAAAATTGGAAGTAATGTCCCTTATACTTGTAAGTCACTTACTCAGAATTCCATTCTTTGAAAATCACACCGAAATCTTCTGGCAAGGCCTGAAATGGAGATACATTTAAGACATTAAGTAAAGGAATTGTTGCCTGTAAAATAACAGTGAAGCAATCAAGTAAGTGTCCAGGGATAATTATTTAGCAACGAACTGTTCGTGCTAAATGATTGTATTAGTGAGGTTGGGGGGGTAGAAGAGAGGTTGCTTCAAAGTAAATTCATATATGTTTCTATTAGAAGGGATGAAATGAAATGAAAATAAGACATTAAAATGTAAATTTATTGTACAGACACAATTTTACGTAATAAGAAAAGAAAAATGTCCCTTACCCCACTGGACCACTGGTGCACCCATGACAGAATTATCCAGCTATGAATTGATTTGTGCCTCCAGTGATGAAAATAGAAGTATCATGAACAATACATTGATGACAGATTGCTCACCCAATGCTGAGTCACTGAGAGAGTTCTCACTAGGTTCCTCCTCAAAATCTAGGACTAATAATCAAAATCAAACAATGCAAGATCCTGACAGGATGTTCCTAACGACATGGAGCATTTCCTCTCTTCTGTGCATCTGATGCCATCAGTGTTGCTGTCCTCAGATTCTGAAGATTTGAGCAGAAAAAGAATAGGCTTTGTATTTTACTTACAATATTCATGGCACGAGATCCCATGGCCATTTTTGCAAGTCACTATAGTACTACTATGCTAGATCTACAGGTTAACTACTGTGCCCCCTCTTTCTCAAAAAATGTTCACTTTGTCTGACAGATCAACATTAGGAATGTGAAGGCAGCGGCTGCGTTGGAAAGGGTGTAGTACTGCTCAGGAGCATATATATCCACTTGTTCACAAAATTAGTTGCTATTGTACTCTTTGCAGACCTCAAAGTACTGTCTGTTTATTGAAACACCAATTTTAATGTAAGGAAAAGACACTTAATACCAGTAAACAAATATATCTATCTACAAACTCACCAGGCTCATACACATCTTCTTCTGAGTCCTCTATGATAATCTCCTCATCATCATAACCTGATCCAATTGAAACATGATATGAAATTAGATATATTCAGTCATTTTATATTGCAAAGTCATGGTTGCACATAAATCAGTTCGTGTTGATTCTAGGATTTCTCTCAATGGGGCCAACATACCATATGTAACACAGGTCAAAATTTCAGTATATTCCTCTTTAGTGTATTTTCAACTTATATTTCAAAAAGACTATTCTATCAACAGTGGTCTGTGTTAAGAATGGCCAATGGATTGTAAAAGTGTACATAAAAGTGTACTTAACTTGCTTTCAACAAACCAAAATAATGCGTCTTCGTTCACACAGTCTGTACAAATGCCCCAGACCCGCATATCATTGCCACATGTATTTGATAAGTAAAAGCCCATACGAGCGGCCGACCTATGGCCGATTGGAGACCTCTCTTAGCGGTCACTGAATGGACGTTTTTCGAGGGCTGCTTCAGCCTGTTGTCACTGAAC
This sequence comes from Streblospio benedicti, assembly GCA_019095985.1. Taxonomy (NCBI): domain Eukaryota; kingdom Metazoa; phylum Annelida; class Polychaeta; order Spionida; family Spionidae; genus Streblospio; species Streblospio benedicti. The sequence continues at coordinate 35,440,936 of CM032660.1, forward strand.
AGGAGGAGCAGACTCACAAAGATGGTCTGCAGGCTCACGAAAAAAAGCTCACATTGAATCCCAATCATGGTGTTTGTTACTTCATGTTAATAACAAAAAAATGGAAAGCATCATTTACTTTAGTACTTCAGTTATTCACCAGATAAAGGGATAACCAGATAAAATATAATGCACTATATTTTTGAGTATGAATATATTCAAAATGAACATAAAGTCATATAAACTTACCTGTTGAAATCTCTCTTGTAAATGCGAGGTTGCCCTTGTGCATTATCGTGTCTCTCTTCTCCCTAAATGGGAGCTTTTTTAGGCTCACTTTATACAGCACCACCCCCAGGCTCCAAATGTCCACAGCTGGTGTGGTGAACCTGGATAAGAAACACACAGATATAATATAAATAAATATAAACCAAATAATTTGTGATGAATAAAGATGGCTGGTGAAGAGTTGTGCACAGCTTGAAAGCTTCTGAGGTAAAAAGCCTCAAACATAAGTTCAGTGTAAAGGCTCACGGTTTTCCTGTCCCTAGGCAGTACCGTGACCATCTCAGATGAGACGGTAATGTGTAATACAAAATTCAGATAAAACTCAAACCTTGTTGCTTGGATGCTGATGGTTGTGGCTTCTTTCTTGCACCATCATTGAGGCCATGCGATTCATTTTCTTTTAGTTTATTCAACTCCACTCTAAACTTAGCAATATGGCCTTTTCTGACCATTTCAACCTCATTTAACATGTCTTAAATTTGGTTTTCATTCATTTGAAGAATGAAATTCAGGTCATCATACCCCTCGGAATCAAACTTTGCACAATACATGTACTCTGCTAGTTTGATTTCATTCAACCACATATCTATGGAATACATTTTAAAGGATTTTGTGCACTGATAAATAAATACTTGCACTGCAGAAAAGTCAACAGCAGCTATACAGAACAGCAGGCCAGGTCTTAGCACATATCTCACAAATATGCAATGAAATAAAAAAGATAGATATGTTTCAAGAAATTTTCTCAGCCAGCCACAACTTGCTTTGAACGTTGTATTTCTCTGCTATTTTATGTAGTCTCATGCATTCTCTCATAATACCTGTTCCTGTCCTGCGTTGTCATGACAAGACATTCTTTGTTCATGCAGTCCGTTAAGTTGCGAAACATTTCACGTCTATTACATGTGCCTCCAAACTCTGCATACTTGGAGTGGAGTTCAATGCTATTCCAGATCTTAGACCTGTTCTTTTCCATCAACCCAATTACTTTACTCATTGCATTCTCATCTATGTTACCAACTGGAAGATCAGCATACTTGGGTATTTTCATGAAGCCATTATAACAGCGAACATGGTACTTGCAATCAGCTGCTGGTAAATCAGAAATATAACCAATATGTAACTTGACCCTTTTGGAAACCTCGTCATTACGCTGTTCAGCTGCTTCAAGTATCAGGTCTCTCATCGTTGGTAGTGGGTTTTTATCTTTATCAAATCGTTCTTTAGTCAAGCATTCACGAAACCGATCCCACCTGTCCGGGTGCTTCTCATCCAGAGGTAAACACTCTTCGCCACAGAACATACAGTCACATTTAGAGCCATAAACACCAGTGTTTGCTGTGTGAGTATGTGATCTTGTTACTGTTCTCCCACCCTCATCCTCAGCCTTTCTTTTTAAATATGAGTTAACCATCAACACACCACTTCCTTCCCGAGATGCCATCATGAAGAATAAGCACAACAAGAAACAGCTGTCTGATGTACTGAGTACTTTTAACTTTGGAGAAGGAGTGACCATAGAAAGCGCTAGTGATGGAGTGTTTAACCATGATGAGGCAGATATAGCAATCATTTCACATGTCATAGTAGCAGCCAAGTCAAATGTGCCAGTAATTCGTGTCCTCTCAGATGACACAGATGTGTTTGTGCTTTTGGTTTATTGGATCTATAAGAGAAATATACAATCTACTGTGCAGATGGAACGTTGGAATGGAGTTGTGTGGTCCATCAATGATACATGTGCTGAATTAGGAAGTAAATGCCTGGAACTATTAGGAATGCACTACCTAACAGGATCTGATACAACATCATATCTGTATGGCAAGGGTAAGGTTGGTGCCCTGAAGGTTATGAAAGCTGGCCAGTTCCCCGGACTTTCTTCAGCTCTAGGGGAAATTAATGTCACTCATGATGAACTTATGCGAGCTGGAGAGAGTTTCATCTGTGCGCTGTATGGCCAGAAACAAGGAACAACCATGAACCAGGCCAGATATCAAATCTACACACGTAAGTCAGGGAAGCTCTTGAAGCTCATGGCCTTACCACCAACAAAGGAAAATATTTGTTTCTACACATTTTAAGAGCCCACTTGCAGACCATATTGGGAAAATGTGCAGATAAGCATTCCCCGCCTGATTTAGATATTACGTAGTATGGCTGGGCAATTAAAGATAGCAAGCCTGTACCAGTCATTTCTGAAAATCCTCCAGCACCGAAAAATCTAATGGATGTAATTAGGTGCGGCTGCAAGGCAGCGGGCAAATCTTGCAGTACACAAACTTGCAGTTGCCATCAAGGTAAAATCTCTTGCACAGTATATTCAGTTTGCATTTGTGGGGATGAGTGCTCAATCTTGGAGTGGAACAAGATTTGGTATATTGAGGCAGGGGATGCATTTGTGGGGATGAGTTTTTCATTTTTTTTTTACTTTTCTGTCATAATCCGTACAAACTTGGAGTGGAACAAGATACTGATGATGAACAATCAGAATCTGATTCAGAGGAGGTTTAAAGAATTTGGACACCATACACTTATAGTTTGTTTGATTACTGTATTTGTAATACAGGTCTATATGTACGCAGATTTAATTTTGTATGAACAAAAACTGACTTCTGTTTATCAAAATATATTATAATAAAACATTCATATATACCACAAGTCAAATAGATATGAAATAACCTCAGACCTTTATCAGCTTGTTATATATGCAGTAAGCATTAAAAGGAATAAGGCATTTAACATTATTAGAAACGAGCATTCATACATATTCAAATATTATTTGAAATTTACAGTTTTAGCTAATCTGTACATATTTTGTTGATCGTATTTTATAAATACAGCTTTGAAATTGCAAAGTTGACCCCTAATGTGAACTTTAATCACACATCTGACAGCAGAAATGAATTTCCTATGGGCAAATTATATATAAATGATATATTACACTAGATAAAGCATTGAGAGTTTGAGTCTCTAACTTTCCCTCTTAAGAGGGGCGGCCATTTTGAATTTATCATCATTTGACCTTTTATATGACCTCTAATCAAATATAGGATGGCAAAAATCATTTCTTATGTTCAAATTTTATAAAAATGATGTATTACACATGACTGAGAGTTGAATGGTTGAAAATCTATTTTTCACATTTTCCGGTGGCGGCCATTTTGGATTTTTTGTGTCTAAAAAATTCCCCGCGGAGATGCCGCGCCGGCATCCTCGGTAAATATTCTCTACAGACCCCTAGCAACATGAAACACCCAAAAAACCTTACACTTCTCACAAATGCAAAGTTGGCAATCTGGCAAATGGACTATGACTGAACCGAACCATTATTGGTGCCTTCAAAATACACAGTAAGAAGATATATATCGCCTCCCATCAGCATAGCACAAAATGGCATTGTCCCTTAAAGAAAATAAATTAGTAAAGGAAACATTATGTTGTGGGATATGCTTTGAGAAGTACAATAGCTCAAATCATCTACCAAAAGCATTGCCTTGCCTTCATTCATTTTGCTTGGAATGTTTTCAAGCGTTGAAAATTGATTCAGAGACGTACAAAATTAGTTGTCCAATATGTAGTAGTTACATGTACAGAATTGTTGTACTATCAAATAGCATTCACAAAAACATGAACTGTACCAAACGGGCACCTGTCTACCATATTGATGTCACCGAGAACTGCACCTATATCGATTCCACCGCGGGTGTAGGGGTCGCGACGGCGTCGGTCTGAAAAAAATGATTAAAAAATAAAAAAGTAAGAGGGTCGTAGGTTTAAAAAAAATAAATAAAAAAAACAACGAATAGTAGAAGGAAGGTTGTTACCTCGCTGATTCTGGAAGGGGGCTGCCGTGGTGGTTGCTCGCGGGTCGCTGGATGGGGGATGGGGGCATGCTCTGGCGGGCGCTGGTGGATGTCTCCTTTCTTCTGCTTGCAATCGCTTTTCTTCTGCTTCACGCTGTAATCGTTTTTCTTCTGCTTGTGCTTCAAGCTCTAGTTTTCTCATTTCAAACATAAATTGTGCTGAATCTGACGGCTTTTTAATCAAGTCTTCAGAATCTTCATCTAGGATGTCCTCTTCAATGAAATATTCTGCCAGAATATTCAAGATCTCTTGCTTTCTCAGGGATGGTTTGGCAGCTGACACACTATAGTCTTTGGCAATCTCCACCAAATCACTCTTCTTGGCTCTTTGGAGTAATTCCGCAGATGGACTTTCTTTGAACTGCGAGGCTAGTGACATGTTAACTGGCTATTCTTAATGCAGATATCCTTTGTTGATGGTCAAATCCCGGCTAAGAGCCCCCAATTGATACGAAATGAGATACAATGGTGTAATTTATTATTTTTTTTTAGTCGTTCAAAGTGTTGTTTTATTTTAAATATACAAATTTCTAAATTTTATCTTTTCTATAACTATCGCTGCTATCATCTAGCCCAGGACGAGGTCTCAAATTGTATTTTGGAGTGTTACTACTCTCTTCACCACTATTCACTTTTACTAATTCGTCAATTTCGACGCTCCCCTCACGGCAAAATGATTCAGACACTTTGTCAAGCATTGACGTATTTCTATTCACTTTTAGCAGATCGTCAATCACAACACTGTCACATGAACTCTGTGAAAGAGGAATATATAGTATGATAGTTTTAAAATATAATTTATATTAATACTGTAAATTTAAATTTTTATAAGTAGTTTTTCATCCACCTGCCGTGATAATGCAGAAAATTCAAAGAGGAATAATACTATAGTATGATAGTTTTAAATTATAGTTTATATTAATACTGTAATTTAAAATTTTTATAAGTATTTTGGACCACATCAGCCCAATGACCGCATCATATTGACCTGTCATTGAATCCTGGTCTTAAAAGTACACAGTCTTGGCACCACCAATCTTGGTGGCTGTGGCAGAAAGAGTGTAGGAGGCCAAAAAATTTGAAACTGCAACACTTGATATTGTCTCAAATCTTAGTAATGTAGCCCCAGATCAGAAAGTCACCGAAAAAGTAGCCAAAAACGAAGTATAACACCCAAGAAGACCGATGAGGGTACATGTAGTACAGAACTGGATCCACTGAAATCACACACATCAGACACATCTGTGGGTAATATATTTTTCCTATTCATGTCACAAAAGACAACCTGATGAAATTCATAGAGGAATATTATAGTATGATAGTTTTAAAATATAATTTATATTAATACTGTAAATTTAAATTTTTATAAGTAGTTTTGACAACATCCCCCCATAGACCTCATCGAATTCTGTTGGAAGTTTAGGGGTGGAATTACATTTACGGTTTTAACAAGCGAGCAAGGCTTCCTTCCTTTTGATTCAACTTCCATCACCGAAACAAATACAATATCGGCATCCTCCAACCCCACTGCAAAAAAAACGTGGACTGGAACCAGTAAGCATTAGTTTTGATATGTGACAAAAGGGAAAAAAATTCCCAG
>CM032660.1:35446765-35465395 GCA_019095985.1 Streblospio benedicti
GTTCCAGACAGCGTTTCTTCAACTGTTGAATTCCTTCAATGACTAAATCCCTCTTTTCCCCCTTTTTCTCTTCTCTTCCTCTTCTTTTCTTCTCTCTAACTCCAGATGGTATCTTCTGTGTGCTTGGCTGAAGCTCGCCAAGATTTCTTTTCCCACCTGAATATTCATGACACCCCCTATGGAAGAGAAATGATCCTTCACAAATCTTAGTGCTACCAAAGACCTTGGTAGTTGGTTATTCTTGGAAATCAACTTGTTGAGAGAGAAACCCCTCTCTACAGGGGCCTGACCATGTGAGAGGAGTAGTAATTTACGAACTAGGTCCCATAACTTAGGGTACTCTTTGCTTGATGTAGAAGAATGTCAAGTTGATCATTCTTGCTGTCAAATGAGCGCAAAGCTTCATCTGCTCTACTTTCTCTTGCAAAGCTAGCAAATTCAGACAAAAGTTGGTCACATTATTCAGCGGAGATTCTCTTGGCGTCCACCATAAATTCTAAAACCACTCTAAACTTGCTTCTAGCCTTTTCAGGCTCATTGGTGAAGAAAGGGGGGTCAAGGCAATACATGCACCTAGCCAATTTGTATTTGATAGGTGATTTGTCTAGAAATCTCTCCACAATTGTTTTTGCGAAGGTACGCACATCCTGCCGGAACTCCATTGCAGACCTCTCACTTATCTTCTTTGTATGCAGCAGTTGTTTGATATTTGATGCAGCTACAAAACCAGGGTCAATATGTTTGGATTCTAAATACAGATTTGTGTCTTTCAGGTCAATCTGTAGGAGTTTCAATGGGGTGTCTGCTTCAAACGGTTTCAGAAACCTTCTCATTAGACTAACTATAATGGTGTAAATATCCTGGCAAATGAATGGTAGCATGACCTTGTCATTTTGATAACGTGAAAGAAACCCTTCCAAGGAGCTAGATATTGAGATGAAGCAGGATAACTTGGCAGGCAACAATTTGTCTCTCATATGCAGCCTCACAGTATCAAAAGATTTAGTTGAGGGGTTCTTGCACTTTCCCTTGTCAACTGCTTCAATATATGCTTGGATACACGGCAAAATCACCAATGCCCGCTTTGCAACTGGTGAGTTTTTAAGCCATCTGTGTGCACAATAATCCATAGGATACAGTCCTTCTCCCTCCAATCCTCAGCTACTTTATCATAGTCATCTCTCCTTGCAGGAACATTGTCAAACAAAGTATGTAGTGAAGTGAGGAAATGCTGGATCTCCCATTTGGATGCTAATGCACCATGCTTGAAAGCATTATGCAATGTGTGAAGCCCACATGAACCAACATTCAAGAGTTTGACATTAGCATCAGTTTCCATTTGTTTCTCAAATTTTGAATGCAGACTCCAATTTACATTGGGACCATCCATAGCTAACTGAAGGATTCTACTAGGAGCAAGACCACTGAGGCCTTCTTCAATAGCCTCCAACATATCTGCAGCAGTTGCGTGGCCCATGAGAGTCACCCTTGCGCTTCACACTTGAGGCTGCTTCAGTGTCGCCTTTCTTGCTAAAGAGTGTCAGTAAGGCACTATGATTGTAGAGAATTCTGGGAATGCACTGACCAAGTGAAAGCAATCTAGTTGGTGCATAGCTCATCAGCCCAACAGCATCAAGTCCACAGGCATCTTGGATATCCACAAATTCACGATTTCTCTTCGAGCTGCCTTTAAGATGGTACATAATGTCAAGCAGATCATCCTCAATTGTGATAGACAATTTCTTGCTTGCACGTTGAGCAGCTATAGCGATGAGATGGCACATACAACCAAACATAATAGTGTTATTGTTTTCTTTCGCTATGAAGGCAGCAACACCCTTAGACTTGCCCATCATGACTGGAGCGTTGTCAGAACAGAAGCACACAACCTGAGACCACTTGAGCTTGAACCTTTCCATTTCATCATTCAGCAACTTGAAAATGTTTTGACCAGTTGAATCATCATTTATGGCTGGAATGCTCAAAATTTCAGAAACAATGTGATTCAAACTTTTGTCAAAGTATCGAACCAAGACAGGGTAGAGCTGTCGCTTTGCTCCACGGTCACTAGATCCATCAGTTGCAAGGCTGAAATATTTCATGTTGTTGATCTTCCCAACTATGTCCTCCTTCAAATATGTACCAAACTCTTTGATGATTGAGGTGACCTTGGTTCTGTGGGCTTTCATGTTGACGGCAGTGCTACACATTGGAAACATTGTTCCCATAAGTTTGCAAAGGTGGTCTGATGAAGATATGGGGTGATTATGTTCGACAATGAACATGGCTAGTTGGCATTCAGCCCTGATTTGAGCGGATCCTTGTGGTGTGATAAGTTTCTCTGAAATATTCCCACATGAAGCTTGATACTGTAAGATTTCTTTGTGTTTCTTTGTGTCTCTGTGTGATTTAATATCATGGATCCCCCCATGTGCAACACTAAAATGCTTATCACAAAGATTACAGTAGGCATAATTTTCCCCCTTTGTGCTCTTCCTGATTTCACTATACTTCGTTGTGTAATCCGATAAATACTTTTGGCTCGAGGGTCGCTTTTTGACCGGCATTTTCAAATTTTTTTAACAAATTTATGAAAGAATTGACATGAACAACCACCATTTTGATTCTGACCTATTTCGCTATTGTACAGCGCCTGTGATTGGACGAAATCGAATGCTTTTATTGCGCAACACGACTTTAGACCAATCAGCGCTCAGTTTATAAACCGGCGATGGCACAATTTCACAAATCTCATTCAGTCTCGCCGAATCCAAGATGGCCGAGAAACGGCGAGAAAGGTAATTTTTCAAAGAAATTTGTACGATTTTTGTCAATTTACGGCGATATAGGCAGGTTTTTTACCAATCGATATACGTATTCGATTGCCCCTAATATCGTAGTATTTGTTACATAAATCGTATCGCCCGTAATGACCCCTAAAAATCGTAAACTACGGGCATTATCGTAGCACTTGGCATCCCTGCTTATTAATTGAAAAGCCTCGCTCCACTTGAGCCTGACCATGTGAAAGCAGCAAGACATTCTTCAGTATATTCCAAATGTTTTTGTACTTTTTGTTTGTTGAAAGAACTTTGTAATACAGTTCATCAATCCTATCTGTTTCCTTTAAAAAATTGTGAAACTCTTGCTCAAGATCTTTGTCGACTACCATCTCTCCATATTCCAACACAATGACATCTACTGCTCTCTCATCTAGCCGGCCAATGTCACAGAGTGTTGTCAAGATGGCCTTCAAGCAATTCATTGAACCCCCTTTTACAACATGACATGGATCGAAACATCTCAAGTTCCTCACAAAACTATAGGCTATTGGAGACTTTCAGTGATGCAGCCAGGTTTAAATGCACTGGGGCCAATTGGCCCATGAGATTTACAAAAAAGGGCCAACTAAAATTTTGCCTGGGCCAGAGCAAGCGACGAAGACATTCAATGTATTATATTAAAAGTAATGTATATATTTTTGTCGAATGAATATATTTTGCAATATTAAAAAATACCAATATTTATATAATAACAACAGACACATTTCATTTTTGCCTAAAATATACCACCAAGGGCTTCCAAGACTTGTATATGGCAAAGAGGGCATTCCATAGAACGCAAACCATCTAATTTCATGGACCTCTTTGATTTTCACTTCATCATGATTTAATACTTCTTGAATTTTTTTTAGCCCTTCCTTCCGGCAACTGGATTTTTTGAAATAATAAAATATGTCTGTCATTGTCTTCTGAAATGTTTTTGAAATATATGGCACTTTCTCTGCAGCTCGGATGTATCCAAATGCAGTTTGTGTGCAAAACAATGCACACCTATACAATGAGGGTTCTTTTCTTTTATTTGCGTAGCAACACCAATTTTTTGCCCGTCATTATTGCAGCTCCATCCGAACTCAAAGCCGTATACATTCTCCATGTTCACACCTCTTGCCTCCAAACGAATTTTAGTTTATCAAAAATCATTTTGCATTTACATGTGCATCTTCAAAAGGTACATTTTCAAGAAAGTAGGTGTGCTGTTCAAATTCCTTATCAACTACTTTCGCATATATCACAAGCTTCTTCGTCACCGTTATATCTGTACTCTCATCTATCATTACAGATACAAATTCACTGTCTTTTAACTGTTCATCAATGTCCATGACTATGACATCGAACATACCATCTAAAAAATTGTCTGCAGTTTCCCGGGATAAATAACTATAGAATCAAGATTTTCCAGTGGTTGGCAGCCTTGGAGCTTGCAAAAGTTTACTAGTGAAGCATATTTTGATAAAGGCAAACCTTCGCTTGCTAGCCAATACGCACACCGCATGGCAGCAATGATAGATTCAGTCTTCTTGGATAATACACGTTTTGTTGCGGTTGCTAAATCCTGTCTCAAGACACTCTCTTTTAAAGCTGCTACATGGTCATTACTTTCAAGATGTCTAGTCAGTGTAGAGGTTCTGAAATTGTTGCATCCTTCACCCTGACTCATTCCATTTTTTTTGCCCTGTCTGATACACAAGGTGCATGACATTGTATTCTTCGCTTTATTATACTCAAGCCACGGGTACAGCTGTAACCATTTTTGCTGAAACGTATGCTCATATTTCTTTGACATTGTTGAATTTTTTTTGCTATGCTCTTTGCTTGACTCATCATCACATTCTGGTTGTTCATTTAATGTAGACAATGTTTCATTCTCTGGCCGTTCGTTTGATGTTTCATTTACAGACTCATCCTGCTGGGTTTTTTCTTTAGATCTAGTGTCCTGCTCCTTGCTATTGCTTGACTCATCACCTGGTTGTTCATTTAATGTAGATCTAGCTAAGACAATGTTTCATCCTCTGGCTGTTCATTTGAAGTTTCATTTATATCATTTTCATCCTGGTGATTTTTTTTTATAGATCTACCGAAATAATCTACAATGAGCCGTCTTCATGGTTAAAAGATTGGATTCACAAAAAAAAATAGATAGAAATCGCTAGCACGCTATCGGTGACATACCAAAAATACACAACGCGAACGCCTACTACTGCAGAAGCATTTACCAAACAGAGATCGATTCCCGATTATGAAACACAACTGATTGCGTTGTGAAAGACTCCTAGAAAGGCGGCACAGTGAAATAAAACGACAATAACGTATGTAACTTTATCTGCGTAGTATGCATGTCCATGGTAAACAAAACAAATGCATTTCAGAAGTCGATTTTGATAATAAAAACCCGCAAACAGGTCATAAAAACGCGCCAGTTTTTTTCTTTTTGCGCAAGTCTTGGCCCTCTACATTTCTAAATCAGCGCCAAACCTCTATATTTCGCGGGAATCCCCCGATCCCGCGTCCTAGCTGCATCACTGGACTTTTCTTTAATCTTCTCAACAAACCTAATACAGCTTGTTCTGCACAAAAGCTTGAAAGCTTTCTTCTGAGCAGCAGAAACGTTTTCATTCTTCAGTACTTTCTCAGCAGAGAATCCTACATCCACATCTCTAACATTCTTATATATACCTACATCTTTGTGGTCTAATTTCATAAGTTTCAAGGCAGTAGAACACTCAGCCAACACTTCTTTCTTTATGAATTTACTATAAACAGATTTCAAAAGTTCACACAAGTCGAACACCATGAAAATTGCCATTGGTTTGTTTGTTTGATACAATGTAAGATACTTTTCTATGGGCCTTGCAAAAAAGATGAAGTACTCTAATTTTGCTACACAAATAGGATCCCTAATAAATTCCACAATATCCTTGAATAACTTGTTTTTGGGATCAGGCAATTTACCTTTCCTAACTGTGTTCAACATACAATGATATGCATGGATGTATTTCAACAGCTCTCTGTGCTACAGTGACATTCTCTAACCATCTGTGGCAACAGAAAGGTTTCGGAAACAAACACTCCGAAACTATTGTGCTTTCTCCAGAGAATCTAGTGGGCCATACTGATTTTACCTGAAAGTGATTGTTTACTGGCGTAGCCAGCCAATCAGCCGGCACAGCCGGCCGACCCGCGTGCCAACGGCGCGCGGTTTAGCTAGGGGGGTCCGGGGGCATGCCCCCCGGAAAATTTTTGGAAATTTAGATTGTAAATAGTGCATTTTAAGAGCATTTTACACCAGATTTATAGGCATTTTATGCACCCATATTCAGAACATTTATTAGATAACATATGCGATTCTTCCGGATTTTATAATAGTGCATTTTAAGAGCATTTTACACCAGATTTATGCACCCATATTCACTTGATAAAGCAAGATAAAAATACCTTCATTAGTGATTTCTGCTCATGATGAAGTCTGTGTACCATTGGCTCTTTCTGTTCGAAGATAAGAATGCATGACTTAAACATAGGCAGAATGTCATTGTACAGTTGAAGATGGAACTTAGTATTTGAAGCCTTGTAGAATAGCTTGTCTATAATTCTTAGCTTTCTTGCTTTTCCTTCAGGCGTAAGAGACTTCCATTTGATTCTACATAGCTCCTGGATTTCACTAACTCTTTTCTTCTGTTTGCCGTCTAGGTTCTTCACGATCTCATCAACCACCTCTTTGTAGACATGTTTCTCTTCCCTTGGAATCCAAATGAAATAAATAAGCATGAATGCATTCATCATCTTCAGATTGGATACCAAAACATCATATACTGATAACCACCTATGAGCAATTCTTTCTTTGGGGACATGGTATTCTAACTTGAGAATCAGACATAGTTCACGTAAGTAGGTCTTGAGGTCTTGAGAATACCTGTATTCTGTGAATAGATCATCCATTAGGTGCTCAACAATGTTGTTGAAATATGAACAAAACTTCTTCACTCCATTGTGCAGATGGTGGCATGTATCTCCATCAATATCTAGCAAGTGAGGGGCTTTTAAGCGAAGAAGTGTTTCAAAACCACCTTTAACTCCCCTCATTGTTCCGGCCGAGTCACTAAGTGTTGATATCAGATTCTCTAATGGGATTTCATCTTCTTTGAACAATTTTAACATTGTGTTTAGCAGTGACTTTGCTGTACCATCTACTAGTGGGACTGAATCGTAAAAGTCGACCACTACCTCTTTGTGCTCCTCACTAAAATAGCACATAAGGATAGCAAATACCTTCTCGTTGTTATTTGATGTGCACTCATCTACATTTATAGAAAATTTCTTGCTCTTCAGATCTTGCACAAGTCTCGCTCTAGTCTGATGTGCCAGTCCCATTTTCAACTTGTATGTGGCAGAATCCTTCTCAAGTTTTACTGAATTGAGGGCCATGGGGTCTGACGACATTTCTCTTGCATACTCCACTAAATGTGGCGCAAGAGAAAATGGCAAATTAAATTCTGCCAAAAATGACACAATGCGTGCCTCAGAATGGGAGATTCTGTCCACTATACTGACTGATGGTTGTACTTGTTTGGGTTTAGGCCCAGGACATGTACCATGCACGTTTAGAGGGGTCCCATATGGCATGGTACAGGTGTCAGATTTGTTGATACTAGTTGTCAATGACTGCATTTTCTGCTGCTTTTGCATAGTCTGCAGCATCCTTATGTTGCTGACATAAAGCATGCTGTTTGAGCACTTTCTTCCCCGATGAGCCATAATTAATCTGTTTCATATTGCACCAGAGACATATGCACAAACCAGCAACATCTATTTTTCGTATGTAATCCCCTAACGTCGTACCTTTAGGGTCTGTTTCCATCATCCACTCCCATTTAAACTTATTCTTGACACCTTTTTCAATAGATGTCAGACTATCCGATGGTTGTAATTGCTTTGGCATTATGAAAATTCGTGAAAATATTAAAAGAAATTACCCAAAATGTGAAGTCAGCATGGAGGCCGCCATTTTGTGCCTCGAAAAAGGCGATTCGTAAAACGGCCTGTGATTGGATATACCACGCGATGTGCAGCCTCGGCTGCAACATTTTATGCTGTACGTGAGTACTTTGTTGATCGTGAATGTCTTTTCAGTGACGCCATATTGCTTTTTTGTTACTATGGCCGCTGTGGTGTTTGAAGCTCGAAAATCCGTAGAAAATCCGGAAAAATCGCATCGTAGTTCGAATTACAGGAAAATACTGGAGAAAAAACGGAGGTCTGATAAAAATCCGGAAATCCGGTAAAATCCGGAAGAATCGCATCTCTGTTTCTCTAACAGTATCAGCATAGTCTTGCCTTCTTGCAGGGCTTTCATCAAACAAGTAATGCAGGCCTTTTAAATTCACTTCAACTTCCAGGCTCTTCATGGCTAATGTAAATGCATTGTGAGCGACATGCAAACCACAACTGCCAACATTGATAAGCTTCTTATCAAATTTGTCATGAAGATACTGATCAAGGTCAGTAAATAATTGGAAATCCTCCAAATGCCGTTTTATTGCCCACTCCCATGCGTCACAGTCAATTTTATTGAGAAACGATTAAAGTCAAAGGGCAGGTTTTTGGAATGGGCTTTTCATCATACTTCAACTCAAAAAATACCTACTTTCTTTTGCCTTCTTTGTCCAAGACGACAAAGTTTTTTTAATCAGATGTCGCTTCATTTTGCCAGATTACAAGACTACAAATTCTTCGCCGGTCATTTGCATACCTCGGCATTTTCCGGGAGCCAAAAATAACCGATTCGGCCATCCCCAGTGTTCTCCAAGGAAGAGGCAGGTTCTGTCAGAAATCGGAAATTGTTACGTTTGACATATTGTGAAGAAATCTCAAATGACTGAAATCAGCGACCAAAACAGAATAAATCGTGTTTCTTGGCTCGTAATTTACTTACATAAATCAACACAATGACAAATCATTTGCTAAATATATCAGAATTTAACTGCAACGACAGCCAGCGATGTTTTACCAGGTTGCCGGCGATAACATGGTTGATACAAAAGATCATGCACAAAATTCAAGGACTTTTCAAGGCTTTTCAAGGCCAGGTCACCATATTTTCAAGGCCCTAAATCTAATTTTTAAAAACCCTTGCTTCCATTATATATTGCTGCAAAACTAACTAACAACTATTGTATTCTTTATTATGATTTATTTAAGTACCAGGTACACAACATTAACCAATATTGCAATAATTATTGCCTTTTTAAGTTTTCTAATAGTGCAGATGACCCCATTGTGCTAATGTCAATGATCTTGTCACATACACCACACCTTGCAGTGGATTGATTTGAACCCCGTGCAATCCAAGGATAGGACGCAAACCACTCGATTTTAAATTTACATGGCATTTTACAGTCTGACACCTCACGTACAGGCGATACAAATGTATTCTTCGGCAATGTCGTCTGTTTCCCTCTCATCTTCTGATAAGCAGTCATAGTGGAACACTCCCTGGCATTGAACACACACAACGAATCTGAAAAGTAAAAAAATATATATATACATACGTATTTTTAGAAATTTCCTGTGGGGCTGATACACGGGGACGCACCAATACGCGTCCTTCAGGTCTACCTTTATCAGGAAGTCGCCCGGTATCAGCAGGTGTTTCACCAGCGGCATGCCGTCCATCTTGAAGTGGGCGTATTCGATGACCTGGTTGAGGCCTTTTAGATTGAAAATCGGCCTTGACGAGCCGTCTTTCTTCGGTCGAAGAAAAATGTGGGCCACAAACTGGTCCGGCACGTCCGGTACCCGGCACACCGTTCCCTTCTGGAGCATCTCCTCCAGAATCTCGGTGATTGTGGCCGATTCCCCCGCGCTGAAACATGGGTTGAAGCCATGTGACTGGGGGGGTAAGGCTGTCAGCGGGAGCCGGTAGCCGGCCGCAATGTTCAGTACCTCCGGGTCGGCCGAAATCTTCCTCCAGTTCGGTAGGGCAAGAGCGGTCCGGCCCGCCACCAGTCCCGGAGGAAAGTGCAAGGGCTGGAGCGACAGTGTGTCTAGCTCCGGTAGGGTGTCCGCTCCCAGGCACGACGATGACACAGCCATCGCGGGCTCTGGGGGGGAAGGGAGGGGTGTTACCCCCTCCTGAGGGGGCGGAGATTCGCACGGTATCACCCGTGCGCCTCCCTCTGGAACACTCGAGGGTGGGGGTGGGGGTTGGGGCGATGAGGACGTACCTGCGTGGCTGTTGCTGGCGGGCCTTGCCACCGCCGCCGCCACGTCCGCCGTGCCCAGCGTTAGGCGCCCCGCCCTGGCGCTGGGCCTCTTGAAAGGGCTCCTTGCGTCGCCGCTGCTGCTGCCCGGAGCTCCGGTTGGACTTCTGCCCGCCTTTCCCGGAACTCTTGTTCCCCCCAGTCGATCCTTGGTGTTGTTGCTTAGGGGGTGGGTTATACGACTTATTACGTCGATCCCGCCGGGATCGCTGTTGCCGCTGCTGCTTCAAACGCAGCAGCTGGGCCATGCCGCCCACACGTTTCACTTCTTGTAGGAGGACTTCCTGGAAGTCTTGTCCAAAGAGGACGTCCCCGCCCGTGGGCAGGGTAGATCCATGGACACGGAGCGCCTCTGTGGCGTCTGACCGTTTGTCCAGCACAAACGTCGCGACTTCACGACGTCGCGTGTACGTCATGGCCTGGGCCGACTGCCCCACCATTGTAATAGCCATTTCCAGGAGCGTCAGCATGTCCTGCGCGTCAAACCGCTTAGGCTCGCACCGTGCTGCATCGATCGCCATCCACAGCGTCGATAAAGGGCCCATCGCCCGCACGATCTTGTCGTGGACCCCCTTCAGGGCCGCGTCCTTCGACACGAGCTGGGAGCCCTCGGACCTGGTGTTGTGGTCCGGCCGCCTTTCGTTTCTATGTCCCGGTCTAGTTCGGGACCTTGAGGCAATCCAGACCCGGGACCGGGTGTGCTGTCAGTATGTCACTGACATCTTTGTCCGTGAGGTGGCGGCGGAAATAAACCTCCGCAGACTCCGCGAGGTAAGACGGGAGCGACCGTAAAGGCGCCTCATCTGGCACCGCACGAAACCCGTGGTACTTAGGACCCCCTGCTCTGTTGGGGGAGGGGGCGCCCCTGTCAGCGCGGTCACGTGATCTGCGAGACCGCTTGGCACCACGTGGGTGGAGGGAGATAGCATCCTCCTCCCTGGCACTCGTAGATTCCCCCGGGGGGGATGTAGAGGGGGCCTTACCATCTGAAGATGGCCTTGGCCCACACTACCAATTTTTCGGCACTACCAGAAAAATTCTTTTCACTACCAAAATTCCCTACTTTTTCCAGACTTTTTCCAGACTTTTTCCTCATTTTTCCAGACCAAATTATATCTAAACCTTTTGTGATTAATCTAGAAAAAAAGACATAACAAAGGTTAAACGTTCAGTTTCAAACTGTTTTATTCAATAAACTCAACTCTTAACTAAGCATCAATAACAATATGCATCATAACTATGCAAAAAACATCAATAAAATAAAAAATACTGAAACCATAGACTATTCTTAAATGACACACTATAATATACAATACAATTGCCAACCATGTCTCCTGCTCTCGTCAAGTGCATGATGTGTAAATTGTAATAAACTTCTCTTTCGTAGAATCAGAGAGACGAGTTATATAATAATAATTATTAATTTACGTGTACTAAAAGTAGTTGAACTACATTAAATAATGATGGATAAAATGCCCTTTTCATTCAAAACTATAAGCAATCACATACCTCGTAATCAGAATTAGAGTTGGCGTCCATTTTAATCCGGTTCTCAGTACAGCAACAGTTCCATTAACCACACAAAATATATCCGATCTTCTAAGCATTAGCAAACTTTAACCATGCGAGAAAAAACATGTGTTTTTGGTTGATTGATTGAAACAATAGTTACATATAACCACACAAAATATATCCGATTGTCTGAGCAAACAGTTTAAACATATGCGAGGCACGCTATCCATAAATCCAAGCTAATATTAAGGCGGGCATTGACCTACATTTGCTGCTGGTTCAGATTTCCATATCAACGCAAATATGAAAGCGAAAGCGTGTTAAGATTTTTTCTTGCGTGAAAAAAAATTGTGAACCAGCAAAATTGATCCAAGCCGAATTTTTCCATTGGCTCTCATTTCCCGCCTTAATAGAAATCATTGATTTAGACCAATGGGAGCCGATTTTACAAGCGGTATCATAAATTAGGGCTTTCAGTATTTTTCAAGACTGCACGGTCTTTTCTCACGACTATTCGCGAGTATTTGGCAAAATTCAAGACTTATTCCCGGTCTTGAAGGGAATTTTCATATTCCCGAAAAGAATGTTGTCATTATATCTATGTGAAGTTTTTTTCGATTTCCCGGTAGCGTGGGAACCAAAACTCCCCAAGTTGGTACAAAAATTCCATATCTTTTCCCAGATTTTTGCTACATTTGTTAATTTCCGCACTTATTCAAGACTCGAATATGCGAGCAAAAATATTAGTATTTTAAGGAAAAAAGTACAATATTTTTTAGCAATTTAATACTTTTCAAGCCAGAAATTGATTTTTTAAGACGTTTCTAAGCCCCAACCCTAGTTTTCAAGGCTTTTCAAGTACTAAAATTATTTTTTCAAGGCCCCTTTCTGTTTTCCAGGCTTTTCCAGGCAAAAGCTGAAATTCAAGGACTTTTCCAGACTGTACGAACCATGGATAATCGCCGGCCGCCGGCTGTTATTGAATGCGCTGTTTCGTTATTTTTCTGCACAGATTATGACACACTCGTCTCATCAAGTTGCACCATCAGTGGTGAAAATGCGTAAAAAACGCAATAACGCGCCCCAAAATAATCTCTGAACATGTCAGTGCTTTTTTAGAGTATTAAGTATTTAAAATATAATTTATAATGTGGTAAATCAGATGGATGGGTGCATATGGTCCTTTTCGTTATTATATTTGATATCCTGTTGTCCCTTTCTTGCCTGAGCATCCCAATGACTATTTCGAGGTCAGTAAAAAAGGCCTTCAAATTTGACCACCACTCAATTGCTCAATTTTTTGGTTGATACTTTCTTCTCTATTTGTGGTGTTACTATTGTAGTGACAGGACTCCTTCAAACCAATGACCCATTCATGGTGATTTTCATGCCATGATTTCATATAATATTCAGTTACAGCATTAATGTTCATGTCACGCAACTTTTTTACTTCTTCATATGCTTCAGTTTTGCCATATGCAATTTCTTGAATAATTTCAGAGCAACTATTTTTTTCTTCCACTCGTATTCCCATTTTTTCACAATTAATTTAAAGCTTAATGGACTTCAAAACATGAAATAAGCACAACTGGAGCTCAACATCAGGCATCACCTCTCGGAAAGCACTCCTCTCCGTCATGCCTTTATCAGTCAACACAGTTTTTGTCTTTTTCCAGGCAGGATTGTGTCTTAAAAATATCGAACAAACACTTTTGAGTGCTTATGTCTTCAGATACAACAACATAGACTGCAACTATTTCCGTTTTATCATTGCCGAGTCAGGGAATAATATTTAGTAATTCCATACTTTTTCACAATTTCTCAGTGATGTGTAGCCCTGTAAATCACTTATTTCTGTCTTCATGTTGCTCCAACAAAATGAGGAAATACGTGTACCAATTTACCATGCATATATTTTGTTTTAATTAACTAATATTTTCTGAACAACTTTCTTATTTTTTTCATTTCAAATTCTTTGTTAGTGTTTGTTGTGATAGACAAAAATTTTCAAAAGTCGTTACCAAGCTCATTTTCCATCTTATCTCTCAATCTGGTTTCACAATATAATGTATTTTTGCCTTATGTAATGTTATTAAAGCTAATGTTAAAAAATAATCCACAATTTTTTTAATTTTTTTTTCCAGATCAATTTGCGAAAGGATGTTATGCTGTGTCCGTCACTGGCAGACTACCCCCTGGAATCATCAGAGATCTCAAGAGCAAAGGAATCAATTACAGAGCCAGAGATACTAGCACCAAGTCTTAACTGAACTTGTCTTTATCTAGTCAGAAGACATTAGACAGTAATTATATTGGAAGTGATTTATATCCTGCAGTCACAAGACAGTGGACAGTGGACCAAAACATGTACACTATTGGATTACTGTAAAAGCTTGCGCACTATGTAGGCATGTGTGGTTCTAACATGTTTACCATGTCCATGTAGTTCTTCAAACTGCATTGTCAAAGGATATATTTATTTTAATTCTTGTGTTGGGTGTATCTGATACATGAATACTGTGTGTTAATAATGGATACTAATTTTTTGAGGAGTTGATTACCTGGTAATGCAATCTTCAATAGTTGTAAGATTGTAATATGTATTTCAATTCAAACAAGATAACCAAATTTGGATAAAAAGCCCAGTCTTGAATGTATGCCTCTGGTGAATCAAAACATGAAAGGTTAAGAACACACATCTTAATTTATTTTAAATATAATACACGTAAATATTATGATGTAAAACAGATATTTTTTAAATATTGGTAATAAAATAAATATACAAAGAAAATTCTTAATTTTACGTTGTTGGTACCACAGGTTAATATTTGTGCTGTATAAATATTATTTTAAACATAAATTTTATTTACTTAAAAATAAATTATCAGTTCATTGTAAATAGACATTTATATACATATATTTCTTATATTGATATTTAGATATTTTGAACACAAATTTGAGTACACAAACAGAAATAATACATAGTGTAAAACTCACATTGTAGTATCAATAATAGATATATAATACAACTGACAGTTCCCGTGGCATATGCTTGCTCAGTAAATAACTGAAATATATTCTGTATAATCTATTTGTACATGTTGACTAAAAATTCTTATCAGTCTTACATGATGCTATTAGCTAATAGCTCGGTGGTGAGGAGATACACAAAGATTGATGCATCAAAAACCATCAGAGTTAAAACGTTATGTTCATAAAAATAAAAGTCTTCTTCCAAAAGCACAAAGCCTGGTGCTGACACACCAGGACATGCAGAAGATTTGAAAACTCAAATTTAAAACTCTCGAGAAGATGCAACCAATCCTCGCATTGTACGATCACTTATATTTACTTGCATTTTATGCAACTTTTTCTCATCTTCCAACACAGGTCTGATGGACACACACTTTAATCTTTTGTCTCCATTTTCACATTTTGCAATGCTTCCAACACATCTATACCAATGACCTCTAACCATATGTGGTAGCTCTCTGTCCTGGAAAAAAAATGACAAAAAACATACCATTAGAAATAGATTAAAAGACAAATTATAGCAAACCTCTGTTCAAGTGAATACTAAACTAATAGTGAAACAATTACCTGTACCTTGTAAAACTTTCCCCAAACCATTAGTGATTACTTAATAATTAAGGTATGGAGCAGCCTTGTAGAATTCATATTACAATTGATGACACTTAATTTCTAACCCCAGAATTGGTCCAGCTTAGGGTTTAGTCTTGCCCCTCTACATTGCCCTATATGCCAATCAAAGAATATATGCTTATGACTCCTACGGCCAATTTTTTTATCATCATACTTATGTCAAATCTCTAATGTGTAGACAGGAATGTAGTATACTACAGGCAAAAAATAGTATCCTACTTTGATATTTAGTACCATTTAGGAAATACATTACAAAATGTCACCCAAAGGAATTTGCTGTCCGCACATTACCATACATCCATATTACAAGTTACTTACAATAACATAATAGATACACCTGATGTTATCTTTTTCATCTTTTAGTACGAAATCTTTAGCACAGCCAAAACCATTATCTCCTGTTGTTATTGCAGAGTTCAAAAACCCTGAAATTCAAAATACAAAGTTGAAAGTAATTAAAATGTCTGCTCTTTTACGAAGGATGTAGCTTCATTAGAGTGGCTAATTCTGACCCTGCCATATTAGACTAGATGACTTGTACTATTTATTAAAAATTATCAGAGTATTATAAGAGTATATATTACATTGTATATAGTGTGCCACCAATATTTATAGGAGAGGATAGTCACAAAAAATAGAGAAAACCGTAACATGACAGTTTACTATATTTTTTGGCTCCCTTCCATCAATAGTGGTGATCCCCTTAGAAGTTATGAACATTACCAAATATTTCGAATAACAAGGCCATTTTATCACAATATTGTGACCAATGTTTTGCACCCTGTATTGTAGCCGTTAGAAAATGTAGGGACTTTTCAGGTGCATCTTTCTTTTTGATTTCAAAACCTTTGGAATCATCTGGTTTTTGAGCAGGACCATTAGTGACCTGAAAGTTACAAGCATTAGTTAGAATCTCAAGATATAAAATGAACATTCTTACACAGTTGGTGTGAAACATTGCTCAATTCAGAATTGAAGCGATTTTGATTTATTGGACTTGGGAATATATTATTATTATTATTATACAGTAATTAAGTCATAAAACTTATGACTTCAAGTCAGGCTAGGACTATATCAGCATAGTCTCTGGTGGGATTCGAACCCATGACCATACGACACCAAATCGCCTAGCAGTTTAGCCTAACGCTGCGTAACGCACAAAGTCCACTCTGCCACCAGAACTAGGTTAAAAAACTTGTGTACAAGTTTGCTAATAATCAAATAAAGAATTAAGCATCTGTAGTACGTTCATGCAAAATTCTGCCACCAGAACTAGGTAAATAAACGTTTTGCAAGTTTGCTAATAATCACATAAAGAATGAAGTATTTTAAGTACATTCATGCAAAATTTTTGTTTATGTACCCTGGGGAGGGGTCAATTTTCACCCCCGAGGTATGATTCAAATATGGAATGGTGGTCATATAGGTACAGTATATGCAAGTTAGGCAAAAATCAAATGAAAAATGAAGAAACCATTGTGTAAATATGAATTTCAGAATTGTAGACGGAAGACAGACGAAAGGTGATCATGATTCCGATGCTCCGCCCTTTCTGTCAATTTGTTACCACGTGCATGAAGGTCCCACAAACAAGGCTTGTTTACTTTATGAAGCATGGACATATGAGACATTTTTAGAAAGCTATAAGGCGTAACAAAATCAATAGTCCGTTTCGGAAAACACAAGATTTTGAAGTAGGTAGGAAGGTTGTGACAATTTTTTTATTTTATTACTTAGTTTTTTATTACAGTTTTTTAGGTAGGCTGTTTTTTTTGTGAAAGTTTTATGACATTTTTTTATGTTAAACGTTCAGTACATTGAACAAATTATCAAGCTTCTTTTTAGTCGATATCACTATATGGCAAATATTTCAGACTCACAAAAATGCTAGTTGACTATTAAAAAATCCACATATTAAGTGCAAGCTTGTATGAATACTAGTATTTAGCTATATTCACTACTGCCTTTTAATCACCACACACCAATTTTTATGTTTACATTTATTTTGAAAGGGGCATATTGCTTGTAAAAAACCTTCCCGAACAGGGAGGGCTGTTACACGGAGGTGAAAAAAAAACATCTATCAAACCTGTTTACAAGTTCGCTTTTTCAAGTGGGGAAAACCCATGGCGTCATGAAAAATTGTGTACTAGAAAGTGAACTAAAATTATGTCTGCAGTGGAAGCAAATGCTGACTCAATGCTAGGGGGTATAGGGGTCTAAATAAATTACTGCGTGATTTTAAAGTGCCATTTTGGGTCAAATATAAACACTACATGGTGATGAAATAATTAAATTTTTTTGCATGTGAGCGTCAAAAGGGTGATGCAGCTGCGATTTGAATTGGCGGAGGATGTAAAAATGGTTGACGTTTTTATTGATGAAAATTTGGATTTCCGTTTTTTATGGAATGGCCATAAAAACACTAGGATGACACCTATTTTCTAGGTAGGCCTGATTTTTAGGAAACAGACTATTGATTTTGTTACGCCTAACTTTCAAGACGACTTGATCTCACATCTTGAAATTGCAGAATAACTAAAAATCCAGCATATATATCATGGAATTTAGTAAATACAAAATGGTAGAATCATCATCTAGAATTCAAAGAGCAAAAATCTGTTTGTAACACCTGCTGTTGTTAAACATATTTTTAGACTAAAACTTTTGCACTCACTAGCGTAGCGTTAGCCTCGTATCAACCCGACCATGTAAACTCTTTTTGACAATTGAGTGCAGCCACTACAGTAGCTTGTTGATTGAGACTACACCATCATGCAGGTTAAAAAAAGTCTACTTATTCAGTATCATACGTCATTTGTCATCTCCTTATAAAAGCGTCAATAAGCTCTTAGTTTGTGGTGCCACATAGTACTATAGACAAAAAATAGAAAGTAAATGGCTTATATCTTTTTATTATCAACGATTGAGCTTTTTACTTTGGATATGTTGTCGAAAAGAGGGTAGGCAAATGCCAATGCATCTCATCAAAAAATTGGGAATTCTGCACATTTCATGGAGAAATCTGTTGTCGAAAATCGAAGTTTCTGTTTGGAACCATGAATACGGCAGACTCAAGAATACCACGCAAATATATGGTTATTATTTCACTTATTGATTTGTTGAATTAATATGATATTTTGATGGAAATAATCTGTAGTATTATGCGATTCCATCCATGTATACAAGTCGATGTAATTGTTTCAACTAAATAGTTTACTTTGAGAATTTATCTTGTCCATTAAAAAACATGACATAGGTGAAATTGGCAGTGCCATTTTTTTGTAGATGTTTGCAGGTTGGTTACAATAACTATTTACTGTTTTGGTTCCATGTGTTGAACATAAGAAACTACA
>CM032660.1:35465495-35567955 GCA_019095985.1 Streblospio benedicti
TTATTTTTGTTAGATTCCCTAAATTAAAAAAATAAAGTTGAAAGAAATTAAAATGTTCTTTTTAAGGATGCAGTTTTAGGGGCTAATTCTGATGCCATTTTGATAGATGATTTGTACTATTTATTAAAAATTATCAGAGTATTATGAGTATATATTACATTGTATATAGTGTGCCACCAATATTTTATAGGAGGATAGTCACAAAAATAGAAAACCGTAACATGACAGTTTACTATATTTTTTGGCTCCCTTCCATCAATAATGGTGATCCCCTTAAAGTTATGAACATTACCAAATATTTAGAATAACAAGGCCATTTTATCAATATTGTGACCAATGTTTTTGCACTATATTGCGCCGTTAAAAATGTAGGGACTTTTCAGGTGCATCTTTCTTTTTGATTCAAAACCTTTGGAATCATCTGGTTTTCTGACAGGACCATTAGTGACCTGAAAGTTACAAGCATTAGTTAGAATCACAAGATATAAAATGAACATTCTTACAGTTGGTGTGAAAACATTGCTCAATCAGAATTGAAGCGATTTTGATTTATTGGACTTAGAATATATTATTATTATACAGTAATTAAGTCATAAAACTTATGATGACTTCAAGTCAGGTGCAGGACTATATCAGCATAGTCTCTGGTGGGATTCAACCCACGACCATACGACCCAATCGCCTAGCAGTTCAGCTGCGGCTGCGTTACGCACAAAATCCCTCTGCCACCAGAACTAGGTTAAAAAAACTTGTGTACAAGTTTGCTAATCAAATAAAGAATTAAGCATCTGTAATACGTTCATGCAAAATTCTGCCACCAGAACTAGGTAAATAAACGTTTGTGCAAGTTTGGTAATAATCACATAAAGAATGAAGTAATTTTAATTTACATTCATGCAAAATTTTGTTTATGTACCCCTGGGGAGAGGTCAATTTTTTCTGTCAATTTGTTACCACATGCATGAAGGTCCCACAAACAAGGCTTGTTTACTTTATGAAGCATGGACATATGAGACATTTTTAGAAAGCTATAACTTTCAAATGACTTGATCACACATCTTGAAATTCGGTAGAATAACTAATAATCCATAGCATATATATCATGGAATTTAGTAAATACAAAATGGTAGATTCATCTAGAATTCAAAGAGCAAAAATCTGTTTGTAACACCTGCTGTTGTTAAACATATTTTTAGACTAAAACTTCGCACTCACTAGCGTAGCGNTTAGCCTCGTTCAACCCGACCATGTACAGTATTGAATTGAGTGCAGCCACTACAGTAGCTTGTTGATTATGACTACACCATCATGCAGGTTAAAAAAAAAGTCTACTATTCAGTATCATACGTCATTATCGAACGTCAATAAGCTCTTAGTTTGTGGTGCCACATAGTACTATAGACAAAAAAATAGAAAGTAAATGGCTTATATCTTTATTATCAACGATTGAGCTTTTTACTTTGGATATGTTGTCGAAAAGAGGGTAGGCAAATGCCAATGCATCTCATCCAAAAAATTGGGAATTCCTGCACATTTCATGGAGAAATCTGTTGTCGAAAATCGGAAGTTTCTGTTTTGGAACCATGAATTACGGCAGACTTGCAATACCACGCAAATATATGGTTATTATTTCACTTATTAGTTGTTGAATTAATATGATATTTTGATGGAAATAATCTGTAGTAATATGCGATTCCATCCATGTATACAAGTCGATGTAATTGTTTCAACTAAATAGTTTACTTTGAGCATTTATCTTGTCCATTAAAAAAAAATGACAGGTGAAATTCGTCGACAGTTGCAGTGCCTTGTCGATGTTTGCAGGTTATTACAATAACTATTTACTGTTTTGGTTCCATGTGTTGAACAAAAGAAACTACATACATTTCTTGTCAGAATGCCTCACTTTTGTAGGAATTGATGCAATAATTAATGCACAGCAATAATTTTCAAAAGGGCATCTCCGTTTTACTACAGGAATGTGTACATTAGACTAGCACAGAAAACTGGCAAACGGATATTGTGAAATAAACAAAAAAAAAGTCTGTGTTGTCATCCATTAATATCAACATTTCTGGAGAGTTCATTAGTTGTATATTAGATATGCATGAAAATTTATTATTCATTAGAAAAAGAACACTAAAATGTCGCATATTTCAATGCTTTCTATTGTGTCAAGCCGGTGTTTGTATGACCAAGATGGTTGTTGTTTTGTTTACACGCTGATTGGACGACAGACTTATTTGATTGACAGGTCGGAACTATGAATAGCTCACCTTGTCACAAGTGACAGGTGGTCACAGGTAAGCTAAAAATAGCTGCCATAAAAGTGATAAGAATTTTAAATTTTTATACCTGTACAATGTACAAACAAGTACCATTTTACACCTTACCTCCAGTTTTTCTTTGGCATCCCCAGCAGCCCCCATGTTAGATTCTGATGTACATCCCCATGATGGTAGCTTGCCATGGCCAGAAGTACTTCTATACATCTCCTTTGATCCTCCAAATGAACCAGTTCCAAACATTCCACCATATCCAATTCTCTGATTATTTGGTAAGGTGCTGTTACAGTTAAATTGACCATTTAAATCTACCGGTACTTGATGATGGTTCAACTGATTATACCCTGCAGTAAATTCACAAGTACCAATTGTGCTGTCTATTGTTCTATTGAACTGATCAAATGAAGCTGTATATTGGTCAGGTGCAGGAACATTTTGAAAAGCTGAAAACTGATTATTTCTGGGGTTGGCCTGATTATTAAAACCTGTACCAATAATTACTTGGTTGTTAGAAAAAGTATTTCCATCTGAATATTGAGTATTTCCAAATTGGTTCTTATTGTTAAATGAATTTGGAGCAAATGTTTGCCTTCCTACATTTTGTGTCGGACTTTGACCAGAAAATCTTTGAGATTGGTGAAATGATGGTCGCGCTTGTGAAATTTGATGTGGATCACATTGGCCAAAACTGTGCCCCATTGATGGCCTGTAAAGATAAATTTTAGTACCAGTTACAGGCCATCATCTGCTCAATCTCGTTTTTTCTACAATGTCAATGATACCCAAACACATATGCTAACCCTTAAATAACCCAGCATTATCCCTGATGTCATTGTCATAGTCTAAATATCAAAATCACAAACTAATACCTCATATGTGATACTCCTGGCTGATTGGGATTTTGAAAACGTGGATTGTAAGAGCTTTGTAAATTACTCAAAGGCTTCCTAGAGGGCTCTGAAGTAAGATATTTGTAGATTGTGTCATATACATACAATATACAACCAGGCTGAGCAAGCCATATCAATTATAGAATTTATATCATTGATAATCAATGCAAGTAAAACAAAATTTAAGATAGACAAATCTTGAACCTATCCTTATTGAGGTACATACTGGTAAGCATATCATTACCTGGAATACTTGAAGCAATTTTTCCATAGGAACCATTATAGTCATTGAAGGAATCTGCATTATTAGGGTGTGCTAACAATGCTTGCCTAGGTTTCTTTGTAAAAATAGGGGCTTTAGGTCTTTGCCCACCTGGAAAAGTAAGATAAGCACAATGTATCTTTCCAACCATGTGAGAGGGAGCGTTTTCTTAGTCACTAAAAATTTAAATGCCATTTGGATTTACACATGGAGTTTATTGAATGGGAAACGTAAATTTAAGTGAGGATGGGTATTGTGTTCATGCCCAAAGAAAAACATGAATGTTTTATTCTCTATTTGTAGCCCTGATTAATTAATGCTTGGCTGAATGCTAGGATTTGACAGCTAGCTACTCCAATTCATAACAGACATTATCTCTTGATTGATGATTTTTTTTTTTGTGATTGATGTAGAGATGGAGTGGGAAAATTGATATACATGTACTACACTTTATTATATATTTAACATGGGGCCCCAGCATCATGGGAGGGTGTGTGGTATGTATACTACTACTAGTATGGTTTACAAACACTATACCATACACATTACTACTACTATATAGAAGAGGATAACCGACAGGCACAGATACCATGGAGCCA
This sequence comes from Streblospio benedicti, assembly GCA_019095985.1. Lineage (NCBI taxonomy): Eukaryota > Metazoa > Annelida > Polychaeta > Spionida > Spionidae > Streblospio > Streblospio benedicti. Next base: position 35,469,532 of record CM032660.1, read on the forward strand.
GGGCATCCGTTTTAGGCTTGATTTCTGCTCTAGTATATATTTTATCACTTAACATTATTAAAAAAAAAAAAGCTGTCACTGTCCTATGCAATTACAATTTAAATATTTAGACCAATATTCCATAGCTTTAAACTGCAGTAACTCTATCAGTTATATTATTTTTCATTGGCTATATTAAGATTGGTTTGCATAATGGATCATTTTTATTTGATTTGATTTGTTTTATTACTGTGATATAGTACAACAAACAATACAAGTAGCATACAAGTTGCATATGATAGTAGATGAAATACAGGCCCTATTAGTCACCTTAACAAATACTAAACAAAGTCTGACATAGTCTTTATGGTAATGCAAAATTATCTGGCCTGTCAAAAACTATTTCCTGATTAAGTTACTGCAGAATGAACCCTATATGTGTTGCAGCTGACGTCGTACGAGGATTCACCGGGGGATGGTCAGGCTGACTCGGGAGTTGTGCTGCACCGAGGGCGCCGGGATCTTGCTGTTCTAAGTCCAAGGGACTTTCCAAGACGCCTGGTGGCTTAGTCCAGGGTCCGAGGGGGCAAGGGGCCTAGGGGAGAGCCCCAACAAATGGAGAAGGGAACTGGGAGGCTGGTCACTGCCCCCAAGGGGGTGAGCTCTCCGGGTCTCACAATCTTAGAACTTTGTCTTCCAGAGGAGGCAGTGTTGCTCCGAGTCCTACTCCACTGCTGCAAGACGTCTGGTGATCTTAGCTTAGGCGCGGACAAGGTGAATCCAGCGACAGGCGAGAAGGATGAGCCAGGGGAAGCGCGGAAGTGAAGCGCGGTGTGAGTGTTGTTCCTCCTGATGCGCCGGTGCACGTCGGGGGACTCGATCCTCGCATTCGGAGGCAGGCAGCGAAGCTAGAGCCGAGGTAGCGAGGAAGTACTTTTTGCAGTTTGGGCCAAGATTTAACACAGGACGGGAGGCTTGGTAGTCCGGACAACAAAGAGTCAAGCAAAGGTGTAACATAGAAATGGATGAGGGTTGAATTATGTTTAATTTTGTTTTGTTTTATGGTATGATAATTTCAGTACCAAATTTCCGTAACAATTAAAATTTACCCCTCTCGACCACCTCGGGATGAGTGATTCTAACCTTTCCGATTGTAAAGCATGATGGGGAAGGTTGTGTGCCCGATTACGCAGACAGGCCACACCCTAAAGTTGAGGATTAATTTGGGTCTGTATAATATAAAATAGGATAGCAGTAGTAGTAGTTCTTAAAGCTGAAATAATAAGGTGACAGTCAGTTTGTTTGCAAGCTTGCAAATGTTTCATACATGTTACCTTCTGTCCCATAATGTACTTCTTAACCAACAACTACAGTTACCTGTAGAGTTTATTTTCATTATAAGTACACATACAATGTTGTACAATAACCTTATTGAAGCATTTGTTATAAAGTTGTTAGAATGTATGTAATTCTTAATCATGCATTTATTTTTCTTCAAAATACTACTGTTTTCTTGCCGTTTGCTTGAATGGCTGCCATGTTGGAAGCCATTTTGAAAAAAACAAGATGGCTGCCCACATTAAAATTATTTTTTGTCAGAAAACCTTTTAGCTTACAAAATCCTCATCATTTTGACACCAATAATTTGTTTCTATGTGTTAAACGACTAATTTTAGCCATATTCATCATTTTCATGGCGGCCATTTTGAAAAATGGCTATAAAAATTGTTGCCCAAGGTAAATTTTTTAGCATCCGGTGGATTTGAGCTCTATGGGGCCTAAAGATACCAAATCACTCAAAAAACCTTTTGGTAGTCTCAACTTCCGGGTTCGCTATTTGGCAAGTAGACTACTATAAAGAATAATGGTGAAAATATTTAAAATTGTAATTGCATATTTTGCCATATTTTTTACTTATGTGTATGGTATACCAGGGTCAGGATTAGCCACTCGTCCGCTCGTATTGACTAGTAAAAACTAGTGGAGGACGAGTGCTAATTTTTAGAAACTCGTCCTTTTGACAAGGAGCAATTCTGAAAAGTTTGTCATACAGATTATACAAGGAGGGCGAGTACATTTTTTGCAGGATAAGTAGATATTTGAAGGTTACTAGTCCTGCTGATGAGTAACACTTTTCCACCTAATCCTGACCCTGTATACTGGGGTTGTGAGTTTGAATCCTGTCAGGGCCACTTGACATCGTCAAGTGGAAGCTTAGGGTTGAAAAACCTGTCTTCAGTTATGTCAGAATAGTGGTAGGAGCTTAATTGCTTGCCATAGTACATGTATACCATTATATTCTCTCTGTCTGTCTGTTTGTAAATCATAATAGTATACATACCACACACACTCGTATGACGTTGAGGCCCACACAATGATTCCATAGAAAACTTACCATTTACATGTAATCTGCCATCCATTGCCTTACAAAATTACATTTAACTCATTCTCCTTCACATACCAGTACTTGTTTTGGAGCTTCTAAGACCAGATTTGTACACGCCTGGAAAAAAACATAAACAAATGTGTATACTGTAAGGAAAAGATATCAGAAAAACCTCATATGGGCACGAGCATTTTGTCAGTCTGTAGGCCTACCCATGCACACCAGCATCTCCTGGTGCTCCCTTCAGCTCCCAGTTCACGAATTGTGTGAATGAGAAGACAATTTCGAATGGTTTTCACTACTCATGAAGTTGTACTTACCGTAAATACCGTAAATTCAAATGCACCATTAAGATCCTTTGAATCTCAACTTGACAAAGTCTGGCACCAGCATAAACCAAGATCATCTGACAAGCCCTTGATGCTTATTACAGATGAAGTGGATAAGTGGTCCTCGGTGTTACAGTGGTTAGAGCGTCCGACTAAAAACATGATTTGCCTGCGCCGTGAGTTCACGGCCCGTCCATGGCAGACTTCGTGTCACCAAACAGTTACGTTGGACGTCTGCCACTGCATTGCCGATCTCCACATAATCTCCACACATGACAGTACAGTATACTACTAGACGGTGGCGACACCAAGCATGAGGCTCATAAGCCTCGTTAAAAGGCATGTCAAGTGTAGAGGAGACCCAGCTTAAAAACAATAGCTAGGTCTAGTCACTAGTGTGATCCCTCCGCACCCGAGAGGCTCATAACCTATAACCTGCCTCTGAAGGTCCATGTACCAACACCACACGCGGTCTATCCCCTCTGCTAAATATGATTATCACCAGCAAGTAGGCTGCACAGTATCCACACTAAAAAAAGTCCTGGAAAGGGTAAATGTAACTGTGTCAGTGACCCAGGCCAGTAACTGACACTGTTGTTTCTGAGAATTATGGTTAATCTAGGAACACATTTGCGTGAAAAGTTGTTCTAAGTCTGAGACTAAGTTGCGAAATATACTTACATGATACCTACTTGTGATTCGGTCTTTAACATAGTCAACTAAACTTACATAAAAGGTTATTACTTTGTAGACTACAGTGTTTTGCTTTCGTCTGCCACCTGTTCTTCATTCTAGGACAGTGCGCATGCGCTAGTGCTTAATTTTGAGTCCATAAACGAGTCATTATGGGGAGTATCAGTACACAATGTAAACCTGCACATTTCACATTAGATTACGAAATCACAATGCAAACTTAATGACCATGACCATTTTGATACGTAGATGTGTAATGGTAGGATACTAAGGATAAACTAATAAATATCTGAATATGTTGTGGCTACTGTCCTTTCCACCATTTAATAAGTTTATCAAAAGTTTCAAAAGATGAATGATTAAGCCTAATTGAATATTTATTTTTGTTTTATATTTAAAATATCTTTAATACTTTTGTCTTCTATCTTCTGTCTCTTCAGAATAAAAAATTTACAAATAAGCATATTTGCAGGGTTGGCAATCTTCCGGAAGTTTGCTATTTCTTCCGGAACGGCTTAGCTTGAGCCAAAATTATTATTTTGTTATCATAGATTTTATTTAGTAAAAAAGGTACAAATTACTTGTGAAAAAAAACATGGAATTTAGTATTAATTTCTTCAGGACGGAAGAAATGCGGAATTTCCACGGAAGTTTAGGAAGAAATTGCCAACCCTGCATATTTGAATATGATTTTGTTAAATATTTTTAAGGTTTTATATAATTAATATTCAGTAGTATTCAGTAACAAAAATTACTAGTCCAATTCAATGTTAATACTGTGTACTGCTAAAACAAGCAAAAATTATGTGATAAAAGTGTAACTACATATAATTCACTTAATTTATTAAGAGAAGAAAATTTTCTAAAACATTATATGGACAATAAAAGATATGATTCTTATTTTCCCCTCGTGTGTTACTACTAAAAACACATTTTTTTCCACTTAACCATAATTTAATCTTATTTGATACTTAAAATGTTATCACAAAACGACTAAATATTATCCATACATATAAATAGTTGAATAGCTTTCAAAATAACCAAAATATTCCCAGACCATTTGCAATTTTTGAAGAAAATCAAACACTTTTACAATGACCATTAGATATGCTGTAATGAATCACTGAATACATATACAGAAAGACACAGCTTATTTGACGTTACGTCAAAAGTATTGGATAGTATCTTATTTTCATCAGAAATACCAAGGGTGACCCATAAAGAGTCCACACACTTGGCACGTCTTGTTGACACACCAACAATTCTCAAAATTCTTGCATACAACATTTTCCCAGCACAATTAAGCATCTAATTGACAGCCAAACACACAGATGACAGATATATTATAAAAAGTCAATTTCATTTGGATGGTTCAGATGCCTTAATTATATGAAATGGTTTTGCTTCTAAACCACCAGCCTTTTTTCGAACTTGATCTTCAATATTGGCCACAATCGCCTTCTCGAAATTCTGAAAATCAAATTAAGTTATCACTACAAATATCTACGACAAATCATAATCATATCCATGACATGATTCACATATTGGCTTATGTGTCATATATTGTTGAAAGTGCCTCAATAAAATATGTAGGTGCCCTGAGATTTAAATTTAAATAAACTATCATTAATATATCAAGTCTAGCAGATTTGCATTGTTACCTATATAGGAAGCTTTAACTTGAAAATTAAACTGATAAATATTTATTAAAATACATTTAATATTTCTTTTTATCAACAAGTATATGGCAATTATAATCCTCTAATTATAGAATTAAGACTGGATTATGTATGAAACCAAACATTGGTCATGGTGTTCATGGCAGGTAGAAATTAATGGACTTTAGTAGTCATTATAAACCTGAATTAGTTACCATGAAAAATAAATAAGTAATTGCCAAAAAAGGCAATTTTCTAACCTGGCAACCTGAACCAAATTATTTAAAAACTCCTTACTAGTACATGTTCATTATCAAGCCGAGGGAGAAAGCGATGATTTCACTGATATATCTCAACTTGAATTGAACATGACAGATGTGTGACAATACTCACAATAGGACACCTCGAGCATCAATCACACTGTTCGGCCATACAGACAATCCGTGAATTTTACGTATGAAGTGAACTCCCCATTGTAGAGGTCACTAAATTTCATGTCATACGTAAAATTCACGGTTTATGTGTATGGCCGGTTTTAGCGATTGTTACTCTAGCTGTCTGTTCATAATTTGATACCATTATAAAGTCTTAAGATCACTTGATCAATTTCTAACCATTGCAGGCCATACCTTTTTCATTTTCATTTCCTCCACCCTCTTAGTTTTCTTTGGTGCAATACTTTTTCCTAAAATCATGAAAGTATAAAAACCATCATCTCATCATTCTAAAACACATTCAAAATGGGTGAACTATCTAAATATTGGTAAAGATAAGAGGTAAATATTTTTAAGGTATTGTTTTATCCTATGGATTGCTAGATAGATATTATTGTTTCACTTTGTTTTGATTTTTTTAAAACACGTGAGACTGTTTATCCGGGCGATAATACCTGTCGGACAAACTTTTAGTACAACTTAACATGTCTCCGACATGTTTCACATATCAAAATATCAAGCTTGTTTCACATACCGCCTTTCTTCAAATTGGCCGCCTTCTTTTGATGTTTATCCTTTTTTGCCCCCTTGGGGACTTGGATTTTCTTTTTCATATTTCCTTGAGGCATTTTAAAGTTTAGTCGGGTTGCGGTGCTTCCGCATGCACTGGTCCTACGTTCGGAAGAGTCTATCATGGATGTGTGAGGGAGGTTAGCTTTTAAAGCAGAAATCCAGTTGTAATGATATGTGCTGACAGGGTAGGTTGTTTAATGAGTGTTACAAAATAATGGAAAAAAATAGAAGCAATTTCTTGTGGATAAATGTAATGATTTGCACATTTTGATGCCACTTACCACCTTTGTCAAGTCTACTTTGGGAGATTTTGATGTCATCAACTTATGACATCACTTGTACAGTACTGATCAGTGATACACTGAGTTGAGTTGACTAGACACTGAAATAATTAATCCATACTGAACAGAGAGAAGTTATAATCTGGTAATAAGAGATACAATAATGTGAATATTCATTTTATTTTACTGAATTTCATAATCTCTCACTAAGAATAACACAGATATATGTTCATAAGGATTATATAATGTGGGATGGATACTAGGATGGATATGATGTACAGTACTGCTTATTCATTTATTGATCTTTTCCTCATGTATTAAGAAACTTGTAACTTGTCATTCAGAATTGAAAATTATAAATTGAACAGTCTACTCTGTACAGGTGTATTGAATAATTTTACACACACTACATGTATATTGTTCGACCGCAATAAATCTATTGAAGTTGTGCAGTCGCTTTCAGTAATGTGAGGACCTGAGGATACCAGTTTTGCATGGTGATAACTTCAAAAGTGCTTAATATAGATCTAGGAGATACATTTCAGGTAAGTTTCAATTGTGTCTCCCCTATTGCTCCTATATGTCAGGACTGATAAGGGATTCGCTGACATACAGTCCACTGGCAGATCCAGGTTTTCAGAAAAGGGGAGGCCCACTGAAGGGATCTCATGGGTTTCATACGTGCGATCGATAGCAAACCTGCCAAAAATCCTATGAGAATAAGGTATTTTGGTGGAGAAAGGGGGGCACACGCCCTTCCCTGGATCAGCCCATGTAGTCTTCAGTACATCTTGAGCTCAGATAATGTGCTTCCGTGGCCGAGTGGATAGGCAGTCGGACTCGTGACCAGAAGGTCGTGGGTTCGATTCCTGGTCGTGTCTGATGGTGGGTGTTGAGCAAACCTACCTCTAACAGGTTGCACACTGCTCCGTGGTACCTACACGTTAAATAGGTACAGGTCAGGTGAGTGAACTCTAATGTGGTTGATTAGCACGTCTGCGCTACGGTAGCCAAAAGGTGTGTTGTATGCTCCCCAGGGAGTTGAGAAAGATATAGTGTGACAAGGATGCCAATGACCTGGTGTAGATGTAGAGTCATCTGATCCTTCGGGGAAGAACACCATAAACCAGACATTTACATTTACATTTGTAAGTGGAAGCCATGGGTCTGATCTCGCATGTTTCATGTATGAGCCTTTCTCATTACAAGTCTAGATACCCACCATGAGAATTACAAATGTGTCCAGGTTTCAAATGATCAATTATTATACTTTCAAAGAAATAGGACGCGTATGTTGTATAATTTTCTGTGTAGTCAATACCAAATGCATTTTGAATATCATTGTTAAAGATATTGCAATGAATTTTATAATAACACCTGAAATTACCATGGCACTCGACCAGACAGTAATACACAAATATGTGGGTTCTGTAGTTAGACTTATGACTCCAAGTCAGGTAAAGACTATATCCCATAACCTTTGGTGGGTTCAAACCCACAACCATAGGGCACCATATAACCTAGCAGTTAAGACTGACTCACAAGCCTACTCTGCCACCACTACTAGGTCACTGAATATTGACCAAGGATTTATATTTAAAGCATCATCAGTTTCACAACTTTATCATTCACACTGTCTTTACCAGTCCATGTTCATATCCATAAATTTCGACTGTAAACAGCCCATTTGGATTTATTTCAGGTAGAAGCAGAAACCATTGTAATACCATGAGTGGAGGGCCTCCAGCAAGCAGCCCAGACCATGGCACTTCCTCCAGCTTTCAGCGAATTCCCTCAGAGAGTTCTCTGGTGAAAAAGCCTGCTACAGGAGAACCTTTAAGGTGAATAAATGCCTTAGAATGGTATAGCTGTCGGAAAGCAACCTCTGTGTACATGTACAGCAGAATTTCTCTATTAGGACCACCTTTGGGACCAGTGTTAGGTGGTCTCAATAAAGAGGTTTGATTTGGTTGCTTTATGAAGGTTTGGGGCCAAGAAAAGTGATCTTACTATAGAGGTGGTCGCAACGGAGAGGTGGTCTTAATTGAAGGTTCTCCTGTATAATAATTTGCACCAATCTGGAGGTTCTACTGTACTTCATTACAGCTTTTTTTTACATGCTTTTCAAGGAAGAACTAACAAAAATACTGGCAAAGGTAGTCCCCAAGGAACTGCAAGCAAATTTTCAATTCTTAGACATCCAGGTCTATGCCAAAGGTAACTGCATCAATGGATGTGAATTATGGAATATGTCTCTTGAGAGTTGCTTTGGGGTTGAGAAAATTAGTAATGAAAGACTGAATTATAATAATTAAAAATCTTTTCATAGTCACTTTTAAAAGAAGATCAAATCCATTGATGCAGTTGCCTTTGATGAGTGGAGGAATGTAGTTTGCACAAATATGTATTCTACCTAACACAATGTACAAAACTCAAGTAGATCCAATAGCTGCTTATTATAATTAATTTCCACCATTCTTTCATACATCAACCAACAATTTTTTTTACGCCAGATATAGTCACAAAACTGTTTTATTCTAACTATTGTTGTGCGATGATGGTTTTCATAATACGGTATACATTTTAATGTCTTGCAGAAGTATGCCAAATAAGTCGTGGGAGCGCTCCCAGTCTGCGCTGAACCTGGAGAACAAGGCAAAGGACGGTGGGATCTATGTGAAGCAGACGTCAAACGACTACACGGCTGAAGGAGACAACAGTAACGGCAGCGGAAAGGTACAGTAGAACATCCAATGAAGACCATCTCTCTTTTGAGACCACCTTTGTAATACGTCCATTTCTTATGCTCCCAAACTTTCATAAAGCGACTACAATGAACCTCCATATATAATGGACCTCCCTATTGAGACCACCTCTATACTACTTTTCATGGACCCAAACCTTCATAAAGCTATGAAAAAGAACCTCTGTATAGAGACCACCTCTCTATTGAGCCACCTAATTCTGGTCCCAAGGATGGTCCTAACAGAGAGGTTCTACTTAACATATGTAGCCACATGAGGCCACTCTACATAATATTGGACCATGGCACAAGACCCTCTATATTCTTCCCAAGTGTAACCTAGAAAACTAGCCAATCAGTGCAAAACTCTCGCCAATTTGGAGAGACTTTTGAACTGTCACTATCACCCAATGTATTATGCATATTTTGACCTAATTGCCAAGATGTCAAGGACTCAGAAGCAAGTTATGATCAATAGTGTGATCCCTCGATATTCAGGGTGCATGAGGCTAGCTACGAATTGATAATAAGAAGAAAGGATATGGAAAACTTTACGTCTTTGTGTATAGAATATCAAACGCTGTTTTCAGCTACTAAAACTGCTATAATATAAAATTGAATTAAAGCAATGGTTATTATGGTCGTGCAGAAAGATTGTACACGCTTGGGCATGGGTCTGATAGATTCTGGTGACCGATAGGCTTGGAGAGGATGGTTGAGATGTAGACTGAGCAGCCAGGCCACACCCTCTGAATGAGGAATAGGGCCTTCTCAAATAAACTTAGCATTTGATTGATTGCTTATTAGAAAGCGTCACATTATAAAGGACATTTTTTAGGTGTCGGAGCAGTCCACTGTGTACTGGGACCTGAGCAAAGTGGACGATGGCCAGTGCAGCGGTCAAGCTGGCGGCAAGTTCAAGATCTCGCTGCAGACGATCCACCAGAAGGAGGAGATGAGCTCTTCCACTGGCTCTGCCACCTCCTCAACCACCAGCACAACCACCAGGTGAGTTTTCCCTTTCTTCGGTATATTGACGCTTTTTCTATGTGTACTTTTCATACTGAGGCTAGTTACAGGAGAACCACGAATTGAGACCACCTCTCTATTGAGGCCACCTCTATAATAAGACAACTTTTCATGGTCCCAAACCTTCATAAAGCTACTAAAGTGAACATCTGTATAGAGACCATCTCTCTATTGAGACTACTTGAGAACCCTGAGCCCAAAAGTGGTCCTAATAGAGAGGTTCTACTGTACCTCACACTCACTTGAACGTGCAGTCACTACTTCACGATACAATGAAAAGGCATTGACACTATATCAATGTAAAAGAAAAGGATGCATTCAACTTATATATCACAAAAAGTTAGATTCTAATAAAGGTAACAATCTCAGTTTAGAGTCAACGTGGATGAAACATGAAAAAGGTCCACAGTGTTTTACTTTGGATAATTTGTTATTTGATTTCCAAAAATATGAATCATGGTGAATCAAATGTATTTGATAAAGTAAATGTATTTCATGACACTTTAATTTGTGTATTACAGGAAAAGTAGCACGAGCAGCAGCAGTCCGAATGTCTCCATCCAAGCTCGGGTGGTGAGACGCATGTCAACAGAATCTTCAACCGGTTTGTATTGAATTTTTTTGTACTGTATCATTAGAAACTCTAATGACTCTCAATGATAATGGTTCTAATTGCAGTTTCCCTTTATACTTCACATGTAATTTAAACCAACCTGAAATACCTTACCTGAAGTTCATCTTTGTACTACCAACTGCTAAACTGAGTCCGTTTAGAAGTTACACATTTCATGACCCACGTATATAGTAGAACCTGCAATAAAGACCACCTCTATAAAAAGCCCACCTCTATATGACCATTTTTGTGATCCCTAACTTCCAAAAAGAGACACCTGTCGGTCTCCATGCGAAACGACCTCACTATTGAGATGTATAGAGATCTGTCCGAAAGTTATTCTTATTTAATAGAATGATACTACTGTAGCTGATACAATGGAACCTCCCGTTGAGACCACCTCTCTATTGCAACCACCGCTATAGTAAGACCACTTTTTATGGTCCCAAACCTTCATAAAGCTACCAAAACTAACCGCTGCATATGAACCTCTCAACTGAGACCACCTAACACTGGTCCCAAAGGTGGTCCTAATACAGAGGTTCTACTGTATTTAGCTGAAACGGATCGTTCTTCCAATGACAGGTGGGCACAAGTTTGAGTGTACGCTGCCGGCCCCACGCTCTCCAGAGACGAGTCCGCCACCTTTGACCTCTGCGACCTCCTCGTCTCGCACAACATTCTCGTTCACCACATACGGCAATCAGAAAAAACCGAACCTCACCATCACATTGGAAAGTGCTGCCCCTGTTATGATGGTGAGCAAAGTTGAATGTTGCATTTTATATTTGGACAGGTTGTTGTTCATTTCTGACATAAAAATAATCTAGAAGATTATCAAAAGAATGGCTCATATTTTAAGCAATGGCTAAGAGGCAAAAGAAAATAGATGTATTTCTATTGAAACATTAATGTGAATAAATGTAGTTAAAATGCATTGGCCATAGTTGATTAGTCAATAGTTTTCTTTGATATGTATTCTTTTCAGTGTGTAGTTTTAAAAATGCAGCATATTAAAATGATCATCTAAGCGCTCAAAGTCCTTAAATTCAAATTTCCTACAAAATCACTCACATGGCTGTCAATTTTTGATGACACACTAATAATCTAACTTAGAGGAATGAGGCATTAGATGATCATATGTGGTACATATAACAATACAGTAGAACCTCCAATTAAGACCACCTAGATATTGAGACCACCTCTGTAATAGGACCGTTTTCGTGCTCCCAAACGTTAACAAAGTAACCAAAATGAGCCTCCATATAAAGACCACCTCTCTATTGAGACCACTTGAGCTTAGTCCCATGGATGGTCTTAATATAATTGCTAGTCAATACATATCATATCAAACTTGAACTTACCCGTATTAATGGTGAATTGTAGGAGAACATCAAGAAGCTGCGCGCGCCTGAGGACAAGGAGAAAGTGGGGGCTCTGCACAACATGCTCGACCTCATAGAGCAGGCCTGGGCCATGCCCACCATCGGCCGGGACCTCGCTTACGGACTGTGTGACATACTCAGAGACGACGGTGGCCTGGACGTACTCATTGAGAACTGTGACAAGTCTAACAGTCACGAAATCCAGCTGGAATCAGCCCGACTGCTCGCGCAATCGATGACTGTATCAAATAGGGATGCGGTGGCTAAAAATGGCCTGGAAATCGTTGTGCGTCTCGCCAGCAAGGCTAAAGAGGATGTGGAGCTGACGCAGGCGGCAACCGGTATACTGGAAAGCTTGTTCAAACATTCTGAGGATACTTGTTCAAAGGCTATTGAGCTTGGAGGCCTGGATTCTATATTGTACTCATGCCGTGCTTGTGACATTCCCACGCTGCGGCACTGTGCTGTGGCGTTAGCTAATCTTGCAATATATGGAGGCACCGATAATCAGTCGGAGATGATTGCACACAAGGCATGTGAATGGCTGTTCCCTCTTGCGTTCTCGCAAGATGACAGCATTCGGTATTACGCATTCCTGGCAATAGCTACTCTGAGTGCAAATAAGGAGCTAGAATCATCAGTTGTGCAGTCTGGAACGCTGTCGTTAGTTGAACCATTTATCAAGAATCATGATCCGGTGGAATTTGCCAAAAGGTATTGTTTTATTTGATTTGATTCATTCAAAATTCTTATACTTAGTAAGTAAAAAATCATGATCATGTATTTTCATGTTATGATGATGTTTGCATTAAGACTGGGATATCTTCATTAGCTGATCTTCATAGATGATTTATTACAAATGTACATTGCACTTGATAGATGTATACAGTGTGTGTGCATACACAGAAGGAAATTACTTGTGTTACTGAACCTTTTGTGAGGTTTTACTGTAAATTTACACATTCACAATCTCACATCTGGGTAGTTTCAGTGACAAAAACCGTATACATGGATGGACTTTTTATTATTTAGTATTTGAATGCCCTCATTTTTCACGTTCAATAATGGTCAGAAAAAACAACTACTTGATTGGGCTGTGACGATACTAGGACATAAAACCAATTACATTAATATCACATAATATTTCATCAACAAACTTAACCCATTACATTTGTATATCATACATGACCATTCAAATGCTTTTTAATTCTCTGGGATGGCCTTTACATAGATGTGTTTTTGTATATTGATATCAGGAACTTTGCATGTCCAGATTTTGGTATGGAACAAATTTTGGAGTGCCCCCTTACATGAGCATGGACCCTTGAATAAATGTTTTAAAAGTAAAACCTCCAATTACTTGCAAGACCACCTCTAAAAAGACAACCCCTATAATAAGACCTTTTTTTATTGTCTCAATTCTTCAAGAAAGAGTTAAACCTCCTCACAGAGACCACCTCTTCATTGAGACCACTTGAGGCCACCGGACACATGAGTGGTCTTTATTGAGTGGTTCTACTGTATGCAGTGTCAGAATTAGGTGGAAAAGTACTACTCATCAGCAGGACTAGTAACTCTCAAATATCTACTTATCCTGAAAGAAACTGTCCTCTAGAGAGGGCGTCTTAATTGGAGGTTCGACTGTATTAACTTTCACATAACGACCCCTGAGTGGTCTTTATCAAGTGATTCTACTGTATGTGTTAACTTTCACCTATCGCCGTTTCAGTGACAAGGCTCACATCGACGGGCAGTCTGCCTCGTGCCACACCTCACTGTATTAACTTTCACATAACTCTTTATTGAGTGGTTCTACTGTATGCGTTTCAGTGACAAGGCCCACATCCACGGTCAGTCCGCCGAGTGGCTGCGCCGCCTCGTGCCCCTCCTCAGCAGCAAGCGGGACGAGGCCCAGAGCCTTGCCGCCTTCCACTTCGCCATGGAGGCCGGCATCAAGGCTGAGCAGGGCAAGCGGGAGGTAGTACGTACTCACCCTTTTGCTTACTCCTCACGTACCCATAACTGTCCGATGCTTAACATTATAGATGCGCGTGCCCACCACATCGACATACGTCAGCAGATCGTCACATTAGTAAAATTACGTGTGACGAGGTATTGATGTCCCTATGTTGAGTTGTTGTCGCCCGCATCTAGAGAGTTGGGTAATACAGCAGAAGACCTGCATCAATATAAAGAGACTACCTCTGTTATAGGATCCAATTCTACTCTCACTGTTATGGCAAGCAAGCTCCTACCACTGTATTTAACTTGCCATAACAGTGAGAGTAGAATTGAATTCACAAGCAAACTTGGGGAAATATACACACTAAACAATTGTTTATATGTTTTCGGATCATTTTTCGGGTCCCAAATCTTTATAAAATAACTTTTGAAGACCTCTGTAAAGAGATCACCTCTGTATTGAGACAGACCAGTTGAGAGCCATAATTCAGGTGGTCTTGATACAGAGGTTCTACTGTACATAAGATTTCATTCTTTCCCTCTCTCTCTCTCTGTTTTCTATGGCAAACACAGAGAGAGAAATGAATAAAATTGATTCCACCATCAAACTTGGGAAAAACACATTAGAAAACTGTACATATAGAACTTCAGAATGAAATGTGAGTCAAAAGTCACGATGTTCAATTGAGATTTAGACCACTGATGTTTCTGCTGTACATGAACAATTTGCTAAGTAATGAGTGTTCTCAGGGCTACCTCTTGGCTTATTAAATTACAAGGGGTTTTCTTTGCGTGACCCCGAAGCTCAGCTCACCGCTCAAATAAGGCTTCAATGCATGGTGTTTGGTGGTCTTGTTTTGAGCAGTTGGTGCTAATTCAAAATATGACCCATACGAGCATGTCTTTTGTTTACATTAGTTTAGTTACTCAGTGTTACGTGAAGGACACAAGTCTCAATATAACCTGGTTTTATCGTTTTGGTTTAAAAATAGGACCATCTGATTGATCGTTCCATACTTCTCTGTTGATTGAATACAAAGTGTTGATTTATGGAAGTTCTGGGTTGAAAATAGTAGGATTATTAATGCTCAGTGAGATTCAATTTGCAATAAAAACTGATTATGAATGTGAATGAAAAATGAGATGTGATTTTCTGAAATCTCTTCTTGTAAATTAGTCAGGTTGAGTTTTGATTTACTATCATTGATCAGAATTAGTTTTCAATTAGTTTTCCAATTAGATTGCAATGCGAAATTTTGACAAGTTTGAGTTTATATTATTGATTAATCAATCATTAGCTAGTTCACTCTGACATGTTCATTGAAAATTAGCGTGTAAATAAATAATGAAGCACCATGGGTTTTTAGTTTGCAAAATAGTCCATTTTAATTTAGGGGGTTGAATTTCATAATTACAGATCGTAACTATGGGGTAGTCTTTCACATGGGGACTTGCCCTTAATTGCAGTATCTAGAATTTAATTTTCAGAACGCGTTTATTTTATATAATCTGTCTGCATTCTCCGTATTATCTAGTTTCAACAATACCTCTCAATCAATGTGAGATCCTTGTACTTTGCACTGGAAACGTCTCAACCCAATTGTTCTGCCACTTGAGGATTGCTATCAGTCTCTGTTTTACATAATGTGCATACAATGACAAGACAAAAATACATTTCATAAAAAGGGATACAAGTGAGACATTGTATTTCATTATCATCAGCTTCACTCCATGGCTGTATCTCACGAACTAGAAAAACCCTTTTGTAAACAGTATTGAATTTGTACAATCTTATTGTTTATTATGTGTCCTCCAGTTTCATCTGCCTTTATAAATGCGATGACAGGACGTGGTCAGAGTTGTGATGGTATCAGGGTCCCAGTGATGTTTGGCAAGTGCTTTGAATGATTAGAATTCATATTGTTGCTGCCGAGAAAGATAATTATGTCCACTGCAAGTGTAACATGTATGGATTTGACAAGCACTCACTTGATATTCATGATGTTTGCAATTTTCCTTAGGCCATAGTAACTGTGCGTGCTGTCATGTGTATTTGCACATTATATTTTAGTCACATTTCTGAGGTAAATACTGCAGTTACATAAATTATAGATATGTATGGTTTAGATGAACCAATATAAAGTAAATCCATTACAAAGCAACTGTATATGTTATCAATGAATGGCCATTGCCAAAATTGCACGCTACTTAATGGAGCAAAAAATGTACATGGTTCATATCAACAAATTGATTTGTGTCAGGTCAACGTAATCATACTTTACGATAATTAGCATCTGGGAAACGTTAACAGAACACAAAACAATAAATGCAGATCAAGTGTATCGATCAGCATTGCCTCAAAAGACCGAAATAGTAACAACAGCTCTAAGATATTTTAAAACACATTTTTCATTATCGTGTACAACCATTTTGGCAGCCACCCCCATGTGAACATGGTGAAGGCTCATCCCAATAGTTGGATCATTTTCAAAATCTAGACAATTCAAAATGCAATCTGAATATATATTCATGTTGAGTTGACCATTTTCCAACATAGAAGCCCATGGGCATTTGAGTAGTCATCATATACAGTATTTTATAGCTCCTATTTTTACAATGATACAATGCTTGATTTACCTTACTTCTCTGGAAATTTGCAATGGTATTCTGTTCATTAAAGATAAAAAGATATTTCACTTTGATCATCTATCAAGCCTTAATTATTTTGACAATTAATAGAGAGTACGTACATCATTTCTAATGAGCATGGCGAACTTACATACTGAGCAGGCAAAAAAAGTCCTTTTGATAAATGCTTTCCTATTTCAATGATTTTGCCTGTCAACAGCTGAGAGTAGCAGACTAACCTTTTCTTTCATTTTAAAATGTTAAATTGTTGATTATATTTTTAGTTAGCAGTCTAAATCTTAAGTTGGAAATGCATTTTGTTGCTTATAACAGGAGAAAATAAACATAGATCTAGCATGAGGTAGATGTTTGATTTCATAAGTATTTTTGAAGACGCTGTTAAACATTACTGATTAAAATCTAAAACAACTGTATAATGATACCATTTTTGTAGTCCCAAACATCCATAAAAGACCACCTTTCTATTGAGACCACTTGCCAGTCCATGGGAGATCGGAATAGAGATTCTATTCATTTTCTACGGATTTAATGTATCAAAACACATCTAGTGTTTAGCGTAAACTTTTTCATCTCTCAAAAGTTACGTCTGCTTATATGATAAAAATAATTACCTTGGGGCTTTATTCTTTGAACAGGCCTCAGTGCATCATAGCAATCACATGGTTCATTTACATTGAATGTTAAATAAATACAGCAGAAACTTTTTATTGAATCTGTAGAGATGACAGTAAAATGCTCGAGATAGCCATTTTTCGCAATACCCAACTCCTATATGGTCATTACCGGTATAGTTGGAAGGAAACTACAGTATAACCTCCAATTAAGACCACCTCTCTATTGAGATCATGGACCTCTATCACAAAACCACTTTTCATAGTCCCAAACCTTCATAAAGCTACCACAATGAACCTCTGTATAGAGGCCACCTCTCTATTGTGACCACCTCACACAAGGCCCAAAGGTTGTCCTAATAGCGAGGTTCTACTGTAACAGAAAAATTGAGCTAAGCAATATCGAGATAACAAGATTATACAGTAACCACGCTGAAAGCTCTAGCTTGATTTTTACCCATTCAATTTCAGATATTCTATGAAATTGAGGCGATCTCCCCCCTGAAGAGACTAGCTTCAAGCACCAACAAGCTCGCCTCTAAGTTCGCTGCCCAGGCGCTGCGGATCATTGGGGAGGAAGTCCCCCACCAGCTGTCGCCACAGGTGCCGCTCTGGAGCGTGGAGGACGTTCTCTACTGGCTCGAACAGGTAGGAACAAAGTGCTTAAACCATGGGCCCCAGCATTATGGGAGGGTGTGTGTGGTATGTGTAGTACTATGATTTACATACACCATAGTAACCATACACATTCTATATAACCATACACATTCTATATAAATATATATGATATAGTGTCTGTAAATCATAGTAATATACATATATTCTGGTCTAGCATCTGGTCCTTGAGTTGTTTATGTCAAAACGGCACGTGTGCATTTGTTTTCACCATGTCAGCAAGAAAGGCGAGCGTGAGTTTTCTTGAGAATAGATGATTTTCATTATGAGCCATCAACAGTGATGTTTGTCCCAAATGGATAGGACTGTTATTTATCACTTGCATTTTGTCTGGTACAGCTTTTGTTCTGCTGTTTGAATAGTCATCTATTTACGTTCTACAAGGTTCATTTTGAAAAGTTTAAGTGTTGATTGAGGAGACTACGAATTGGCTCACTGTTTGAAGATTTGTGGCATCTAGACATTTTGTAACAAATGTCAAATGTTGCCGAACCTTTGGAGATGCTAATCTTCTTTCTTGATAATAGAGTTACGTAAACAAAACTAAGCTCTCAGAAGTGAAAATACAAATGAGCGAGACAAAACAAATAATCCTATGATATTTACAGTAAACTGTGAACTTAGTGCACTAGATTATGAACATTAGTCGCTCCTAGAGGATAATGTTAATTGACTCATACAATCACTTTGTTCACATCACCTCTGTAGTGATTTTGGCATTAGTGAATATCCTCAACAACAGGAGAGTGAACAACAGAAAAACTAAATAACAGAAACTTTTTAATAATGTAAGTTATTTAGCAAGTAAGCAACGGAAATGCGCTACAATGGAAGGATTTGAGACTGCAAATTGGGTTCCCTTGTTGAGGACATTCACTGTAGTTGAGTATCAATTAAAACGTTTTGTCAGTCGAATAATTATCTGTGTTCCCTAGCTATCATTGAAGCAGGAGTCCTTAAACGTTGAGGCCTCGCAATATCAACGTGGAACTTGAGCCTAGTAACTTAACTGTCCTGCTATCTAGACATCATTGTAGATGCAACTGGTAGATACAACCCCAGTATACTATCAAGATTCGGTAACATCTACCACTCTGTTACTTCCATTGACAGATTGTGATATTATTCCAGTGATAAGATACCGGTGAAGAGCAGCAGAATGATATGAATTATGACAAGAACATTTAACTCAACAGGATGGTCTGGTTAAATTATTACATTTAGTTGTTCATGAAGCAGGAAAATTTATTTACTTCATCCTCCTGGCACAGACCTTGAATACCTCTCTGTACTCGGTGCTACTGGTATATAAATGTATGTTACACTCATGAGTTCTGGGTGTTAGGAAACCAATATCCCAATGTATTGTAGTATACCAGAAGGTTTTTCTGCTACATTCGGAGTTTTACTCATGCTAGCATAAGTCCCGCACTCGCTCAACCAAGCTTTAATGCTGTAAATCTTCTATTAACCGCCGGGTTGATATTGGCATACAGAAGAACCTCCAATAAGGACCGCCTCTATACAGAGACAATCTCTATAATAGGACCACTTTTCACAGTCCCAAACCTTCATAACGCGACCAAAATTAACCTCTGTATAGAGACCACCTCTCTATTGAGACCACCAAACACTGGTCCCCAAGGTTGTCCTAATAAGGAGGTTCTACTATACTTCTAATTTCTATTTGAGGGAGAAGCATTTATTAGAGGTGGGTGTTTAACTGTGGTATGCGGTTGATAACATAGGTAAGTCATAGTGTTCTTGTTTCAAACGATACATGATTTTTAGGAGAGTGACACATGCATCTTTGTTATAATGTATTATGAAATCAAAACGGAGTCGCACATTAATTATAAAAGGCTTTTATTAGAGGTAGAGTTTATTAGAGGTAAGCATTTAACAGAATACCTGCCAGCTCAGGGGTCGTTTAATGGGACGGGTCTTTAAGGAAGTGGGATGTGGGGAAAATGGCCAAAAAATTAGGGATATGGGAAAGAAAGGCCAAAAAAGGAGGGATATGGGATCTCATGGAAGTGGGATGTGGGAAAAATGCCTTAAGAATTGTGGAATATGGGGGAAAAAGCAAAAAAATGTAGGAATGTGGGAAATAAGGCCAAAAAAATTTGGGATTTCTTGACCCCTTATAACCCCCACCCCCACCCACCCTCCTTTTAATAGAGGTAGCCGGGTATTAGAGGTAGGCCATTATTAACTGTAGAAGATTTACAGTACTCATTTTAAGATTCCGTATGACTTGCATCATTTAAACGGTGTTGTAAGACAAACTAAGAGCCTCATACATATCCATTTGCTTTCTTTGTTAGACGTTTCCTGAGACATCTTTTTCCACTTTGTCGTATTCAGGGTGCTTTAGTAATGTCAAACTTTATGTATTAAAGGAACATTTTAAGTCAGTTTACGAGATTTCAACGGCAATAGATATTCACCTTTACGGTCCTTATTCTTAAAACAACAACACACAATATTACTAGCATATTGTTTCTTTTGTTTTGTTGTTAACGTGATTTTGATGGAATTTTCATAACTTGGATTAAAATATTATTGATGGTAAAAGGCAGTTCGAGTAACACTTTCAAATTAGTCCGTGAGTAGAACATCTCACCAAGGTAATTTTGCGGATTGATATGTGATATACGTGTATTAGATGGGTAGGTCGTAATTATCATGATTATTGCTCTTATATTTTTTCATACTCAGTTCTATACAATAGAACGTTTATTAGATCACCTGTGAAACAAGCCGCATGTAGTCTCAATATTGATGTTGTCTTCTGGTCTCTGTGGTGGTTGACAGTGGACATTTGGGATTGCTAAAAATCCTTTTGTTATAGAAGTGGTCTTCTTATAGAGGTGGTTTTAGTTGGAGGTTCTATTGTAGAAAGTCTTTTTCTTTTTCTTCCACATGGTAATATCACATCACATTACCCACAGGCTACAGTAAAAAACATCTTTCTATAATTAATGGGCAAGCCATGTTGTTGTTGTTTTGGTGGTATGGATATACAATGTAGTTTGTATCATTTTATGCTGACCAGTCACCACCTACTCTTTGGCAGAACCAGGTTACTTTCACAAAAGATTAAAATGACAATGAACATCAGAATGGAATCCATGTTCCATATTCACAGTTACCTACATCAGTTACGACCATCCAAGTCCCCACCCCCGTGTAACAGCCCTCCCCCTCTTTTTCCTAAATGTCCATTCGAATTACATAGTAACAGCACTCCTGTGTAACAGCCCACCCCCCATTTT
This sequence comes from Streblospio benedicti, assembly GCA_019095985.1. Lineage (NCBI taxonomy): Eukaryota > Metazoa > Annelida > Polychaeta > Spionida > Spionidae > Streblospio > Streblospio benedicti. The sequence continues at coordinate 35,490,810 of CM032660.1, forward strand.
GAGAAAATTTCAATTTAACAGCCCTGGGCGCTTGGATGGTCATTTATAGTATTATTGTTTCATGGTAAATTATCCATGTTAGATGCGCGCTCCAATTGCCAGACGGGCGGTAATTATTCGGACGAAGATAGAACGTAACAAAAGCAACCTCGAAACGACAGAAGGTGAAGGACGCTTTCAAATTTAAAGCTGTATGCTATAATTTTGTGAACAACCCACAGCTTTAAAAACGCACTTGCGTGAAAACTAATAAAGTGTCCGGCAATTGGCACGTACATCGTAAGTACAAAAGTAAGCAAAAGTATGCGATTAAAGTTGTATTTTATTAGCTTTGACGTTTTCATTTGGTTTCTTTCTACTGTAACATCTATAAAAGAAGTTCGTCGTCATATACAATTACTTTTCTTCATATTTCAATGAGAAATTTGGATGTTTATTTGACTTTTATTTGCTTTTTGTCCGAATAATTGGCGCGCGCATCTATCATGATTTTATACAGAGTTGCAAAGTACTAGAATTTGCGGAATAATATACAGATAGAGATACAGATACTGTCCAGCCTGTAGAATGTTACTGGAACCATCATATGACAAAGTAAATAAGCAATGACAGCTGAAACATCTACATTTGCTCGTTAATCAATGGGATTTGACACTTAACATAGAGGTTAATTACATAAGGATCAGTGATGTCCTGCAGTGAAGATACGTATCACTTTACATTTTACACAAAAATACACTCATAATTGTATTAGTTTTGTTAGAAATGCACAAACGCAATAGTTATCGTGTGTTGCTTATCTTAAAACTTCATTGTTCTAAAAAACAACATCCCGTCCACGTCATTGTTTACGTCAACTGTGCTTATTTACCCCATGTATCACCGACCGATATGTTTTGAAATCCTTGAACTACTCAGGCATGAGGCCGACACTGACAAACTCATGAAATGAATTTACGTGTCCTGCAATCACTGTCAAGCCTTTATAGCCAATAAAGGAGGAAGTCAACCTGCACGTAGCCCATCATCTATCTGGGGTAACGCGGAGTAAACATGTTATGCTTGGCATCTAATGAGATTGAGAAAAGGGAGTAAACAGCTTGTTTCTTCAGAATAACTAGAATTAAATGTAAATGATGTTATCTTCTTATTTTGAGAAAAAAGAATCAACTGGTAATGTACATTTACGGCAATGATTGCATCTGGTGTAAAGCAGTGTAGGTTTTACTTGAGATTTCACTTGCATATGTACACATTGTGAAAGAATCAAATATTGCAGGACAGTCTTGAGGGACCTCTCCAGAAGGAAAGGTTGAAAACACCCACCCACCCACTCACCCACCCACCCACCCACCCACTCACTCACTCACTCACTCATGAACTCACTCATGAACTCATGAACTCATGCACTCACTCATTCACTCACCTACTAGCTCTCAGCATCAACAAACATGAAATGCAAATGAATAATAATAAGTTTATTTTTACTTTAGAGTTACAAACAAATTTATCAGCATTTTCAAAATAAACAATCAAAATAAATACAGAGGTTAAACACATGTCACAAATACACAACTCAATAATGATAAAATTATTGTAACATAAACACAGCACATTGTATACAAAAGACAGAATATTGAGTTCTGAATTCTAAAAAAGAACGTCAATTTTCTTTATCATACAATATAATTTGAATGATTTTTCTTTTGTACAAGGGTGTTTTGTGCAATACATTTAGCAAATTAATGATTGGTGTTTTTTTTTATGTAATTGATCTATAGATGTGAAAATAAACATGAGCTCATCCCTAGGCTACACTCTACAAGTTATCATTTACAGTCAAGGTCAATTTCTTCAACTCAGCAGTTATAAATGGCTCTTAAGAGACTGAAAATAAAAAAGTAGCAGACTTGGACATGCATATCATAAACTAGTAATTTCTTAGCATCTGAATTAATCAAAATAGAAGGAATAAACCTACTCAGAAAAAAGAGACATTTCAATGCCATTATGGACCTTCCACCTGCTTCAAACGTGTGTAAAATTATCTTGCACTGATGCTGATGGTACCAAATTGAAAATCATTGTAACATGGTATGGAGTTATGTTATTCCAAAGCTTTGTGTTACATTCAAGCGTCTTTCCTTCTCTCAATATTGGTGATCTAAGGACTAAATACACACTGAGCAGAGTTGAGGTCATCACTATATATATTGAGCAATATCAAAATGTTGGGGTCTGCTGATGTCAAAATCTTTTCATTGGTGATACGTTTTCATTTTGTTTTCTATTTTGTATAAGATAGACTCTATGTAAATATGAGGTGTCACTCCGTAATTAATGCATTACCTGTATTTGAAATGATAAAATCAACATCAATATATAGCTAGATGATGTAGGTTGAATCAGTGCGAATTTTCTCTTCTGTTCTTGTTTTTCTTACACAAAATTACTTGCTAAGCATTTGTGTTATGCTCTAAGTCTATAAGTATCAGCAATTGCTTTTTTGCAATCATTATGCCAAATAATCTTTGCCTGAGCAACCAAAGCTGATGAGGTCACTTTTCTCCACATTTTCTGGAGCAATCTAAGTGTTACACAGAATGTTTACAGTAGATCAAACCTGTTAGCAGATTTATCTGCTTGACATGACATCTGACTAATCATATTATTTCTAGGTCAGGATTTTGGTGGTAATGGGAATTATTATGCATTTTGAGCCAAAAGGGCACATTGTTTTATATGGCCTCATAGGGAGTTGGACTCAGTGGGTGTTGACCAAACTCATCCCTAAATAGTTGCATACTGTTCTGTGCCACCTACACATTAATTAGTTTCAGGTCATTGGATTGAAAGAGTGAGTGAGTTATTGTGTGTTTGATGAGCATTGTGCGCTGAATGTGCTGCTGAATGTGCTGCCGGTGCAAGTATGGGAAAAATGATCAATTGATGATCAATAAGTGTGCCAGTGATTTGGTGTAAAATATAAAGTTGTGAGAGCAACATACTTGGAACACGACTATAAACCATCACCTTTACATTTACATTTTTTAAAAGATATTCTGATGTCAGGCCCATGGTCAGCATGTTGTAAAGGCGGGTTCGGTTTATTGTGCAGAACGGAAGATCTTTAGTTCAATTCCACCATGGTTCAGTGACTAACTTGACAAGGTCCGATTGAATATTCTTATCAGAATAATTAGAAGGAATCAAACACCTCTCTCTTCTAAACTCATGAGGACAGGTCGTGATGTACCTGTAAAGATAAATTTTTTATTTGATGTTGTATACTAAATGGTATATGCTTTATTTGCTAAGGTATGAATTATCAGTAATATCAATTGTACTAAATAGGAAAAGTCGTAGTGTTGAATGAATGTGTTATAAGTTCTGACATTGCCCTAAATATAAGTGATATTAAATGGTGTAGCCGCGTTAATTACTAGCTTATAATTAGTTGTAATCATTGTCATTGATGATGATTTATTGGCGATTCATAATTGCCAGCTTGTATTGCCATTATGAATGTTATGGAATGATACTTATCTCTTGGTTTTCCTTGTTTGATATTCACTCTTTGTATATATTGGACATATAATCATAAATATCATGAGATGATAGAAATACGCAGATATTTTTAGAATTTATATTTGATAATAGTAGATTGTGAGTTTAAAAAAAAGCTAATATGGTGTATTGTCATAAATCAGTAGACTATTGCAAACTTGATGGTTCATTTGTGAGGAATGAGTAAGGAAAATATGTGAGTGAAATCTCATCTTAAGATTTGTTCTAGCATAACCCAGGCGGCAAATGAATGTGCAACAAGGATGACTTTTCAGTGTTCTTGACAAGAACTATGCTTTGAAAGTACTTGATCATAGATTCGAAATATTGTTATGATTATCGAATTCCTGCTTCTGATCACACTTTTGACAAAGAAGGTACTAAATTCATTGAAAAATATACAAAATATTGATATATTAATTAATATGTACAGCAAATGAAAATTGTGTACATGTATACAAGTCTAGTCATATATAGAGCGAACAACGCTCACTGTAAGTACATTTTCTGTATGTTCTTTTTATTGTTATCATAAATATTTTATGTTATGATAAGTAGAACATACCACAAAGAAATAAAGTTTCAATTAAATGAAAAGACATCTCTGTAATATTACCTGGTAGTCATTATTAGTATTAAACATTCTTCGCTACTCAAAAATAATCTGTCTCATGTTAAAATTATTTCTGTGAACATGCTGCGATGTTCTTGGTTGACATGACAGAATTGTTTATTCTTAGACTCAGTGTATTGGGCTAGATTCACCGATTGTTGTGATCACTCACCATTCTAGCATTTCCAGAAAGCATTTTCTTGACGGTTCTTAGAATCTTCTAGATCTGTTGGTGGAACATGAATGTCAAAATATTGATGGACATGATAGTACAGTAAAACATCTTCTATTATTTCTCCCGATCACTCAAGGCTAGATAGTGTTTTCATTACAAGAATTTGGGGATTTTCTCCAAAAGTATTTGCATGAAATAAAATAAAATGTGGTAATTATACATTCACGTCTAGTACGTATGTAAAATCAGACAAGTACTTCCTATAGTTTCTCATATAGTATACTTTAGTAAAAACCCTGACTTCAGCGCCATGTCATAAATAAAATGTTGCCATGAAAACTATCCACTCAGCCACAGAAGCACATTCTAGTTGTCCTGGCAGCCCATAGGGAGACTCAAACTCATGACGCGTTGATTGCGCAGCTAGAGAGAGAAGATTAGAATTGAATATACAAGCATGATTGAGAAATACACAGACGGCTTTACATGTATATTATGTATCAGCTGATACACTGTATACATGTATAAATCCTTAAAATGCAGTAGTTTATTTAGGGACTCTTGGAGATACTGGAGTTTCACTTTTTTTTTAAAGTTGAAGCCTCTCAACATAGCATTGGGTCTGCCAGTGTGATTCTTGAATTATTTTGTCTTCCTGCATAACATACACAAACAACTATTGAATGTTAAATTGGTGCAGTGTGCCTGTTGATTCAGTTTTGAACTGGTTCAAAATTCTGAACATGTTGTTATTGCACTCTTGATAATATTGACTTTCTTTACTCATTGACGTACATGTTTTTATGCTTTTCATTTTCATCTGTTATCGTAATAATTTGATTTCATAAGTGAGTAGAATGGTTTGTACACATTTTTCAATAATGCTGCTGCTGAAATCGACTTTTATACATACCAATTTTTTTGTGATTTATTGTATTTAGGTGTGCATACTTTTTGTACTCCGAAATGTTTTATATGTATTGTAGAAATAGTAATTAACCACAATCACAGTGCATACACGCAATGATTACACTTACAAATATTTTAATGGGCACATTTTAGTAATTTCATACAATAATTGAAAATACTTTGTTTATGTTTCAGTCTGGGTTTGCAGACTTTAAGAAATCCTTTGAGAACTTCCAAGTGGACGGGGATATTCTCTTGGAGCTGACGGATGAACATCTGCAACACGACCTTGAGATGACGAACGGAATCACACGTAAAAGGTAATGTCATACTAAAGACGGTTGAAAGTTGTATTTTATCAAGTTGTTTGAGCAGTAGTGTGGCACAACAATCTTGGCAATCCCAGCAACAATATGGACACTAGAATATCATCAATATATTATCAAGTCGATCCACAAAGCATACTACTTATCAAATAAAGACTAATTATCAAAAAAAAAATGGCATTGCACATAACAAATCTAACTGGTTAAATTATTTTCAAGTAATTTCAACAAATATTTACTGAAATATTTTTTACGTCAGTTTAATAACTATTCACAGGTTTTTACGGGAGTTGAAGCATTTAAAGATGACAGCAGATTACCAGTCCGTTGACTTCACTCGAGTCAATGATTGGATCAAAGAGTTTGATCCTCAGCTGAGGCAATATGTCTATGACATGGTGAAGCATGGCGCTGACCGGTAAGTGACCAATGATGGATAATGGTCTACAAACTATTGAAAATTATGCGTTGGTTTTGTTCTTGTAAAATATACGAACAGTAGAATCCCTCTATTAGGACCGCCTTTGGGACCAGTGTTAAGTGGGCTCAATAAAGAAGTGATCTCTATACAGAAGTTCATTTTGGTAGATTTACGAAAGTTTGGGAGCGTGAAAAAGTGGTCTTATTAATGAGGTGGTCTCAATACAGAGGTCGTCTCAATTGGAGGTTCTACTGTACCTTTTCTTTGAAAAGAAATTCCACACCATCATTTGTGAAGAGGGAGAGAACACTGTCTTATATTAAAGACAATGAAGCAAATAATGAAATGAGCAAATAATGAAAGTTATCTATGTTTCATTGGTATAATTTTTTAATATGAATATACACATGTAGTTAAACAACATGTTACTTGATCATATTGAAGTTGATGTTAGATTATAGAGAACAGGAAAATGGTGCATCCAGAGAGAGTTATACATATGTTTTCAAATACTTCCAGGCTTTCTATTTCAGTTTAAACTTAACTAATGTGCAATATGAAATTCTAGGAGCTAAATAATACCCTATATAATTAAATGTAGATGTTATTGTTTGCAGTAAAATTCTCCGCTGGTTGACAGATGATCATCTGAAAAACGATTGTCACATCACTAATGGTATTCACAGGCTGAAACTGATCGAGGCTGCAAAACGTAAGTAATTTCCAAGAATTTTACTCAATCACATTTATAGTCTATCCTTATTTAGATTATTCAAAACAACCTTGTAAATTTGCACATTTCATTTTTGTGAAGTCAAACATGCAATAATTATTCAGAGAATTTTAATCAATAGAAAATGAAGTTTCTCATATCTTCAATACATGCGAGTTAGTTAATAGTATGATGAATTCACACATACCAAGCCAAGGCATCAACAGGTATATTCTTGCCATTTTGGTGGTCATTTTGAAAAAAAGTAGCGTGGGCAAGGTAATTTTTTTTAATTTTATGGCCATATGAAAATGTTTATATGCAACAAAAATGAAAAAAAATATATCAATTGTAAAAAAGAGTTTTGATGTTGCACAGAATCACCTTAAATGTATGAAATTCACTATTGGTTTAACACTTTAAAGAGCTATGTTTGCTGTTATGTTGCAGGATTTCCAGCGCTGCAGTGTACCAGCCCCCTTTACCTGGGCGACACATTGAGTAATCACCCGCTGGAGAAATGCCTCGACTGCTTCATCAGCTACCGACGCTCTAACGGATCTCAACTTGCCAGGTGCCCATCATTAACATTTGAAATTGACCGTATGGGTTCTCTTAAGCACACCTGCCCCATTAAGCGCACCCCCCTGTTAATACGGATTAAATATTTAACAAATCTTGATTTTGTGCAAATATTTCATTTACCTGGCTCCATATTGTAAGACTAACACGCTGGTATATGCCGGGTGCGTTGTAAAAAACCTGCCACGTGCATTGTGATTGGGGTGCGATTTTTAGACATCTCGTTTATTTTTGTGTTTAGTTGAAATTTGTTTTTTGTGAGCGTGCTGTGCGCTTTAAATATTAGAACGAATAGGGTATATATGTATGCTTTTCTCAATCAATTATGTCTATATACATATGAATTTATTCATTCCTTCATAACATTTCAGTCTGCTAAAGGTTCACCTACAATTGCGGGGCTTCACCGTTTTCCTCGACATTGAGAAATTGAGAGCCGGCAAATTCGATGACAATCTGTTGAACAGTGTGCGAAATGCGCGCAATTTTGTGCTGGTGCTGACACCAAACTCTCTAGATAGGTGCTACAATGACTCGGAACATAAAGATTGGGTGCACAGGGTAAATGCATTATGTGTTTACTAATACTGTCTGATAAGATAGTAACAACGCAATGATAGATTGGTATATGTACCTAGTTGAGACCATAAATCTCACTAATATTCCCACATTTGATACAAGATTATCATAGATCTTGTTTTACTAAAGCATCTACACTACAATGCAAGATCACACTATGTCATAATGACTATTTGATCGAGTGAAAGAACAGTTCTATCACTTATTCATATACTAAATGCTTTCATTATTTATACCTACATATATTCTGATAGTGGTGCTTTTTGTTCTTTGCACTCTAGTATTTATTATGAGTTATACTTCACTGATGTTCTATTGTTAATACAGGAGGTTGTGGCTGCCATAGAGGGAGGCTGCAACATCATTCCTGTGATGGACAATTTCCAGTTCCCAAACCCAGAGGCGCTACCTGAAGACATGAGAAACATTTGTTTCTTTAATGGCATAAGGTAATTTAGACACATTTTCAATGCAACTTTGTGTTTCTCATAAAAGATTCACCATGCAAATCAATGAAAATGTACTTTTAACACGCTAGTTCTCTACTGGAGAAAGTTAACAGTAATTGTTTTTGTTTTAGTTTGGAATTGCTGTTCATCTTCATCCTTTTAAGTTCTGTAGATTAATTATGTATTGTTATTTTCACATTACTGTGATATATGTTGGTAACACTCACCAAATTCCTTAATAATATAACACAGTAATGATAAAACTGCAGTAGAATGTTCTGGTGCCATATACAAAACTGCATGCTGTGTGAAAAGTAACTTCTTTAACTTCTTGCAGATGTTTGCTAGCATCATTTTTACGTTTTACTAGAACTGGCTCAAATCGCATGTTTTAGTCATATATATTTTTTTTTTGGTATTGGTAAATGTCTTGTATACATTTCTAACATGTATAGATAGTGCTCTTCTAGATTACGTTTGAAATTGTATGTGTTCCAAGGGCAAATGACTCCTGTCATTGAAATACTGCACAATATGATAATAACAATATTTATAAGATTAAACTTAAAATATCATTCTTTGTCCTGAATGTTTATTTGATTCTGAATTATGTCAGATTTGATAAGCTAGAAGAGTGCTTAATAAAGTTGATGTTGTTCTGTCCGTATTTATAACTATTGAGTGCTGTACTAAAATGTTTATGAACCTTCATCCATTAACAGTTGGCAACATGAATACCAGGATGCATGCATTGACAGGCTTGAGGAAATCATTCATCATGCTCAATTTTTGGGAATGTCACGTCAGGGGAAATCATGTGACCAGGATAATAACTGAGAACTGTCCCATCACCAATGATGCGAATGTGTTGAATGAAAACACTGATTCAACAGACAATCTTTTAAACGCAAGAACACGTTTACCAGTTAGCACACCATTTAGTCAGTACACCAAATCTTGTGATGATGTGAACAAAGGGTTTTTGAGAAGAAATCTTCCAGTTGATAACTTTGCTGGTCGTCAGCGAAGCTCATCATCTTCTGGTGTAGCTGCCGATAACTTTGTTGGTCGTCAACGAAGCTCTTCTTCTACTGGAGTAGTAAAAGCAACATTCAGAGTTGGTTCAACTTCCACCATGGAAGATGAAGATGATTCAGCATTTTTGTAGCACTCCTCTAGATCTGCACATAAACGTATGTCATCTTTTGAAAGTGTGAATATGCTTTGTTTGGATTGCTCTTTGATTTTGTTCTTTGATGTTGTTTAATTTGAAAAGCTTCTTTTTGTTTTTAGTATATAGAATGCTCAAGTTAGCATGTAAAATAAAAGTAAAATTTGGAGCTCATATGAAACTATGCTTACATTTGAGATGCTTACAGTTGATGCACTTGACAAACATCCTTTTTCGTTTTATATTCTAATATCTAATAGTTTGTGAGACAGAAATTTCTGAGTATTTTTCAGTTAAAAAAAGAAAGTTGATTTGGAAAAGGAGGCAGACTATATGTTATCATACCATTAATAATAAGATTCATCCTTCTTCTGCAAATATAGAATAATTGCTTCTGTTTTTAGTAATGTTTTCACCAAATATGAATTGTGCATGACGTTTGAGTAACTTTGAAATTGTAGATGGATACATGATTATCAGGATGCGTGTGTTGACAAGCTGGAGAAATTCATCTCCGGGGAGCTCAGCTGTAAAGGGCCACGGCCCGCGCTGTCCAAAGGGAACAGTCTCACCACTTCAGGCGATATGATGCATGGCTCCATGTATGGTGTCGGAGGCAGTCAAGAGGGTGAAGGAGTTTAATGTTGGATATACATGCATTTAACGTCAGGATTATGTAGAATAATGTGGTCATTGAATGAGAGGAATAATCAAGAATGTCATTTACTGATTTAGATATTTGTAAATAAGTGGTTCATATTGCAGCTATGAAATACTTTTGTGTAGTGCTATGTAATGTCCTACCAAGTAGGAACGGTGTATGTTCTTGTATAGTTTAGTGATAGAACATGCGAGAGTACAAAAGATATGTAGTATTTGTTGAAATTATGAGTTTCTAAGAAAAAATGATTTAGTGACTGGACGATAATCATAACACTCTGAGCATGTAAAGGTTGTGTTTGCGGTCTTTAAGTTCGCATTTTGGTTTCAAATCATAGGTGAACATCTGAACGTAAACTTTAATATATTTCTTATTCATTTTTACTTTTATTCCACTGGTAATCAACCATTTGGTTTCTAACCGCAAATATAAATGACTGCTTATTCAAAGTGTTTAATAATATTTTAATTGAATTGGAGGGCACTTTCACATTTAACTACTATAGTTACCTTAAATTTTAATAGTGATGTCAGATTGCTTTGTAAAACTAATGTATTGTTCTGTAAGATAGATTTTTAATCACTGATTAATAGTTTATTCCTGCATGAACAAACCTAAGGGATATTGAATTGTTGTGCGAGGTAAATAACCAGTATCAGCTTTTTTGTGTAATTTTAAGAGACAAAAAATAGTGTTATGATGTGATATTAGTTATGATTATTGAAATTTAAAGGTTAAATAGTTTAGCTGTAATTAGTAATTAAAATGTATAATAGAATATAATTTATATTATTCAAATGACATGAATCAAATTGAGAAGGCAATACATGTACATTCTTTATTCTCGTAGAGTATGTAATACAGTTAATTATTATGGAATTCAAGATAATGACATTTAAAAATTCTAATCATCTCATTCAGTTCTCTTTAACAACCATGTTCCTACCACAGAGCTGAAGACTATTTTCCATTTTACTATATCAAGTGGCCCAGACGGGACTCGCAACTCACAATTGCTATGTCAGTATAATGGTAGGAATCTGCTTGTCGGAGTGAATCGAGAGAATTTGAATTGAATATACAATCAGCATGTAATTTTTTTTATTTTATTTATATAATCTGTATTAATTAAAAAAAAAAGATTATGAAAGATTGGATGTGGACATATAAGAGCAAATCGAATGGTGAATATGTATGTTGAAAATGAATGCTATGTCTATCAGGGTCTAATATAATTTATTTTATTTGATTTTCAATATCTTATAATTGTGTACTTCACGTTACTGTATACATACATGTATTAATAAGTAGTCTAAATTTGGTTGCTACTTATTGTATTAGAAATTAAAAAATTCAATACTTTCATATCTATGTATATCATTATATAACAGATGGATAATGTTATGAAATAACATTGTAAATTTTATTGTGAACATAACTATCCAAGTAGTTCAAGCATATAAAAGCTATAAATGTAAAAATGTTACTAGTCAGAGATAGTCATTTCTTTAGTTCACAACATTGATTCGCTTACAAATATGGACAGTTTTGTCAACTGCTGTTGACATCCTCGGAATGACCAACTGCACACGTCAGGCAGTCAAACGAGAACGATTAAGGAGGCAGTACAAATATCAACCATCAGGCAGGTCATGAACAGGGACAGGGGGGCCCACCAGCTCTTGCAAGTCCGAGGACGTCAGCAGCAGTTGATGACACTGTCGATCATATTTGTCGGTAAATCAGTGTTGCCACAATGAATATGTTCAAGGTGACTAATCATGTCTTCATGTATTAAAAGCTTGCAGATTCAAACTTCGTTCTGTTCAAGATCATTGTGATATACTGGTAGTTTTCTTTGAAATCAAAAGCAGCAAATGTATTAAGAGTTAAAAATTTAATTTTTGCCTTAAATGATAGCATTTTACATTGATACATAAAATTAGCTTCTAAAGCTTATCATTGGAATCGTTTGTGGTACTATGCCATCTTGCCAATGATTTATCATGTTTAGATATTTTTTACATATATCTTATGAAATGAATTTATGTATTATTGGATATTCAAGTAGTTACTTTTTTTTAAAGTTATTATTTATGAGTTGTGTAGCTGTTATCTCCTAATACTAATTATATCATGTTTAAAGAATAGTTTGTTATTCTTGCTTAGAAAAAAAATGCAGATCAAAAGAAGCAGAACTTTTTGTATTAAATCATTTCTTTTTAATAAATGTTACATTAATTTAGTAAAATATGTTACGCAACCATTTCATCTAATACACTGATTTTAAGAAGAAAGCAAATCTAAATAATAACAGTAATAAAATTTTCATTTCATCACACCAATGAGCATACACATGGTAAAGAAAGAATTTGTTAACAAAGACATATTACTATGAACAAAGTGTTTTGTACAGCTCCTATAACACATGATTTAGATCCCTTAAAATATTTTATAACAATGATTAATACTAAGCAAAATTGCAGCAATAGGGAATCATAAACTTATTAAATAAATGCACCAAACATTTGCAAGGTGTATGCTAAATGGACTATTGGGGCAGTTTAGATTTTTTATAAAAAAAACCAAACAAACAAACAAAATCAAACTTCTCAAAATACACTGTACCCAGTAACTGGCAGGTTAAATAAATGTCTTAAAACAATTTCAATGATTTAAAACAATCACAGATACCATGGAATCATTCCAGATTCCAGACAAATCCTAATATCACAGAATACTTCCGATTTTGAACAAAAGCAATGGATTATATCCTCATCAAGAGTACTAATTTATTCTATGATAAATTGTTCAATGCGTAAATCTGTATTTCTTTCATTTCTTTACACAGGTATCAGTATCAGCAGCACTTTTTCTTTTTACTCGTAGTACTTGTCATGTTCACACGTATTGTTTCATCATTGACTTGTGATTGTCGACTTTGCTGTTGTTTTTTAGATGCTAGAATCTGTTCTGTTATTGCATAGAACATCTGAAATCATAAAATACAAAAGAAATGTTTGTAAGAAACAACCCAGTTTTACAATTATGATCTACACATGCTGCGGAGTTCAATTCATTCCTTTTAGGATGAGACAATCACATCTCTTTGAAATAATACTTCTTTACAGACATGCACTTGTTGAAATTTTTCTGGCACACAGACGCAAACAAGATTTTGATCATACCTCTTCCACATTTTTGTTGTCTTTAGCGCTCGTTTCAAACAGCTGCACTCCAATTTGACTTGCGTACCTCTGTGCATCATGTGTCGTGACAACCTTCCTCTCTGGCTCATCATCTTTGTTGCCAACTGAAAGTGAAGGTTAAAAACACATTAAACTGGAAACACAAATGATGAGGAAAATCCTAAAACCTTCCAATGTGTTTTTAGTTGATGACATCTTAAGTGTCTTGACACCGCACATCCATTTCCATCGTCGAACAATGGCAAGGATACACTCAAATTTATGTAAATATTACCACACTGAAAGTTAACTCTAATCATATCACTTCAGTGTTGGCATCTTAATTGTGGTAAGCTGTGATTGGTTAAATATGTTAGAACCTACAATGTACATGTATTGTACATGGCTATCTATTGGCCAAGCTATGAATCTGAGTCACAGAGATCGAAGGAAAACTCATTTTATCAAGCATGATATTCAATAGACGCAATCAAACTACGACTACATCAGGGAACGATCATAAATAATTATACCGGGGGGGGGTCATCCAACAAAAAGCAAAAAGGGGGGGGGGGGTCGTCCAACTTTTCTGATTCCCTTTGGGGGTCGCTGAACTTTTTTATCACGCTACGGTATGTTTTTTTCAAATATTTTCTTTTAGCAATGGAATGACTATATAGAAGACTTTTTCTTTAGCAGAGGGTGGGGGGGTCACTCAACTTTTTAAAATGTTGATGGGGGGGTCGGTTAACTTTTTCTTTGTGCCCCAAAAAATGGACGACCCCCCTTCCCCCGGTATCATTATTTATGATCGTTCCCTCAACTACAGCAACATGTTCCTAAAGTCAACCTCGTCCTGCTTGTTATCACTGATTCACGGGCCTCTCAATAAGTAACACAATCTAGACCACGATTGAAGGGTGACTAGCATGATCACACGTACAAAAGGTTTGTGCTCGTGAAAATCGAGCCTCAATAATACCCATTCTAGTTACAAATGTTACAAAGATGTCTCAACTCAAACGTTTTAATTGCTACCATCTTCCTATGCTGCATGTGCAACTTCCAGATTGTACCCTAGTTGATCATGTTGAAAAACCAATTATGATTTTTTTTTCTGGGAGACTATCCCTAGACTATCTATGACTAAAGAAGACCAAGGTGAGACTTAGTCCCAATCAACCATTGACTATGTACAACTTTTGGCAATCAAACCATGCTCCAAGGTCATAGCTCCGTCTTCCTGCAAAATCTTTTGGTCAAATGACCACATTTAAGAGCTTAAGTTACATATGCCGAAAAATCAACGTACCTAATATCCTATTGACGACATCACAGTTGGTGTCTATTTCTTGCAGCCATCGCTTCACATTGGCAAATGACTCGCCATCCATAACGTCATAGACAACCACAACGCCATGTGTTCCTCTGTAATACCTATAATAAAGGGTTAATCATTGCTTTAGGAACTTTCAGTTTTCCTTTTTGAATACCAATTTATGTGTAATTGCACATTATTACAAAATGTGGTTGAAACTTAAACCATGTGGGGTGCAATTAGTCATGCACATTATTGTCCTACATGCCAACCTCTTCCTTTTGGCCCTATGTTAATTCCCACAGCATACGTGAAAATGATGTAAAATAAAAGTCACCTACATGCGTAGTTATGTTTATAAAAAATTATAAAAAATATCAATAATTTCCAACTTAAAATAAAATAAGGTAATTTGCATCCATGGAACAGGCTTTTTTATGTAAACATTTACAAGCAAGTTATGTTGATTAATAATTACATTCCCGGGATTACCTTGCACAAATTGAATAGTTAAGAATAAACAGAATTTGTATCAACTTTAAAAAGAGAACAGGTCAAATTCTAAAACATTGATTGTCTCACGTTGAGGTGATTGTCCTGAACCTTTCCTGTCCTGCCGTGTCCCATATTTGAAGCTTTACTTTTTCTCCGTTTAGGTCAAGTGTTCTGATTTTGAAGTCCACACCAATTGTTGTGATGTATGAACCTGGAGAAAAATAATTCATTGGTAATCAGTACTGGGATTACAGCTGTCAGAACACATCTTCAGTGAATATCATTAGCTAAAATCTGTAAAACTGTAGAACAATATTACCTGAGAATGTGTTCTCTGAAAATCTTAGCAGTAAACTGCTCTTTCCAACACCTGCAATAATTGAATAAAGTTTTTAAAAAAGTATGTTTATACGTTTTTTTGCCTATTTTAATATGAAATGTAAGTTTGAGCAATATTCATCTCAATGTTTATTTCCAACAATCAAAAAGAAAATCACATCATGACAATTTGCAATTCATAAATTCCGTAACCTACTTAGTTTACACATACTCTTTCAACTAAAATTGAAGTCTATATTCTTTTAAATTAGGTAAATTTTCTAATTGATATAAAATGTATTCTTTTAATTTATGAAACTAATATAAAAGTTTAGGAATGTCATTTGTATGAAATAAATCAATATTTATTTAAAAAGATCCTGATCAGCATGGGTTCTTATCAAACGAAATCTTTTTCTTCATATCCTAATTAAGACTGACATGCCAGATAACCACAAAATGCTGAAGTAGTGCTAGTTTATCATGTGCTCTTATATTTTAATAATGATGTGTTTCCTATTGCTTGCGGATACATTTTCAAACCTCTCTCTCTCACATCTTTTTAGCAATCATATTTAAACCAACAATGCCAAAGCTTCCATTTGACTATATTAAGTGGCCCTGGCAGGACTCAAACTCACGAGCCGAAGGTTGTGAGACCAGAATGATACCATCATTCCAAGCAGTGAGCTATGTCTATCGTTGATAGAAATATACTTGCTAAAAAGAGTGAGTGAAGTTTGAAAAATATATTTCAATAGAAGGCATAATTTGTAGATGGAGCAGAGTAGTCAAAGTACATGCAAGAGCCTTGGCACATTTTCTCTATTCGTAAACAGTACACATTTGGTTTGGAGACTCATTTATCCTGGATTTGATGGACAAACATACATAATTATACATTTTAGACAGAATAATAGTCAAATTATTTACATTGAGCTTTCAACAGGAACTCTTGTCCTGATCAAGAAGAGAGTTCCTGTTGAAAGCTCGATGTAAATAATTGGGACTATTATCCAGTTTAAAATGTACAATCATGGTTTGCCTAGTACACATTTGGTTTACTAATCAATTGAAGACGACAACAAAAACAAACATGTATGTCATGATTTTTATAATTTATTTTTTTCTTGTTCGTAAGCTACAGAGCTGTGAAAGTATTTCTTATTTTTGGGCACCATTGAAATCGTAACTTTCTGTAACAAAAACTTAAGCCTCTAAATCATATCACCATACATTTCATTTGAAAATGTTTTAGCATTTGTATTAGATCTAAAATAAAATTTCAAAAATGCATCAAAACAAAAAAGTAATACACACATCTTTCAAGCAAAAAACAGTACACATCTCGGAAGTTATGTCTATATTTCAATTAATTTTCTACACTATTTAGAGAAACTTTTTGTTTAAAATTAATGGCCTGTACATCTTGTAGCAATAAGCATGTACAAAGTAGGAATAAAATCTTTATCATATGTATGTCTTATGTATTTACAATTGTCAGTGAAAAATACTAATCATGGTTATGCTGAAGAATTACTTGTAAGATGCTTAGATGCTGTTAAATATGAAACAAAATTAATACTGGAAGTCAACTCAACGCTAGATTGGTAAGCAATACCTGACTAAACAGAGATTATTACAAACATACTCTCACGACAAAATGCATGTTATTATATATTGACTAACTGAATTGGGACCATTTGTGACACTAGCACTACAGGAAGAATTTACAAAATGGGTAAATCCACAAATTGGACGTCAACATAAATTTATACGAGACAAAATGCCAGGGTTGTGAAAATTAGTGTGTTAAACATATGAATACACAATCACACAATATGTATCAGTAAAAATGGCCCGATTTTACCTTTTAAATAAACTGTAAATTTACTATATAATGGTCTCATAATAAGATTTATGCAAACATCTTACTTTTACAATATTAGATCCTTTTTTTAATAAAAGCCATATTAAAATATAAAAGCCTCTATTTCCTAATGTATTTACAATTCTAAGTGACAAACGACAAACTTCTTTCATGTTACACACAGAGAAGACAAGGAAATGAAATTTTGCAAGATATGTAAAAAACAATACAAAAAAACAGTATGTTGTACTTACTGTAAACAGAAAAACACAAAAGATACAAATGAAAAGTACTGAAAAGCAGACACACTAAGTCATCCACAATTATGTTAGTGGCACAAGTTGAGTGATGAAATGGACATCTATCAAGATCTTCAGCAGTAAAAGTGGATCTATGTGCCACCCATTCTAAATACTACATAACATAAAAATGTAGCTTCAATTCTGTAAATGTTAATGTCTAATACAAACATAATCATTTCAATAAATATACCTCTACAAATAACTTACAAGTACTTTCTTTTTTAAAATAACAATTATATATATATTATCTGTTTATAGAAACACTTATCTGTATCACAATAGTCAAGAGTATATAAACTTAATATATAAATCATATAACATGCCCTGGCATAAAGGCCAAAATGTTCTATTCACAAGAAAGGATTAGCGTTGAAATACTTTTAAATGCTTTCATTACACTTTACTTTAATTTAATCCATGACTTTTGCTGACAAGGTAAAAGTAGTCTTTCACCCAGCTTTTTAAAAATCACGTAGCTATTTTCCCTGACTTTCTTCTAACAGTCATGGACTGTAATTTCCTCACTTTTCCCTGAATGTATGGGTCATAATATTATCCTTCTAACATGTGATTTCAAATATAAAAAGGTCAAAATTTAATCGCAGACTATGTATCATGCGACTTTACTTTTCATTACATTCAAGGTCTCAGATGTTTCTTTTTCACGGAACACTTGCAATTATCACCAATGGTAATGTTTACAGTCAATACACTTACAAAAATGCATTGAAATAAACATTTTGGCCTTCATTGTATTGTAAAATATTTGGATTTCAATGACTCCTGTTAAAATGTAATTAATATTGCAATTTACATATTTTAATCCCAGATAAAAGCAACAGGTACCATATCAATACCAAAAGCAGAAGATAGCCGTTATCAACAATATGAAAAGCATCTAATGGTGGTCAACACATACTTAAATTGGCTTCACGATTACAGTTCATTGTTAAAAAATAAACACGTTTTCTTAGACACCACACCAATCCCAAAAAAAGAATTATAAATTCATTTATGCAGGATAAACAATTCATCTGTACATGATTACGGGGAGTAACAAAGTCTACATTTTCACACAGTGCTAGCAGCACTTCTTTTTCCCGCCTTTACTTCCCCCTTTCCCAACACGGACAGTGTCATTGTGTTGCTGCTGAACTCGATGCATCTGCTCCTTTTTGGTTTTTAAAACTAATTTTGTGATTGCAAGGAACATCTGAAAAACAGAAAGTATGTATTATAGTATGTTAGGTAATTAAATATAAGATTCTTGAAAATCGGTATGCAGCATATGGTCAAATGTAAAATTATCATTTTCCTATTTATGTTAGGAGGGTAGATATTCTTCAAAAGCACATGCTCTCAAATATCTAGAACATATCAACATTTATTTATTACTAAAACTAATAAACTAAAGCAGTAGACTTAATTTTATGCAGAGTTCAGCTATGTAAAATTGTAAGTTACATATACTGCAAAAAGTAACAAATTCTCAATACATGTATTTCTCAAATTAACAGTTGTTGATCACGGATGAAAAGAAAGTCATAAAAAAATGCGAATCATCCATCTATCCAATACAAGGATGTCAATGAAAATATAAATTCTTTCTATGACCTTTGTTCTCTGCGGTAAGAGGATGTTCAATTGATTGTAATGACTAAAGTATAATGTATTTATACCAGCAGAATTAATCTAAGATACATATATAAGAGATAATAATTACATTTCAAGCAGCAATATCAATATCTCTAAGATCATTGTGTGCATTCCTTTGTCTCACTTAACAATAGTTTATGGTCAATGACATAAACAGGTCAATCCCCACAAAAGATTTAAAAGAAGTAACAGGATCCTTGATTAGTCATCAGTCAGACATAGAGTTCTAACAACTTTGTAATAATATCCAATAGTTTATTCACACAGTACAGATATAGCTCTGCTCGCAAAACACCTAGAGAAGTATTCAGTGCTCTGTAGGTCATCAACCCTAATGATTTTCATGTTCAGCAGCTGACATCATTGAACATTAGTAATTTCATGTAGTCTATACATAGCATATGGTCTCATTTTTGTACTTTGTTTTCTTTTTATGCTATATGAAACTAATGTAGAAAAATGTTTTTAATTTCTATTCTTAAATCTTTTCAGCTCTACTGAGCCCCAATCATAATCATGAATCATAATCTTACTGGTAATTAGGGCTCTGTAGAGCTGAAAAGCTTTAAAAATAAAAATTAAAAACATTTGGAACATTTTTCTACATTAGTTTCATTTAGCATAGAAAGAATACTAAGTACAAAAATGATAACATCAATGAATGTTACAACTGGCTAGAGTTCTCACCTCTTCCACATTCTTGTTCTCCTTGGCACTGGTCTCAAACAGCTGTATGTCCATCTGGTCGGCCACTCGCTGAGCATCGTGAGTTGCTACAACCTTACGCTCAGGATCGTCATCTTTATTACCAACTGAAAATGAATCATGCATCATCATACTTTGCCCAAAACCTATAACAAATTTGCTACTAAATGAAAATGAAATATTACAAATTCATAGATAAGATGTAATTTGGATTTAAAGTCTTTCTGCATAAACTTTTTAATGACATTTTCAATAGCTGTAAATTGATAATGCACGTTTCGTATATATATGAAAATCATTAAATTAAAGCAGAATACAAACATATGTGATATCATTATAACTCTTCCACAATAACGCATCAGAATAACAATAATATAGTGTTGAAGTCTTAAAGTTTATGATATCCCTTTGTCATACCTAAAATTTTGTTCACAGCATCACAGTTTTGGTCTATTTCGTGCAGCCAACGCTTGACATTTGCAAATGACTCCCCACTTGTGACATCATAAACTACAATTACTCCATGTGTACCACGGTAATATCTGAAATGTAACAAAAGTCTGTATCAATCAATCAATTTTAATGAGGACAAATAACAGTACATTCACATATTTCTTAAGATGAGATTCCATAACCTTTATCAAGTTCCAAATGCCCCCATATGATTACAATCTCAAGACCTACTTATTTTTCACAAGTAGAGTAGACATGTAAACTTTAAAAAAACACACACAAAATCGATGCTTAGAAAATACTCCATAATTTTCTTTTACAATCAACATTTTCCATAAATGCTGGAACATGGTCACTTAACACTTTTTGAAATCTAATATATCTATTTAAAATATTGAATCCTCTGAATTCATCTTTTGAAATCTTACGTTGAAGTGATTGTCCTAAACCTTTCCTGCCCGGCGGTGTCCCATATTTGAAGCTTCACCTTTTCCCCGTTGACATCAACCGTGCGAATTTTGAAGTCTACACCAATGGTGGTAATATAAGTACCTGTGAACAACAAGCGTCGATCAGTAACCACTTAAGAGCATAATTTAAATTTCCATTCAAATTAATACACGAAGTTTGAAATGAGATTTAAAGTTTTAACCTTTATGTATGAGAAACTTCTATCTTCATACCAAAATATTACAAGAAACTATTTTTACTACTTTTAGCCCATTTATGGTAAGATTTCTAGTCAATGTTTGATAGTGATAAGCGGATCTTACCTGAGAATGTATTGTCTGAAAATCTCAGTAATAAACTGCTTTTTCCAAAACCTGGAACAAAATAGACATTTTTAAAGAAAATTCTTGTCATTAATTTCTTACAAACTTATAAAACAAGTAAATAGAAAATTTTGCACATGTAAAATGAAAATCTCCAACCAAGATTGCTGTATATTCGAGCTCACTAAATTGTCTTGATGCAAATCATGCAATATAAAGGTAACAAAGATGTACATACTACCGGTAGTCCGGTAATAATAAAATAACAAAACACTTTAAGTATTTTAAAAACCATACACCATGTAATTAAAAATTAAGAAAAAGCAGAAATATAAAGCAAGAAAATAATTAAAATGCACATACTATTTTTTAAGGAGATCCCTCCATGCAAAAGAAACAAGCCCAACAGAAAATTATCCAAAATAGTGATGAACAGCTTTGGAAAGCATGCACTATATTTTTTGTTCATCCTAAGAAAACTTTTATATAAGTTATTTTTTGTTTCAAATGTAATATTGTTAATCTAGATGCAGTCAAGTTCATTCAGACACGTGTTTTCAAATTGGTAACCACGTAATTTTCTGATGTAATATTGGTCTAAAACGCATGTTGGAATGACAGCGCCAGCATCTAGCAATATGAAAAGTAAAATCAATAATGTTAAATGATTAGTAAAGAGGCTAGAGTTAGAAAAAAAGTATAAGGCAAGGATTCTGATAAAACATTGCAAGCCTATGCTTCATACCACTTTCAAAACACTCATGATGTACTGACAGCAAACCTGATAGAATTTGTGAGTTTGATTATGAACAAAAAAAAAACTTGAACACATAATTTGTCATCACATAAAAAAAACACCTAGAAAGACACTCATGATACAAATGGATGTAAAGCAGTGCCTATTTCTGTGTAACCCACCTACTTACAACAACATTCGATCTCTTCGCTAACTTTGATAAAGGTGCGCAGCTTGATATGATGATACTGGATTAACTGGACTTCAGTAAAATATTTCACACTACCCCACGAGACTGGATAAACTGGTACACTATGGTATCAAGAGCTGCCCCATACTTAGCGGAGCTGCTTACTCGCACAGCGAACCAAGCAAGCAGTAGTCGATGGAGGAGTTTCTGAACAGTTTCTGGTGGAATTGGGACTTACCTACTTCTGTAATTCCCAAGTTTGACTTAAAGAGAGAATTACCAAAATGCCATACTCAGTCCTCTGTTTAGTGAGAAAAAACCTCATGAATAGTTCCACTGCGAACAGACGCACAGCGTACTGCACACTAGTCCGCCCTCTTCTTGAACAAGTGCAGCTCAGCAGTGAGAGATTCACACATGGAGAAGATGTACAATAGCTAGAGAAAATCTGAAGAAGAGAAATCCGGTTTATGAGTGGCAAGTAGAGGTCTTATAAACCCGATTTTGTGAATGAAAAACTAAAATGCCTACACTTGCCTAGACTCAGGGGCAGGCGCAAAAACACAAAACAGAAATGGTCTTTCACCATCTCTACCACCAGACCATTCAGTAAGGAAAAAGACTGGTACGCCCAGTCGCCCACCAAAGAGGTTCCTGGGGCAAACTTTCAGTGATACAAGGTATCGGTCAGTGATGACCAGTCAACAGTAATAGTTGTATTGTTCTCCACAGTTGGACACCGCAGCATAGAGAATCATTATTTGTGAGCACATTGCAAGAATTGGATCATCTTGAGGAAAGTGCAGTGTTGTCACCCACTATTGAGCGACCTCTTCAACTCCAGACTAAATGAAACTCTTTCACATCACTCATATGTCTGTCAAATAACTCCGCGACATCACAATCAAGATATCACTATCAAGAATGCCAACAATGTACAACACTTGTAAGTTGCAACTGGTTTTTGTTGTTAAATCTAAACCAGTGTAACTTTTCATGTGTAGCCATTTTCTTCCCTTCAATCTGTTGTTTATGATATTGTTTAAAATATACCTCCAGCGTACAAGAATACATAATAATCATCATGTGAAGCGTAATCGGCAAACAATGGCCATCAGACACATAGAGTAACAATCGCACAATTCAGCCATATACACAATTCGGCTGTTCTTTAAACATCTTTATTTTACTACACTATTAACTATCTGCAAATAACTGTGAATATATGTCTGTCGCCCAGTTCAATGAATGAAAATATCTTGACGCTGTCTTCGATATATTGCCATGAACACATGATGTAATTGTCATAGTATTTGACACAACAAATGAAATATGTGTATGGCCGAATTGTGCGATTGGTATTCTATACATTTCATTGCACTAAATATACCAGTAACACATACATATAGATGATTAACCTTCAGACCTAATAGGCTTTTGAAGAAAAAAACTTGAGAGGACACTGCCAGTACATTTGTAGACGTAAATTACAATTCATGCAACAGAATGTAGATGTGGGAAGAGGTCATGGTAAAACAATATTTTGCCTTCTAGATCTAAACAGCTTTAAATTCATGCAAATAAACGAAAACATAAGACGAGCACGATGGTAAAGTCTTACCAATAGCAGTTCACAACATGAATGAGGGAAAAGTGGGTGTGTTATTAGATATTATTGGCTAAAGCAGTCAAAATTTGTAAATTCACCACAAAGAAATGTCAAAAAGATTCCATATTTGAAGTAAAACAATACCACTATCTCCTATTATGAGAAGCTTGAATAGATGGTCGTATTCCCTCGCCATTTGTATGATTACTGTTGCGCAACAGAATGTTTAAAATGGCAAATTATTTAAAATAATGTTGTTCAGATATTCAACCCGGAAGCTGGGGCGTGATTAGTCACGGATTTCCGTAACTATAAATTAGCCTTTATATACAGAAGTAATACGTCATAGACGGGAGAACCATAAACTGATGGAGGCTAATCGGAGTAAAAAGGTCTCAGCTTTCAAACACACCAATTTTTCAATTTTATTGTACATAATACAAACACTAATACTAAAAACCTTTTAATTTTGACACTTGGCAATAAAATCATACTTAATGTAAACAACTATTACCTACTGTTAACATTTCTTTCAGATAATTGGCAGAATGACCAGTTGTATCTAAATCTATGTATGGGTGGAAACAATTAATTAGCTGGGTCTACTATTTTAAAGTTGTCAGAAAAGATTATATTAATAGAAATTAGTTCATATCTATCATGAAATGCTACTTTTAAAGAAGGACAACAATAATCAATTATTAATCTGACCACTTTGGCATTTAGAAATTCACTCTATCAGTGAAATATGCGTCAGCCTACCCCCCACGAGATGGAAAAGAATTTCTTTGAGCCGACTAGATTAACAATTTGCAGGCACTAAGTGCTGGTAAATTTGTAGATGTAAATTACAATCATTTTTGCATAAGAATTGATTCTTTTCAAGCAAATTTGTAACAACCATAATGTTATAGCGCACTGTTATTTTTATTACTAAACGTTTGTACACGTGATGCTCTTGATCATAAAATGAGTAGTATAGACATTTGTCGCTTCTCCTACTATGAGTCTCGTAAAAGTACAGTGATGGTTTTTATGATGAATAGAAATTCAGCCGAGACTTAAACGGGCTTGAATCCAATCTCTTTTTAGTGATGATGACTAAACTGACAATGGAAAAGTCAACTTGACATACCCCTTGAAAATCTACACTGGAAAAAAATCTGCATTTTTGTTGTTTTTTTTATTTTCCAGGGAATTGTGTGTGTGAATCACTTTAATCCTGGTCCTTAGATACCCTTGTAACCTTTTAATAATATAACTGAAACTAAGGAAGGGGAAAATAATTACTGTATTTTCTTGAATAGCCGCCCCAGCACTTATTAATTTAAAACATGCCATTCAACCGGCGCTTATTCAAGACAGGCAGTAGTTCAAGGCCGGCGCCTATCAAAGAGAATGCCGCCGGCGCCAAGTTGATTAAAATGTTTATCACCTACGATGTGGTATTTTGCTTGTAACTTCGTTATTCCCAAGCCAATTTTGACAGTTAACATATCATTTTAAAGCTAAGAATATCGTGGATATGACTATTTACATCATAATATGAATATTTATATAGTGACTAAAAAGAAATAACGTATATTACATTAGAGTGGGATCACACACTCATCCCTGTAATCACACACTAGGGACAAAGTGGCGGTGTTTATTTGAAGTCACTTGAGTGAGGCACAGTGGCTTCCTCAAGTGTGTCTAACTAAGCTGATCAAATCATTTTGCTTTAATTAACGCCTCCTTTGAATAGATGCCTCCCTCAAAACACCTATGCTAGTCATTTTGACCCGGCGGCTAAACAAGACCGGCGCCAAAGTAATATAGCCTTACCACCCGGCGCTTAATCAAATACCAGCAGTTGATCAAGGCTAGGTGGGTAATCGAGAAACTATGGTGTGTTCTTTATTTCATGATAATGTCCCACAATGTACTGTTCACAACAAAAATGTAAAAAGAACTTCCCCTTCAATATGTCCCTGGACCCCATTAGATTAGCTTTAAGGCTTCGGCTCTCGCATCATCGGGCCTGTAACTTTTTGATTGATTCTGCAACCAATTTTGCTATAAAGCTGTAAACACTGTTTTATGCAGCAAAGCACCAAAACTTAATTCAAAAATTAATCTCAGAGGAAAAAGAGGTAAAAACAGGCAAATTATATAACTTGTGCACAAAATTTGTTTTTTTAAATAAATTTGTTTCAACAGTCGGTACATGTGCTTCTCGTTTCCTTAAGAGTAAAAATACGCCAGAAGAAAAGTTTATAGCAAAAACTATAGGAAATGTGATAAATGTTTATTTGAAGCATCAATTTGTGAGAAACCATGAGATACAATATGATGACTAGAATGATGTTTATGGGCTGCACATGAAACTACAATGCATACCTTACATTGGAACACTGACTGAGCTGCCAAAAAAAGCCAGTAGGATACATTCAACTTTAAAACAAAAAACCCTAAAATCCTTGAACATATATGGTTTTATACATATTATTATATATTTCATTCATATTACTATATAGATATATCTATATTCATTACATAATACTGTACATTTAACATCCATTTGCATAATGTCAACATCACTATCTCTTTAATACAAAGACACATATTTTCAATTAAACTG
The DNA here is from genome assembly GCA_019095985.1 of Streblospio benedicti. NCBI lineage: Eukaryota > Metazoa > Annelida > Polychaeta > Spionida > Spionidae > Streblospio > Streblospio benedicti. Next base: position 35,517,211 of record CM032660.1, read on the forward strand.
TGCACCACCACATTGACTTAAGTCAGAAGATTGTCACGTTACTAAAATGTACATGTGAAGACCTGCTAGCGTATGTCAAGGTGCTGGTGTGTGCATCTATCATAGATATTAGCATCCAATAGCCTAATACCAGTGACGTAACTAGATAGTCTGAGTTCGTGGTATTAAGCCAACCAAGCCAAAGTGTCTATGGTCATGATATAGATCTAATATTTACCGAATTACAAATTACATCAATATGTGACGGTTTATTGTGGATACAGCAAGTTTGTGTGACCAGTTTGATTCTCTTTTTGAACAGAGGCTGATTATCTAGGAGACTCAAAGTTCAAAATTCATAACAATTGCATACCAGGCAAGTGGAAAAATAATCCATGAACATATATTATATATATCATAATTATATGAAGGTATCAAAAAGCCTTCTAAAATCTAAATTAATTTAAGAAAAATAAACATGTGTAAAGATATTATGCACAAGTAGCTTACAATATAAGAATATGCAAATTTAACTATTTGTTTGTAATATCGACTAGAGCACTGCACAGAGAGTTTGTGTGCTCAGTCATTCCATCTGTCACAGACGTAATAACAAAACTTGATAATGTTGAGTAAACAATCTTTTGCCAAAATGCATTTTTGCACATCTTTTTGTCATAATTTATAAGATGTCTTTGATTTTAAGTGGTTTTTTTATGAATAAAGTAGTGTATTAATGGAACACATGAGTTAATGGTGCGCAAACACTCCTTGTGAAGTGATATATATTTATCATGCATAGAAAAAAATAGATAATTAATATCAATGCATACATACATAATCTATACATATTCAATAAAATATATATATATTAGCAAACACAAAATTTAGAGTACAATGTAGAAGCTATCATAAATAAAAATATGAAAAGTTCTTTTTAACAATGAAAAAATAATATAATATATTACTTCCTCAGATTCTGATAATATAAAAATAATTTTAAAAAAGAAGAAATAAAAAAATAATAATAATGACATACATGTATCATCTTGCTATATATATACATGTATATATGAAAATATTTTCTTCTTTAATTTTGAAATACCGGTTAGCACACCTGCTACTTTTTTGATCACAAATGTTATTTGATTACAAATGCTATTTGATTACAAATGAAGATGAACAATACTATAATCAGAGCTCATCATGTCCTGTGTGTTGAAACCATTCCTTATAAACAACATAAGGATCCACCATCCAATGCTTATGAAATGACACAGGAAGCTGGTGGCTCAGGTAGCCATCTGAGTAATCTGATGGTCGAGCCTGGTCAAATATACAGTAGCGCTTTTTATTAAAACATTATATGTTTTTACTTTTGGATACGTTTGGATAAATGCAATAGAAGTGCATATGCTTTTATAAATAGGGTAAGCTAACAACAAAATAAAATAAATGCAAATGTCAAAATGACTGTCACTGCTTAACTTTATGATAACTATATAAAATCACTATTTGCTTTCATCTTCCACATAAGATTCAAAAGAACAGACAAAAATGTACCTGGTGGAAAAGTGGACTGTGTGTGATTGGAATGCCGAGCCGTTTGAGACACATGCCAAGTGTCATGTCATCCGGAGCATCATCAGAACCGCAGTTACAGGAATGACTGTCTACTAGCATATATACCGCAGTCTTGCTGAACACCATCCTGAAACATTGACAACTTGTATAATTTTACAGGGATAAATTTAAGTCAAGGCTGTATTATAAATATATGAATAAATTTTGTGTCATGGACATATCTTCAGAAAAAAAATTCAGTGCAATAAAAGGTGATGCCATTCAGAAGAATAATCAGGCAAACTCACCCTCCACCACCAGTGATGTAGTCATATCCATAGCCTTTAGGGACTGCATAGCCATATCGCTCTCCAAGAGCCACTGGCTCTTCCGGGTTATAACATGCCAACAATTTACGTAACCGGGGTAAACTGTAATACATTCAAAACCTCAAATGAAGCCTCAACATCAACCCTATCCAGAGATGTTAATCATCATAAAAATGAACTTGCTATTTTTTCACACTTGCACATACAAGGCAAGTACAATGCACACTGTATTTCTGTTTGAATATTGGAAAAAAATCACCATTAGTGTTTGCTGTGAACGTTGAACTCAATTTATAGTTCAGTATATGTAAAAGTAACATTATTCTTAACGTACCTTATAATTGTATCATCATCAGCAATAATCAACCAAGGTATCTCTTTCATCTCTACTGTTGTGAAAAACTTTTCTAATATTGCAATAGTTTTACCACAATGTCCTAAAATTTTAAAACAATTAATATAGATCATACAAGCTTATGAAAATCTCTTCAACTTTTATGGGTAATCTTAAAATTTTGACACTTTATATAACATCTCTAATATATTTTGTCATTTGCAAAGAATAAAGTATCGAGGTAATATTTTAATTAATACCTCTTTCTGTATTTGGAATTCCTAGATTCACTGTAGGAATAGATAGGTCTTCCACATCACTGTAATATTCAATGTTTTCTGCTTCTTTCCCCCAAGTTTTTAGCACGACAGGAACTAAAAATCAAATATCATTGTTATGAAAAAATCATTGAAGCATATGTTTGGTAAATTTGTAAGTGTAATTGAAATATTATCTTACTTCTGTCTTTATGAAACTTTTCACAGGTCTTTACAGCTACAAAGAGGTCTTCATTAGCAATTGCATCTCCCTAAAAGTTAAATGTATTTTTAACACAAAATTATTCATGTTGATCGTGAAAAGATTTCTCACTTCTGCATTTTTAATATACAAAAAAGAGAAAGCAGGATCCTAGCATTCAGTAGATGTTGATAAACTCACATCAATGTGGGTATAACACATGTAATTAAATTCAAAATACCGGTAAATATACTCACACATTCTGGGAATTTTGTGGGATACCAAGTGGCACATTTTTCATTGGCATCACCCGTGCATAAAAACGGTACATCTGTAAGGTTGGTTCCTTTTCCTTCATCCCAAATGAACTTTGCCAACTAGAAATTTAAAAAAAAAATGTTTTCAGCAGTCTATTTTTATCCTGGTCAATCTGAACTAGGATTATTAATTGTCAATTAATAATCCTAGATCTGAATCAGCTAATTTTGATAATGGTTGGACTGTGTCATATCTTTTGCATATTGTTTTGCATAGCATAATTATTTAATTATCAATTTAAAATGTCACTGACCTCATGTTTAGCATCAATGGCAAAATTTGCATCTACATCTTTCTTGATAATTCTGAAAAAGAAAATTTCTTTATTTGATGTAACAAAAAGTGGGTAATTACATTCAATAATTTGATACAAAGGTACTATGAAATAATTTTTGTATAATTTCATGAAACTAACATCATTATATTTTTATCAAACTTATAATGATATATATTAAAACAAATATTACTTTTTTAATAATGCGAATGTGAAAGCAGTTCCAGCTGCAAAATCAGGATATGAAAAAACGCTAGGATTTTCGTGAAAAGCAAAGTGATGAATAATTGTAGCCTCCTTATCTCGCAACGCCATTCCAAGATATTGTTTCTAAAAAGACATATTATAAATATCACATACATGTATCAAATATTCATACAATATAAGAAAGGTGTGAACTTGATCACGATAAAACATTCACCGGGATAACCTTGGGCTGCGCTATTGCGCTAAGTTATATAATTTTAGTAAATATTTTGCAGTCATCAACAAACATAGCAAATATGAAAATGTATAAATTACGCATGAAAAGTATTTATTTACCTTGGAAGATGAGTATTGATTCAGGTGATCAAGTAATGAATTAAGGTTGATTCTTGTTTCTTCTTCACAAAGAAAGAGCCATGCTTTGTCAGTATGCCGTTTCACTATGCTGTAAAGAAAAATCAATAATTCTTTGTGTTTTACCCTATAAATTACGCTAGAACCTCTTTGGTTTCTATGGTAGGCTATCTAATTTGACATCATCATTGAATTTCACGTGGCACATTCATTGAATCATGGCTCTGCCATTTCTTCTCATGAGATTTACAGTGCTAGAGGATGTTGTCCACGTTTTGGAGCTATGAAGCATTTCATCATGAACATAGGTGAAGTAAAGTCTGCCTCTCAATGATAAAGATATATGCTTGCTGGTGAGTAGTAGCAGGGGCTCACGAACTTTGACCCAAGCATTCTTGCATCTAATAGTTGCAGCTAGTTCAGAGCCTCCCGCGCTGGACAGCATGCCACCTACATAGCAGAACTCGCGGCTATATACTGTATATAGTTGTAATCCAAAGGTCCTGATATCTGTAGAAGCAATTTCCAAAATCTAACCAATCAGAAGCCCCACTGACGCAATGTTCAGCGGTATTAATACAATGCGATTTTGAATTTTTGTCACCGCTGCCAAATTCCGCGGGATTAGGTACGTCTAACCCAGGCTTAAAATTATGAACATAGACATCGCAATGTAAAGGCAGTGTGAATAATAAAGCCACACAACCGACGATGGTTATATGGTCAAATTGACGAACGAAGAATAACAATAGAAATATTGAAGTTGGACATATCTAAAATATGGTCCCCAAGTACATATATCATGATTATAATGTACTATTTATCATGAATGAATATTATTAGTCAGTAAATCATAAATTCATAGGGATTTGGTTATGAACTGGTGAATGACTTACTCCGGTAATATTGGTAAAATTGTCCATGCTCCGACTTCTGGCCATTCACTGTGAGTATAATAGATAACTGGTTTCACCTGTTCAAAGAAAGTAAAGAACCATTGAACTATACACTTTTTAAATAGACAGGTTATCTTCTAATTACATATTATAACATAACTTTACAACAGTATATTGGCATATCATAGATATGTTAGGACCTCTATTTCCATGCTTTACACTAGAATCTACCCACATTATTTTATATCTGAATTACTGAGCTTAACTAAACAGTATCTTATAACAGTACATGTATCTTTTTTTTATGCACAAAAGCAGATAATTGGTTTCAAGTTTACTAAATGTATATTTAAAAAGTAAACCTAGCCTTTGAAATCCCAGCACTTGACCATAAACAAATAATATATTAAATAATGTCATGTACACAATTTATACTAAACTAGAACAAGACTGTAAATTAGTACCCTATCACTATCTTCCAGCCATCCATGCATACATTGTTCAAACAATCATGAGTGAAACACATTTAATACATTGATCTACACTTTCCAATACATTGATCAGAACAGTACACTGGTTGTTTTGTACCTGTTTGTTGTCCAGCTGATTGTCAATATGTTGTTGAAATTCTTGAACACGTCGTAAGTGGTAAGTATTGTGCTGTGATAATACAACAAACACTATGTCATCCAAATCTACAAATAAATGAAGATTTTTAAAATTCCATTCTTTTTCCAGTGTTTACACTGGCTAACACCACATTAATATCAGACCAACTGTCCATCCCGTGTTACCCCTCTACAGATCGCATTATTTGAGCTAGGGTGCTCAAATTTGGCATGTCAGTTATTGGAGACCACACGAACGCTATTTCACTACTTTGGAAAGACAAATAAAGGAGCTTCACATTGAAATAAAAGTGAAGGATTCCGTTAACTTTTCTTCCCATACGGAAAACTCTCCTTATTCACAGGTCCACTTAGTTGACTGTAATCCCCCTCCTATAATATATCTCGGATGGATTAGGGACCATATTCAGCCAGGTTGTGCCTTATTTATTCGGCGCATGCTATTAGTCCAGTCCGCCAGACCAATAGTTAGTAATCTATAAGGAGGAATATATTTGTCCCGCGTTCACTTGGTCTTTGTTTGTTTTTGTTTGTTTGTTTGTACTCGGCAGCCATCAATTTTGATGATTATAGCAGAGGGAGGCCACGATTGGACCTCCAGAGGCAGGCTAGGTAGCCAACTGAGCCTTGGGGGTGTGGAGGGATCACACTAGCTATAGTTTTCAAACTAGGTGAGTTCTTTTACGTGCAGAAGGGTGGCTCTCCTCTCGTGGGACACGCCTTTTTAACGAGGATTCCGAACCTCCCGCTTGGCGTTGCCACCGTCTAGTAGTAACACTGTCCTGTGGTGAAGTGCTGTGTGGAGATCAGCAACTCAGTGGCAGACTCACGACGTAACGGTTTTGGCGATACTGTGTCTGCCATGACCCGGGCGCGAATTTGCGACGCAGGCAAATCACGTTTTCAGGTCATGCACTCTAACGACTGATTTCTTGTTTTAACCCGCTGTCCCTTTAACATACGGTTTAGACTGTGATGTTCTCCCATTGACAGGTAAACATTTAACATTAATTAGTCTGGTTATCACAAATATTAAACACCAAATAAAATATCTTATATTAATATGTATATATTTGGTACTATAATTTACCAGAATACATGTACTTTCAATCAAATTTTTAACCGCTCCATTTGCTGTTGTACAAGATGAATACAAGAACCACTGAATGAAGAGCATAGATCAATGAAACTACCAACTTTTCTTTTCATTTTGAAAACGATTCTATGACAAAAATAATAGAATTTAACCCAATCAAAAGCGCAAATCCTCCATGTAATTTAACCCTAACCGTGCTTGTCTAGTATTTCCATCAAAGCCATCACTCAATATTTTGCCATGGTGAAATTGATTATCACTGCATACATGGTGTGAAAAAAAAAACATATGTTGCAGCTATATTGCAAATCTCAACAATTGTATGTTTTGTATTTCTTTATTGAGACACTAAAAGATGGGCATAAAGACAAGGTTATGACAATACATAAAGAAGGTAAGTCTAGAATCAAACGTGACTCTGTTGACAGAGAAAAGAGACACACCTTCAAACTTCATTGATCAACTAGATCCAACCAGTCTTCCAGCAGGATTGGTTAGAGTGGCTAATGGATTTCTTTCTCCCAGTAATGTGGAAGTTGTTCTGAATGTCACACACAAGACGAAATTTATTGATTAACTTTACAAATTATCTTGATGATCATCGGGTAGAAAATGCTAATAGTCAGATTGTCATCACATCAGTTCCAGTAGAGATAAGAAATGGTCATAGCAATACCAAGAAAAAACTTGCATATTAGGACCACTTGAGGCCAGTCCCCCCATGCAGTGGTCTTATGTGCGGTGTGTGTGTGTCAGACTAGTAAGCTTGCATCAATTACCTAATGGATAAAAATCTTGTCAATAAATGCCAATAAACAAATCGCTCTTGTGTGTGTTTACTAAAACCATATTGTCATTTTAATTGCATATCCTAGATAGAGACACCTGCTGGACATACAGCTTATATATAAACACCAGACATACATAGTATCACCCGCCGGACAGACAGACTTCTTAATTATTTGTCCGGCGTAGTGTGATAGAGCACCAATCGCTAAAACCGGCCATACACACAATCTGTGAATTTTGCGTATGACGTGAAATCTATTGACCTCTACAACGGGGAGTTCACATCATATATAAAATTCATGGATTGTGTGTATGGCCGACCAGTGCGATTGGTGCTCTCCCTGTACGATAGTCAGGCCAAGGCGTATTTCAATGTAGTAAGGATGGAACTGCAGTGGGGTAGCATGGTGGGAGCACATAAATCTCTGATTGACTACTGACTATTTTTCAGGTGCGTCGGACGAATAGACACAGCCGATTTATTCAATAATTTATCAATGCAAGTGCCCAGTGCAAGTGTCTTACCAATTGGTGTGGGTTTACCATCTGCAAGAGCGGATGTCACCAAAGAGAAACCTGCCAAATAAAAGAAACAGTTTGATAGTAATGATATAGCTCAAACTTTCCCTATACAAATTACAGCTCAACACATAATATTAAAATAATACCAAAAATAAGACAAATTCCATCCAAAAACACTGCCATGTTGGTTTTGACCTACTATTTTGTTACGGGTAATTTCATTGGTTTAGAAAGTTAATTGACCAATCACGATACGTTTAAGAAAGTTTAGTTCATTGCTCCAATATGGCGGCCAGTGGAGGATTTCCTAGGTGGTTGTTAGACGCTAAGGAGAATATTACTAAAAGCAAGGTGGGTGTACGAGCAAATCATCATAATGTAAAGACTTCTTAAATATTCATGAACATTATGGTGTATAACTAAAATACGTAATTTCTGTTATGTATGCGTTATCACATCTGTCGTCAAGGTAAATAATGAAATTTATGAAAGAAAACTGACTACTGTAGTACTGAGGACCACTCTGAGTATCAGATGTCCTGAAGATATACTCAGAGTGTGACTCTCAGTCTCAGTCAGAGAGATTGTACATGTACACTAGTAATTAATGTGAGAAAGACATTAATGTGCTGTGTTCAGATGCTGTATACAATGGCATAAACTAATAACCAATTAAGTCACATACTGACAAAGCCCGTCAGATTAGGTTCTGATGAGCTAGCGATGTGATTTTTGCCAAACGCCAGCTGGACTCCTGTGATTATTGGCTTGAAACCGCATCAGTGGCAGCTCGTTAAAGATTTAACATGGCCATTCGAAATTTTATGTGCTCTCACCGCAAGTGAGTTGAAGACCGTATTTTTTCGCCGAGCAAGACGTGAATCTTGCAGAGTCTTACAAAAGTGACGTCATTAACTAAAAGCACATGGCTTATACTTTTAGAACAGCAATATATTTTCAGAGCAGCTGCATAGCTGCTCCATATTGGTATTTTCCCGTTTAAGCATGTGATACTATTCATTTGTAATGGAGAAGCTTTGATTGATATCACATACTTAATGTCTTGGCTAATTCTTATCTGGTAAATCACCCATAAAAATTCAAACTTTTTGCAAAATTTTCCCTTCCTGGCGGAGTAGAAGTGAGTCCGCAGGCGGAGAAATAGCCCTCGAGCACACCCCCCGCCCCCACGGACCTCAACTGCAGCGAAGTCAGGCGGAGAGAAATTTTGCTAGTGCGGAGTGTAAAATGTGTATAGCGGACTCTGGCGAAGTCAAATTATGAGTCTTGCGAACCCTGGCGAACTGAAATTGTGCGTGACATTCGCCCGACAACCATGGCTCCGCCGACGAAGTCAAGCGAAGTATTATGTCTTCGCCAGCGAACTCTTGCAGACCTCAAGACTTCGCAAGCGAACTGTAGCAAATATCCAGAGTCCGCCGGCGGAGACATAAAAACTCCGCAGGCGGAGCGACAGAAAGACCAAATAACATGGGAAAATTACTAGCGAACTGCAGCGAAGTCATTCGGCGAAGTCCGGTTAACTTCGCCGAAGTCCGGCGAACTTGGGCGGAGTCAGCTTGACAAATGGGGCGGAGTAAAATTCACCGAGCGGAGCTTTTTACCCCTTCGCGCCGCGGAAAATTCCCATCAAATTTCACACGGAGCATGCGCGAAGCGGCCGCGTATAAAACGAAGTGAGCGGCGTGGCGTGGTCTCTTTCTGGACAAGGCAACACACCTGGACACATTTATATTTGTTTCATTTCATTTTAAGTGTGATTGTGTAGTATTTTGTGTATTTTGGAACCGAAATTGGATAACATTGTGGACACGGAAAGTAGTAGTTGAAGTGTATATTGTTTTTAAAGTGTATTTGAACAGTGTTAAGTGATTAATGCAAGTTTAGATTTCAAAAAGTCAAGATGACTAGAAGGACATTGGGTGCACGTCCAAGAGGGGCCAAGAAGAAATCACAAGCAAAAGTTGCATCATTAGCTGATGATTCCCCATCATCATCACAGCAAGCCTCAGAGGAAGCGTCTCACCAACCGTCACCTCAACCGTCTCGCCAACCGTCACCCCAACTCCCCCCGGCGTCACCCCCCGGCGTCACCCCCCCGTCACCCCCCACCCCCCCCCACCATCACAGCGTGGGAAAAGCAGGAGAGGCAGAGGCGGGAAAGGCAAGGCACCCCAGAAACGACCTGCACCTCCACCATCCCCCACCTTGTGCTCCAGCAGTGAGGGTGGGACCTCAGTCTCTGCAAACAGCTCACCAACAAAGCTCAGTAGGAAACGTGAGTACCAGTTTCTTAACAAATTACTTGGCCAAAAGAATCATAAAAAATGAGTCAAAATGTTTAAAAATGCCTACACAATTCCAGCAATTTTAAATGTGATTACAAATGTATCAAAACACCAAAAGAAATGTTAAACATATATCAATTACTGTTCAAATTATAGCAATGCTGGTTGTCTGTTGAAAATTATGTACTATCAAGTTATGTACTATCAAGTTCATTTATTTTTACACCCAAATGTACAAATCACATCCTATTCATTTGAATAGGTGATGGCAGTCAAGATGTCCTCTCACATGAGTCTCAGGAGGTGGGTGGGGACCTTTCCCAGGGCGTTAAACCCAAGAAAGCCAAGAGAAAGATAGAGAGTATTAGTGATGATGAAACTCTGAGGTTGATAGAATGGGTTAAATTAAAGTCCATGTTTTGGAACAAAAGCGACCCCAGGTACCAAAAAAATGCAAGATAAAATGGTTTTGTGGGATGAAGCATGTAGATATTTAAACAGTGCAAAATTAAAATCTGGGGAGGATGTAGCCACAGAGTGGAAAGCCATCCGAGATTTATTTGTGAAGATGGATAAAGAATCTTCCAAATCGGGGTCGGGGGTGTTTAACCCCAAACGACACAAGCGTCAATTGATATGGTTGAATGCCAATTTTTTGAGTGGAAATATCCACCACACAACTGCACGTGCGAATATCCAAAATTTTCCTTGGGACAATCGTGACAATCGTGAAACTCTAACTAGTTCTCAGAAAGAGAAAGAGAAAGACAACGATCAGAGAGAGAACATAAACATTGATAATATTTCAAACGTATCTAGCTGTCCCCCTAGCCCAACCCCCCCACCCCCTCCTGAGATAGCAGACCACAGCAGCAGCGTTCCCCTTCGTCTCTCAAGACCGGCTTCAACAACATCACATGCCAGTGCTGCCACCGGTAAATATTTTTATTGTACAATTCAGAGCTCAATTGCACATTTTTTAAGTTAACGTATCATCAAAAATTTCATAATGTACTGCATCCATTTCAAAACCTTTTTGCTTCAAATGCAATCTTATTTTTATGTAATTTTCATGTAGTATTTCTTTAATTGTATGTCTAACTCATGTTTATTCACAGGTGTAAATCACGTCACATTGCATGGCACCAAATATTTATGACATTTTTGAATTTGCAGACAGTTACCGGTCAGCCAATGCATCTGCAACCGCGCCTCCAAGGGCCACCTACAAGACTGACGAGGTTGCGACGATGATGAGGGAGCGTGACCACGTATTGGACCTTCACCAGAAAATTCTCCAACGTCTCCCACAGCCAGTTTCTGATGATCCGGTTTTGAACAGTTTTTCAAACTTTTTGTGTGGACAGGTCAAGAAACTTCCGGAGCCAGCAGCCACCGAACTGTTGTACCAAACTGTTGAACTGTTGTACCGAACTGTTGACGTCCACTGCGGAGTCAACATGGAGGCAGGCGAAGTCGGTGCGAACCTTGGCGCGGACAGCACTTGCGAACTACAGCGGAGTACAGCGGAGTGAAACGAAGTGCAACGGAGCCAGAGGGAGTCCGCTACAGTTCGCTGGCAGACTCGCGCGAACACCAGCGAACTCAAAAAGATCAAAGGGAATTCGATCAATAATCCCCGCACGCGCGGAGTGGTCACGCGAACTCATTTTTCCACTTCTCCAGAGAAGTGGAGGGAGTTCGCGCCATTTTTGGACGCGGAGAGAGCGCGGATGTAGCGCGGAGCCCTCACGGAGGCCAAAAAAGTTCGCAAGAGTTCGCCAGACTCCGCTGCGGAGCCATGCAATTCGCGTTGTCGATTCGACAATGAAAGTGTTAATTTTTCATATTTTTCACCATTTTTACGGACTTTGTCATTTTTTCGACCTAAAAATGACGCGGAGTTGACTGTTCGCGTCCACTCTGACAGGGGGGTAAGTGGCGCTCTTCAAAAATATTGAACTTACAATGTGGTTGAAGGAGAAAAGTCAAGATATTTCCTACACGTTAAAATGACCCAAATTTCTATTTTATCTGTAGTAAATTTAAAACATCACTTTTAGGTAGAATGTAAATGAAGCTGCTACTATATGATCATATCTCACCCATTCTATGTTCAAGGTTGACATGGATTAAAAGAAACTTCAACATTAAAAACCTTACGGGATTTCATCTCGTTCAGCTGGAGATTTTGCTCCGTACATTAGACATAACTATACTTAAACTACTATTTGCTTAACCTTGGTTTTCAAGTTTGTATTTACCTAAGTTCAAAGTTTGGCCAACCCCGTCATATGTCCAATGTGGCCAATGTCGCCGCAAGTGTTTACATATAACTCATAAACCATTTATGGGGCTACAATTTTATGCCCCACAAAATCTTTTTAAAGGTGTTTCTGATTCCCACATAGTGATGATCACCGAGGTTTCTGATGATTTTCCAATTCAATAGCTACATACAATTTCAGTGTTGACGTTTTATAACATATATTTAAAGACACAAAATAACTAAATGAGACATTTGCTCATGAGTCACCGATAACAGTTATCAGATCATTTGCTCATGAGTCACCGATACATATATAGGAGATAGCTTGCGCACGTTGACCAGACTACACGTCCCAACACGCAGCTATGGTAAGTCTATGTACTTATATCATATAATGCTCAAATGTTTGTTTACTTTAAAAGCACAGTGCAACAAACTCTGAGCTCAAAATGCTTTAGAAAATAAAAGAGAATTGGCTACGGCTACACCAAGTTATATTTATTATGTGATATAGCATGATATAATTTTACCAAATGTAGATTTAGAGTGCCAATTTTTTTCATTTGCAAACAAACCCATGCGTTGGTACAATGGGTGTCAACATTATTTCTAAATTTGGAAGAAAAAAAACAAAAGCTTAATTGGATACTCATCCGCACAAGTTTTTTACATTATATACACAGTTTAAACTATCCTTTTGTGCGCTGTTTTATTAGCTTGCTTTAAAAGCCTTTCGGACCTTCTGGTCCTTCATCAGTCTGCCAACTGCCTAATCGTCACATGATCGTGGTGTGACGTTATCGGCAGTGGCTGGTAGGATGTTGGTGTTGATGGCTGGCACTATGTGCCTACTTTAAACCTGTGAACACTCTTAGACGGTTACTGGTAGCACCCAAGGATCCAGCCAAGAAAGAAGACGTTTGTGGTCTAGTTTACCAAATAAACTGTGGTGAATCAGGTTCTGAAGGATGCAGTAGCTCCTATGTGGGTGAAACATCAAAGACCCTTAAGACCAGATTCGACCAGCATAGACGCCCTAGCAGCACCTCCTCACACGTCTCCTTACATTTACATCAACCGGACAGAGAGAGCCATCACATATCCCTGGATAACATCAAGATAATAGAGCGTGACCAGAAGACTTTTGAAAGAAAGATCAGGGAGGCCATACACATCAGGTGCCTCCAGCCCGACCTCAATAAGAACGTGGGGGCCGCCGACCTGCCAGCAATCTACACAAACATCCTACCAGCAGCTGCCGATGACGCCACACCACGATCACGTGACGATTAGGCAGTTGGCAGACTGATGAAGGACCGGGAAGGTCCGAAAGGCTGTCAAAATAAGCTAATAAAACAGCGCACAAAAGGATAGTTTAAACTGTGTATATAAAGAAAATTTTAAGTCTATTATTATTTTTGAATAAAAAATGAATTTCATGTATGACACTAGAGAAGTATACAAACATTTCTGTGCACTGGCACATGCATCGTAGAGGGTAGAAGCCATCTGAGACTAAGGAGTGGCCATTCTTTTCCCCTTCTTTGTTTACCTATGACACCCACTTAAATTTATAACAATTTAAAATTGGTCGTTATAATATCATGTCATTTTTTCTAAAAGTGACCAAAATGTTCATTAAAAGTACGCATTTTAGTGGGAAATGAAAATATTAAGTGGGAAATGGGAAATGAGCTAAAATTTAAGTGGGAAGTGGGAAATGAGCTAAAATTTAAGGGGTAAGTGGGGTCAGAACCCAACCCCCCCCCCCCCCCATCTAGACCCTCACCTATAGGCTAGTGGCCATTTGACCTTTCTGAAGATGAACCTCAACCGGTGGTAGAGGAAGCTACCCGGTACATCCTATCTCATTTTGATCAGTAGGTGCTCAAGCCTTTGGGAAGTATGGATGTATATAAAAATATAAAATATCTGGTGCGAACATACCTCAAATCATCCGTTTTCCAATCATCAGACTTTGCACATATGTAGAAGATACCAGTCTCCAAATTTCAAGACATTTGGTGTTCAGTGGATTTCAAGATGGCTACCTTTTTCACAGTAGTAATATACATGAGGCCGAGGCCGCAGTATTCTCCAGAATACTGCAGAATACTGCGGCCTCCGCCCGGGATTAGCGCCGGATGAAAGCTAATCCATAAATCGTGTCACCAGTCACTTTTGACAGGCGGATGACTAATGACCACTGACCATCGGTCCGACCACGGCCCGCTCGTCACGTTTGACCAGCGGATGACGAACATGGTGGAGAAGGGGATAGATCACTACATGACAGCTAGCTGTCAGAAAGTGATGGATGGATCCGCGCCTATCACCAGAGAGGATGGTAGTCATCAAAGGGGGGGCAGATGACCTCTCACTCCAGTCTACCGTCGGAAGCGAGCAGCACGATGAGTAGAGGTGGAGCGAGATGTCAAGCTCGCGGTAATGGTTGAATACAGAGTAACGAGCGTGGTCTTAAAATCGATCCCAGTGACCAGGGAGCCCCTGAATTTGAACACCTCGGCAAACCCGTTAAATAACGGCGTTTACGATCCGCGACAGTTTAGCGCCCTACGTTTAAAGCATAAGAAAATAGGTGGTTCTATACTATTATTCGGTAACGGCTACGCGGTGTGCCACGGACCGGCCACGAGCCACTTTAAGGCCCGTCAACGGGTGCTCTACTACGCCCGCCTGGTGCAGAAGAGCGGGTACGGCGATCTGAGAGTGACCGCGTCGGAGATCCTCACGGTGACGCTCGCCGCCAACGTTGGTCGGAGGTTGAACCTAAACGACGTCCACGACCTCATGATGGGGTCCACCTACGAGCCCGAGCTACATAACATGCTGATGCTCCGCACCGAGCAAGCCCACTTCAACGTGTTCTCGACGGGAAAGGTGGTGGTGACGGGGGTGCGAAAATTTGGACATATAGCGTCGGACGTTACCCCTACGCTGATAGAGCGGGCGATCGCCTAAGAGAGACGGTATGGAGGCGTACCTGGACGCAATATACCACGACACTACCAACCCCGCGGCGTACTCGAGCGTGAAGAAACTACGCGATGCCGCCAGAGCGGCTGTCTACGATGCGTAGACGCGTCGCAGCGTGCCGTTAAAAACTGTGCGGCCAAGAACGAGGTGTACTTCATGACCAAACGGTTGAGACGTCACTTCGATAGACCGCAAGTCGTCTCCCTGGGTCTCGACTACTTTTGGGAGGCTGACCTCGTAGACTTAGCACGGTGTCCAGCGACAGCGACAGTAACAAATTTATACTGTCGCCATCAACATGTTCGGACGTTACGGCTTCGCACGCCCTCTCAAAACCAAAGAAGTCGCTGCCGCCTTTAAATCGATCGTGGAGGGGGGGCATTGCCCCCGGTACAGCGTTCGCACCGACGCGGCGAGCGAATTCCGCGGGGAGTTTGAGAAGTATCTGAAGATGCTAGACATCACTCACTACATAGCGTGATCAGACATCCACGCCGCCTACGCCGAGCGTTTCATAAAGACGATACGCACGAGGATATACAGAGCCTTCCTCAACGCGCAGAAGCACAGATGGGTCGACATCCTGAGTAACATATATAAGTATCACAATAGTTTTTAGTCAAGGATAACACTCAGTTCACACACTAAGCTTTCAATGGCATCCGCCATCTTGATCACAGTGGTTGACGTCATTCGTCGTCACTGGGACCTCGGGAGATTCCCGGGTTGCGACAGACAGACTGCACAAGATACAGTGGTACAGGTGGATCGCCCCAAGAGACCTCCGGTAGTAATACCATACATTCAAGGAGTGTCTGAACACATGAGAAGGGTGATGCACCAATACAGAGTGCAGGTGTACTTTAAACCTGTGAACACTCTTAGACAGCTACTGGTGAGACCCAAGGACCTCCTGGAGAAAGAACATGTAATTGGACCTGTCTACTAGATTAAGTGCCAGGATTGTGAGGCCTCGTACGTGGGAGAGACTGAACGCGCATTAAAAGCGAGGTTCCTAGAACACCGCAGACCCAGTTCAGCTGGATCAGAGGTGTCTCGCCACCTGCACACAGACAGTAAAGGACACAGTGTCTCGCTCGAAGGGACCAACATTTTATGTGTAGAACCAAAATATTTTGAACGTGGCGTGAAGGAGGCCATTAATGTCAGGAAACTCAAGCCCTCTCTAAATAGAGATGGGGGCAGGTACCAGCTTCCTTCCATCTGGAACAATGTCCTCACCCGAGAGGGGGAGGGGGGCGCGCAACCCGGGAATCTCCCGAGGTCCCAGTGACGACGAATGACGTCAACCACTGTGATCAAGATGGCGGATGCCATTGAAAGCTTAGTGTGTGAACTGAGTATTATCCTTGACTAAAAACTATTGTGATACTTATATATGTTATATCCAGGATAAATGAATTTCCATCGAAAGATCCTGAGTAACATCGTGGCCGCCTACAACGCCACGACGCACAGGATGACGGGTACGCCCCGCAGGCGGTGACGGCGGAGAATGAGGGTCTGGTGGCTATTAACCAGGGAGGACATACGACAGAAGCTCCAGAAACCCGCAGCCTATAAAAGTTCCGTCAAACCCCCCCGATCCGGAAGATGCGGGGGCGCGCTAAGGAGAACGTTCGGACGCCAGTACGACCAGAAATTCAGCTGAGAGCCCAATCCTACAGACGAGGGACCAAGTCGGTGTATAAACTGAAGGATTGGGAGGGGGACCCCATCGA
This sequence comes from Streblospio benedicti, assembly GCA_019095985.1. Lineage (NCBI taxonomy): Eukaryota > Metazoa > Annelida > Polychaeta > Spionida > Spionidae > Streblospio > Streblospio benedicti. The sequence continues at coordinate 35,534,277 of CM032660.1, forward strand.
GGGCGCCTTCTACGAGTAGGAGCTGACCGCGGCGGCCCCGCCCCAGGGCGGATGGTTCAAAGTGGAGAAGGTGATTAAGACACAAGCTTGAGGCCGCAACAAGGAGGCGTTCGTGTCTTGGCTCTACTACCCTGGATCCCCTACTAGCAAATCGAAGACCTGTGAGATGTATATATTCGCGGGGGCGACCCCCAAGCCACTCTCCAGCCGTGAAGGAGGTCACATATCTGTAGAACCCCTCCTCCTCTCCCATTGCAAAACTGGAATAGATGGAAAAGACGAAGGGGAGAGCGCTCGGGACGAGGGCTGGCAGTGTTTAACATGCACAGGTTGCAATGAGGCATTCATGGGAAATTTGCGTTGTGTAGCAAACTCATTACACGTTTACGCCCCCCCTCCAAACAGTCACACACGGGCCCACAATCCTGAGGTGGTTGTAGAACGGATTTTAGACCCCGTCTGGTTCAATAACTCCTCATTATATATTTTATACTATATTCTCTTTTTCACTGCTTTATTCATCAAACAAATCAAATTATTAAAATATTCTACTAGTTTCGAGATCTTCAGTCTCCTTTTCAAAAAAAACCATACACATTATATAGGGTTTGCAGAAGTTGAGATAGCGAGTAAAGTGGGGGTTTAAAGAAAGCACCATAACCATGCAATTCGTTTCCGTTGTGGACCAATTTTTATTTATACGTTTAAACCAACGGTGTCGATGCTCATGACTCTCGTCCAATAACTAGCTCTCTGCTACCGTTGTATAGTTAGTTTTGAAAGGGCTCCAGGGCGGATTCGCAGTTAGGTAGCATCTCCAAATCTAATCTAATTATCAGACATAGCACTGGTTTATACCTAACTTTTCCCTATGCTACTATCACAGATTATTAGAGCTTCTATCACGTCGCGTGCAGTTTAAACGTCCGTGTAGTGACCGCGTCACGGCTGGGACGGTTCCCACCATCAACCCTACGCTCGAGACACGTAGAGCTTCAAACTGACCCTACGATGCTTAGGGTGCAACGCCCCGGAGCTAGCTGTGGCTGGTCTAAAGTCTAACTTCCTGTTTTGCTGACCGGCGTAGACTTTATGATAATTGGCATCGAGTGAAAAATGAAAGCGAGACTGCTCGATTGACGTCTCTTTATTTTTTCCGAGTCTTGAACAGGGTGTTTACAAATATCAACGCACCCCCGGTTATACCCCATATTTCATATTTCATATATATAGCAGGTGCAAAATTGTCATTCTCCGTTTTCCCCCACTCGTTAATTATAGACCCACCGTACCATACAAGTGGGTGCTAGATGTTTGCGTTGTGGAAAGGATTTATTTAAATGTTTAAATCGCTGACATCGGTACTCGTGACCCCCGTACGGTAATTGAAAACCTGGACCTGTTATAGAATATTTGTGCAGTGTCACAAACTGAGTTTACGCCCCTGCAGACGTGTCTCGAGGGGGTTGAATTAGGTGACATAGGGGGGCCTTACGCATGGCAATTCACTAGACTATATTCGTTATTCGTATAGAAAGACCACCTCTGTAATCGTACCAGTGCCGCCAGCACCACAACCTCGCCCATAACTATACACCTAATAGGTGTCACCTATCATAATATTACACGCAAATACGGCTTTGACCGAGTAAATCCTCTCTAGCGCGACCGCCTGCGTGGTGGTGGTGGGTGAAACAGACTGGTGGTAGTCCTCATAACCGCGCAATCTTCATATATATTAGATGTGTCAACAGGGCAATGAAATCACGGGCCCTATAAGTATGGGGGATTCGTAAATAGTACACAATGCGGTGTATAATTTACTCGTGTCTAACACTGCCACGCACTCGTGAGAGAGAGAGAGAGAAGTGGTCATAATGCGGACTCGTGTGTGTATATACAATGAAATCTGCCTGCGCTCTAGCGTGGGTGATGCGAGACTAACGAGGCGCTTGGTACTTGCGTTTATTTACACGGATCAGCTAATAGGCCTGCTGTGTATAATTACACGCGATTTGATTGGTTCACAAGATATACAAAGCGCGGGGAATGATGACAATTTCTATTTGAATTCAGTCGACACCGTGACAGTCATGAGTTCACACGTGTTTTTTGTTCTTCTCCTCCTCGTCCTTCTGCTCGCACATCAGGCGCGCGCGTGCCCCAGGGGGTGTAGTTGCTGGGCGATGGTGTGGAACTGCAATAGTGCTGGTTTTAGAAGTGTGCCGCAAACGGATAGCAGCGTGTTTAGATTAGATTTGCGGGGCAATCTCATCGATTCCTTTGATGATAGCGATGCTGACAGGCTGACCAGTGTGCGGCTTCTAGGCTTGTCGGACCAGCGTGGGGGTCATTGCGTCGCCGACCTCCGGACCCTTGCCATGGACGCTGAGATCGTTGAATTATGAGGTATGTGTATACTATTATGTACGCGTGAATATACCGCATCTAGGAGTTACTAAATCGGATACTCGCCAGGTTGTTTTATCCGCATTTTTTTTCTTTTTTCATTTCTATGTTTAAGCATTATTGCCATTGTCCACTACCTCTTATCAGCGGCGTATATGGTTTTATTCACGATTTAAATCACGTGTTTAAATACGCAGATTCGTAATTGTCTGTCAATACTTACGAGATTGCGTTATCCAAAACTCCCCCCTATGTTATCTACACCGCTGTTCGCTTAAACATCTTTGCACGGTTAAACCATTGAATGCGAACGTCAGTCGATATCCTCAACCCACCCAGTTGTCCCTAGGGGTTTATAAGAATATCAGCTCGCGAAACCTGCAGTTTATTGAGTTTTTTAAAAAAATTCATAGCACACTCACCCCTCGAACTGACTGTCCCAACACCCGTCCATCTTTTTTCTCAGTGGTTGCTAGCGGACTGCACCGCTTGGTTCTGCTCACTGGGTGCGTGTGTCTCTAGCTAGAGGGAGCAGGGCTTTTAAACTAGCTAGCAGCCGCTGGATTTATGCACTGTCATTTTCTGACACTAATCAACACAATATGTTGTTGGTGATTGCTTGCACGCGGGCTGTATTGACCGCGTGAATGATAGAATAACACCAACATTTGTTTGTTTTTTAATTTCAGGTTTTATTTGCATACAAAAAAAGTCATCCTTTTATTTCCTCAAAAATACAATGCTTTCATCAGCCTTTTCCCGCATCATCGGCGTTTAATCTGTGTCATTAGCCCGTGTCTCATTTGCATCAGCCCTCTAAAATAGAAAACACTTTAGTTTCAACACCGTGTTTCTAATGAGCTAGCAGCTGTAATTAAAAATAACTCTTGCACAAGTGACACTAACTAGAGTATTTTTTTTTTTAGGTATTCAAACCGGCAGATTTGACCTGCCCCGAGTCATAATGAATGACCTTTGTCGCCCTAATGTCTTTGTTCTAGTTTTTTTTTAGACAATTTGGCTCATTTCTGCAGGCATTTAAATCACGCCTATCGCATATCTCTACTGTCATATTAGAGCCGGTCTGCCAGACATTTTAAACATTAAGTGGGCGTTTAAACCCACGGTAGCTGACCCCGGTAATGGGTACCAACCCCGCGCTCGCTGACCGTGGTCATTTAAAAACTCTTTAACCCGACCCAACCATCTGTTTGTACTCCCCGCTGGCATGTGACGCGTAATTGGGAGCAGGCGCGTGGCTCAACTTTCTCCAGGTATAATGCGCAGAGCTGCGCTGGTATTAGAACCCCGGCGGTGATAATTTGACTGCTCACTGGCTCATTTGATGCACGACCGCGCTCTTATTGACGCCTTCCGGTTAAAAAATGAGAACTCGCTCGTAAACATGACGGTGTCTGGGGAAATAATTGCTCCGTAAAACGGGAGTATATAATTATATCAGGGGGGGGGAAACATTTAAATAATTTACTCTTCCACTGAGCTTTGTTTTTTTTTCCGTTTTTCCCCCACACTGCATTTTTTTTTTTTAATTAAAAAACAGCGTTGCTTTTAATGTTCAGATCCACCCAACGCATTATTATTAAAAAAAAGGGATTCCAGCGCATTTACGGGTGCTGATTACGACTTTTGGCTCCGGTATTTAAACGCTTATACGAACCTCTGTAATGAGACCACCTCTGTAATAAGATCGTTTTCCCCCCTACGGCCCCACAAAGAAACCATTTCGAACCTCTCAATTGAGACCGCCTCTCAATCCAACCCTGTTGAGACCGGTCCCAAAGGGGGTCTAAGTAGAGGGATTCTAATGCGGTAACAAACCATTGAATGGCGTTTTATCGTTTTTTTTTTAATCCCTACCCAGCGCTCATGCCAGCGTCTTGAAGGGGGGGGGGTTTTCTCTACTCAGGACACCCGCTGCTTAGCCAATTAGCGCTCGTCTCCTCTCTAGCTGTACGCTGAATGGTGTTCATTGGACTGGCGTCATCAACTCCGGTGATGGGCTGGCTTTCTAAATATGCCAGGGGTTGCCCGTACCCGCTCATTCGCCTCTCTTCTCTAGACAGACATGGAGGACAAACAGTTGAGACGTGTTATACGCCGCTCTCTGTACGAGCAGATTTGCGTGTACAAAAACGAGCGCTGGTCTCTCAAACCCGCCATTGAGAAAGTCGTGGCTCAAATACGCGGTATATACGGGCGTTTCGGGGGCAAGCCCCCGCTCGTGCTACGCCTAATGATAAAGCAGCTAACTGCTAAACTTAGGGGATATTGCGACAGAAGTCGCGAACTGCATCAACTCGCTAATGAGCTCAGACATGCTCGGGCCGAGTTACAAGGAGTGAGGCGCTCGTATAATTTAAAAAAAAACTATCTTTTTTAAAAAGATAGGGTACCAATCGTAATATTAAAAAACTCTCGCGTCTATCTGCCTCTCTCTCACATGCACCCGCCCCCACCGTCATCTGTGATGCGCCCTTGTCAAACGCTGGTGTAACCGGGCGCTCGCTCTCTCTCGCCGTCTCAGCCACCACCGCCGCCGCCGTCGCGGGCTAATGGTCGTCAGTCATCCGCTGGTCAAACGTGACGAGCGGCGCGTGGGGGCCGTGGTCGGACCGATGGTCAGTGGTCATCAGTCATCCGCCTGTCAAACGTGACTGGTGACGCGATTTATGGATTAGCTTTCATCCGGCGCTAATCCCGGGCGGAGTCCACAGTATTCTGGAGTATTCTGGAGAATACTGCGGCCTCGGCCTCATGTATACTACTCACAGTAATATTTCTAATTTCGTTTCAAAAAGTGTTCTCTGTAAACTCCTATGAGTGGTATAGCAGGCTATTTAAGATACTAATTTGTTCAGTTGGTGGTAGGATTAGAAAAATATAGATGTGGTAAAATAATTGATTGGAAACATATTGAACATAATTGATTGGAAATATAAGAACTAGCGCTTTTCATGGTAACCTATACAACCATAAACACATGAATGGTAAAAACACTTACTGATGACTTGGCCTATAGAACACCTAGAATCATGAAACTCTGCTCATATTTAGAAAGTAATAGTCTCCCAATTTCAGTATAGTTTTTGTTAGAAATTTTCAAGATGGCCGCCGTAGTTCAAGATGGCCGCCATTTTTACAGAAATATTTCTAATATCTGTCTCAGAGGGTCTTTCAAATAGGAAATTGAGGGGTAGAATAAGCTACATCTTATCTCATTATGTTCATCAGGTGGTCAGGCCTTAGAAAATAAATACTACTAGTATAGTATAGTAGAGGGTAATCAATAGACGATACATACTCAACAAAGGGACACAATTTATATATACACTGTATTCTTAATCTATGTACCTTATACTTTATTTTTAGCCAATAATGGCAGCTCAAAAATGGCAACTCATTAGTCTCAGTTGGCTTCTATCCTCTACGATGCATGTGCCCGTTTTTCTGCGTGGTACAATACATAATTATGAGTATGGATCACAATAATAGCATCTTCAAAGTGTCTAATGTTTGCGAAATTTGCATTATTTTGGGTCTAGTATGCGTGCACATCGTCAAAAAAATAGTGGAAGGCCTTGTGTCACAAAAATCACTTTGTGTGCATTGTATGAAAAAAGTTGCCAACATGCATCATTTGAATATTCTTATCCTAGGGCAAATAAGTATACATGTTGGCACTTTTTTCACATTAATGGGGTCACAGGAGGGGTCAAATGGTAAAAATTTCATAAAAATTAGGTATAGCTCCTTAAATATAGCAAATATGAACATAAGTTGTATTGTCATTAGATAGAATGTTGGGTATGCTGAATCTAATTATGACCTTAAATTTGACCTTGAACACTTCCTTCAAGGTCAAATCAACACTCGTTATGCAAAATATGTGTTTTTTAATTTTTTCCATAAAATAATCATTAATCAATAATAGGTTTGAATTATATTGCCTTAGGGTATAACGATTCAAATGATGCATATTGGCAAATTTTGAATTCCATGCACATTACATAAAAGTAAACAAGGCCTTCCACTAAAAGGTTTGTGTACACAAACACTGGAAGTCATCTATATAAATACAATGACTGTTGTATACAAACATGCTCAAATTCTTCATTTTCTTTTTAGTAACTTTTACAAATCTGTAACCAAATATTGTATTTATGTGATGACATGTCACGTTTTAAGAGGGTTCCAAATATTTGTTGAAATTAATTATACACATAAATTGAATTAGTCTGATTATATGCAAATACTTTTGCATGAATAGAAAATTCACTGACAATTTTAACAATTATTATTATCATTTCAAATTCTTTAGTCTTAGCAAATTTTGCAGTTCTGAAGTTATTTCTTTATGATAAAACTCGATCTCCACCTGTGTATGCTCTCTTTATCTCCTGTTAGCCTACTTGCAATTTATTACAGCGAATCACCCTGACGATGACGAGATTTATGCTGCTGGTTCCATGCATATGGATCCTCACTTCTGCAACCAGCGCTCAGCAAGAAGACTCTATAACCCTGGCTCAATGTGTAGACAGCTTCCACAACTGCGTGTCTCAAACACAAACCAATGGTAACGCGAAACTGAGGAAGGCACTTGAGATTCTCAAGTCTCTAGATGATGAAGACATGAAGGCTCTAGATGCGTCAGAAATACGACTCATTAAACATCAAGTGAACATTCTAGAAAGTAACATACCTCCAGAAGGTAAATATCAGTACACTCTTAAAAATGAGGAAATCCCTGAGATAACTATTGAAAAAGACCAATTTTCAACTGTTGAAACATCAAAGGACCATGAAAACAAGAATGTGGAACAGACCAAGAAGCATCACAATCAAAGCAGTTCAGCCTTTACTGTCGAACTCTCCAGCAGAAGACCCATTGGTCAAGAAGCTCCCCTCAGCTTCGATGAAGTCATCATAGATGAAGGGGAGAACTTCATTCCTCTCCTTGGCGCTTACCGAGTTCCCGAGCCCGGTGTCTATGCCTTCTACTGGTCGGTGGACGCCCCTGAGGGACGAGTGCAGACGGTCCTGGTGAAGAACGGAGAGGCCCAGAAGTACGGACCTCTGACGCAGGAGATTCCCGGCAGCTTCAGCGGGACGTCGTCCATGAGTGCTGTGGTGGAGTGTGACCAGGACGATTTTGTGTGGGTCAAGGTGGGTTGAAGTTTTATCACGTATTATTGAAATTTGACATGACACAAGAAGAAAAAACGTTGACGTAGTTGCAATGTCAGGGAATATTATAACTATGTATCAATGAATGTAATTTTGATTGTGAATGAATATGGTTAGTGCTTGCCTACTCTATGATGCAAAGTAAAATGATAATATACAATGACAAAGCAAAAATGGCAGCCTTAATTTTGTATTTCCATTTACAAATATACTACATTTTCCCATGATTCATCAGGCAAATCATTCACTTTGTAATAAACCATGTAATTCCATCCTCCTCAGGTGCTGTCCTGGCCTGATGAAGAAGCCTGTAACGTGGTAGAAGCCAAGTATTCTTCCTTCTCAGGATTCAAGATCTACACCTCATCTGATGAGCCCAGAGCATCCGCCTTCACAGCTCAACTCTCACAGAATGCTTCGTTCCCAGATCGTCCAGTCACCATCGTCTATAACACAGCCCTTGTGAACATCGGCAATGATTACTACTTATCAAACGGCTCCTTTGTCTGCAGGGAAGGCGGTGTGCACGTCTTTACTGTCAGTGGACACCGGCTCACTAGCAGTGGTGGTTACTTTCGCCTAAATAAAAATGGTAGCGATGTGATGGACATCGCACTCCCCCAAAACACGGCTGTCTCATCCACAGACTCGGGCACGTCGTCGGGCACAGCCGTCCTTGAGTGTGCCCGCGGCGACGTCATCACCGTGAAGTACTCTGTGCACACTAGTTACCATCTGGCAGAGGCGTCGTCCTTCACCGGCTACCGGCTGGAGGACGACCAGGGAGTTGTCGCATTCACAGCCAAACCATCAGTAACTCGGGAATATACAGATGGGTTGCAAATTGACTTTGATGATGTTATTACCAATGTTGGAGGTGGCTACCTTCCAGATCTAAAGGCCTTTATTTGCCAGGACCAAGCTCTATACTTTCTGTCATGGGCATTTTGGATCCAACCAGAATTTGACCAGAGGTCAGGAGAAGCGAGGTTGATCAAGGTTAAGGATGGAGAGAGGACGGTGATGAAAGCTGGGCCGAGGTCAAGTCGGGTTCTTACAAACAACTTTGGCCGCACCGCGTCGACCCAGGCTATTGTGCGGTGTGAGCAGAACGCAGCTTTCTACATCGAGGCTGTTGTCGAGGAGGGATCCATGAGTTATAGTCATATCGCTACTTACTTCACAGGATTCAAATTGCCCAGTTCTACTTGATTTACAACCTGATCAGCACAAAATGAAACATAAATTTACATAAAATGTCTTTTAAATTTCGTGCATCCTTGTTCTGAACCAATAAACATTTGAGTTTGTTTTGTTTTAGTGTTGAAATTTTTTAACAGACATTCAGCTATTCAAATTGTAGTTGCGAATGCTCCACATGAGAAATATCTGTCATTAATATCTTATGAAAATCATGTGCCTGTAAAAACTTGTATTGACCTTAGATAGGAACATGTGTATGTAGAATCCATATAAAACATCAGATTCGACCTTCAACCTCTCCTTCAAGGTCAAACAGGGGTCATTGTGGTCAAAATTTCATAAAATTCCAAAACCCAGACATCAGTAAAGGTGAAGAAACATTTCTGCAATAAATGTGAGAAAGTTACAATTGGTATTTCGTTACATAAAGTAAAATTTCAGAAATGTACAATAATACAATACATAGGAAAGAAAAAACACAAACATAGAAATAATATTAATACTTGGGATATGCATTGAATAAATATTTATATAAAAGACAGTTAAAGACTTTTAACTAAAAACATACCTTGGTAAAACATTAACATTGATACTAGTAAGCCAACCCGAGTAGATCAATTATGCCCAATTATGGATTAATAGCTGAAAAAGTAAAGAAGGATATGTATAATTTATAACATTTGCCGTATCTTCGATGTTTGGAGCGATTCCGCAAAACTAGGACTAAAATGATAGGAGATGGACTCGGGACAGTCTATCTGATCGAGTGAGGCGATAATGTACAAAACGCACACGATGCTTCGGGTAAAGGGATCATAACGCAAAGCTCTAAAAAATTTCGCCGAGTTTGACCTAATTTCCGCCGTCTTGCTCGGCAAAAAAATGCGGTCTTCAACTGGAATCTCTCACCAAGCTACCCTACCATAGTTCCATCCTTACTACATCGAAATACACATTGGGTGCTGCCTGTCCGAATATCGGACTTGGACTAGAGCGCCAATCGCGCTGTTCGCCCATACACACAATTCGTGCATTTTATGTATGACGTGAACTCCCTGTTGAAGAGGTGACTAAATTTCACTTCATATAGTAAATTACAACTGTAAATACTATAATTTACAGTTACCTATATACTATAATAATGACGTGCATATGTTACTAAAGATACTACCGTAAATGATTTAGAACACAAACACATGATCTAAATAGCTTAAATTAATTTTTAGGAGTGGAATGGATTTATAGAAGACTTGTATGATGCAATTCAACAACAGTTACGTGAAAGCCATGTCGGAGCATTCACAGATCTTACTTCAGAACATGAGCGTACACTTTTCATGGAAAGAGCTGCAAGAGCTATTCATTCTGGTATGTGCTAAACCTTAAAAAGAGAATTAAATGTTTTTGTAACATTTCCATTTGAATAAATTACAATGTTATTGTTTTAGGAAACGCATACCGTGACCTTTATAACAAGTGCTCCCTGTCTCTTGATCAACACTTGAATAATGATGTTGCGAGACAACTTTTAGAAGATCAACCTATCAATACAAAGTCAGATCTTGTTGTCGATGCTGCACAGGAAGGGATAGTGAGTTTATTGAAAAAGTGGCCAGATATGAAATCAAAATTACATATACAACTAAATCAACCACTGCCTGATCATTTGCGACAACTTACATGGAAGCTATTTTTGGAAAATCAAAAAGGTATGATTGTAATTTTATTTATTTGTTTTATATTTCATTTTGCCATTACATGTTTTTTGAGACCATTGGATTTGTATGAGAGACTGTAATGTATTTGAAACTTCTTATTGTGGTGGTATTATTAATTACTTCTCACACCAGATATTGTTACCAATAATATTTGTTCATTTACAGTTAGGAAAACGTATGTGGACTTACTTTTAAGTAATCCTAGGTCAGCTATTTCACCTCAAGATCTAGAGATCACCAAAACTTGTGAAAGATTATTGAATGATGAAAGGACGTTTGATGAGTTTAGAGGACATGTTGGTAAGTTCTGAATTTCTTTCAAGGTAAATATATCATGGAATTCCCATAATATAAAGGATGTTGTACATGTGTATAACCATTTATCTATGTGGGCACATATTCAAAGTTTCTGTATGAAATCAATAGCAATATCACAATATTTGACTAGAAAGAAAACAATGTTAAAACATTACAAATTATTGACAAGCAATGATTTACAAACAACGTCAGCTAATTTATTTTTATTTACAAGAAACTGGTAGTCCAGTTTTAAAAGTTATGTTAATCCAATAATTATAGGGGTATTCTATGGTATGAAGGCAGTTCTATCATATCATCATGCTCTTAAAAATACGAAAGAAAAGCTACCAGAAGAAGACTACATGCTTGTCGTTCCTTTTATTCAAGTAGCTCTATCCAATTTGTCGTCGTAAGTTGCAATTTTTTTTATATATTTTTTTTAACTGTATGATTGGTAGTCAGAATAAAGCCAACCAAATTTACTCTGTTAATTACTAAAGTTGCAAATCGGTCAAAATTTCAATATCAGTTACCCTTATTTGGTAAACAATAGATATAAGACAGAATAGTAATAACAGATGATATAAGAGCATATCGGCTAACACTTAAACTATCACTGTATGGTGATTTGAGGAAGCTCAAATTAATTATCATATGCATGTAACCGATTTTTCAATATAACATTGATGCACTGTTTGTTACGATTGCATTATGATTATTCTAATCGTGCATTTTGTGGCTAGTTGTTCACAGGCATGGACTTTCAGACTTGTTGCTATTTAAACATAATGGTAGCATGAGGCTCTGAAGAACTGTGTACATTATCTACAGCCAAAATTGTTGAAACAACCTAGGACATTATAGTCAATACCATGACTAAATGCTCACCAGCTTCTGACTAAAATAAATTGTTTGTTCTAAATTGTTCTTTCAGAAATCAGCCTGCTGCGAGTCATGTAGTTGCATTGATTGTTGAAGAATTTCTTACATTTATGATGAGAAGGCCAGGCTATGTTGTCAATTCTGGCTCCGATGTAAGTTAGTGTGTCAATAATCCTGTGTGTTTTTTCTGTCCTTTGAAATTATTATTTTTGGTATGTATTCAAACTGTAACGAAGCAGAGCTGGCGATCACTGTGTCAGCAGTAGAATTGTAGCGATAATGTGCACATCATTTTGAATACATTGGCAATAAGGTTAATCGTGTTTTCTCTTTTAAGATCCACAATGAAGAAATGAAAGCTTTTGTGAACAAAGTCACTCGTCATCTACAACAGAGAGTGCCTGATGTTGCGCGATCGATTGCCGATGCATATGTGCCATCAAGTAAGTTTAATATCGTCGTAGGAAAGGTTCGAAGTATGCTGTACTTTGTTGTTACAGAAATAGTGTAATAGTAATTTTTTCATTCTGGTAATTGGCAGGAAACTACATACGCTTTGAGAGTGCATTTGCACTTCCATAATGAAGGGATGTGTGTGTGTTACTGTTACTCCAAAGTTAACATAGACACGTAATTTAGACAAATAGGGATTATGTAAAACTTTAGAAACACTGGGTGAAATGAAGATACAAAGTAAAACACTATAAATAATATATTGAGTTATGAAAGTTAAATTTCAGTTTAAAATCCAGTATCAGGAGATATGTACATAAACACTGTGGATTATTTTCTAAGTAAGATGACATGTATATATTTTAAGTTTTCTATAGGCACACATATACCCATGGATAGTGGTACAGTACATAATTATTTTAGTACCAAGACAATTATCATGATTTGCATGTTGGTGTTTATTTTTTATTTTCGCCAATGATTTTAAAATTCTTCTTCACAAAATATTTTCACATCTTGTTAACAACATCCTATTTAGTGTGCTGGTAAGACATCTTGAAAAAGGATAGGTAAATTGTCAAGATATACCAAAACATTAAGGTACAATATGTCAAAATATACATGTCAAGGAGAAATTTAAAATCTATTAAATTATTCAATGTAATGAATACATAATTATTAAAATTGTATATCTAATTTGTCAATGTAAATTATAACAGCATATGCAATTATGTTAATCTTCTAAGATTCAAGTGACAAGAAAAATAAAAAAGATGTCAAGAAAACGAAAAAAAATGGTTTGTTTATGCTCAAAGCTTTGGGTTTTTTTTCATTGCTTTGTTATTGGCAGCGGTACTTGGGATAGAAGTAGTTTATGTAGCTGGAAATATAATACATGTAAACTATAACATGTAATTTAATATCAACTGAAATACATATACCTGTTATTGTATGTATACTAGAAATTGGATGACCAAACCCTTCATTGTATATAGCTATCACTGAAATGCTTGTATTTGATTTTGTAAGATATTGCGTTAAATTGTAGAAGTAATAGCGCTGATAATATTTTGCTTTATTTTATACAAAACTGTTTTAATTGGTATACTATGTAAAAATTTATTTTAGAAGAATTTGATGATAACTTTGCTTTTTTTAATGATATTAGCTAGATCAAAGTAGAAATTAATGAAGTTTAGTGTGACTGTAATTTTTTATCAGTTTCAAATACAATTCAATTACAGTTTGTGCGCTCAAGAAATTTTATATTATTAATATTTTGTTTGCCAAATTTTAATATTCCTTATTTTTAATTTGGATTTTGTATAATGAGAGAAATTGATCTCGATAATATTTTAATTTATGATCAATTGTAATATTCTGACATGAAACATTTTATGTACATATAAATGTCATTTGAATTTCTAAAAACTATACCTTCGTTGGGTTGTTTTCTTTTTTCGTTTTATATTATTGGTTTAGTGTTAGTTTAAGTTTTCTACATTTATAAATCAACATTTGTATATATGTATGGCATTATGATTTTTAAGGTGGCACCTTCAATAATCCCTTCATTCCCTCATCAATTTGAGATTATATGGCAACTTTCTTGTTTTGAAATAATAATTGTATATCAAAATTTTGTAGAGAAAGGTTCAACATCTGATGCCGGATCTCAGGCAGTGCTCAAAGACGCTGTGGCTGCCCTTTGTAAACCAATCATTAAGAATATGTTTGTCGGTAGGTTTTGTTTTATTTGAGTTTATATTCTGCTTGATCTCTGTATACAGTAAAGTAGATTTCAAGCGTCTTAAAAATTGTGCAAATCTACTTAACTGCATAAGGAGGATTGCTATAGGCCTCTAGTTGTGAATCAACCAGAATGGTTTTATGCTGAAGAGAACTATGATTGCATATTTCTTATCTTTTCCAAGGTGTACACAACATTTTTGTTTACCAGGTTATTTGCGTCTGCCCGTTGTGTGCTTTCTGTGGGATCAGTATATGATCGGCATGGACACTCCAGGATTTCATGACGATTATTTGCCAGCGGTCACTGCAATATTCTTGATGCTATTGGCAGAAAAATTTTCCAAGTGCAAATCAGTAGGTGTTTTTGTTTTTAAGCATAAACACTTTTTATGGCATCTTCTTAACTTGTCAATTTTTATAGTTTGTATCAAGATTTGTTAGAGCTGAATATTTATTACCGGTTTGTAAACATTATTTATATTTTTTTTATTCTATGTTATTATCAGTTGTTTATATATAAATTGTCATATTGTTAAATTATGTGGTGGAGGAATCTTTTACTCACTACTTTTTACTCATTTAGAGTTTGTAAATTATGGTAATTTAGATTTTAATATCAAAACAATGATCAAAAATGAGCTTTTCCCAATCTCATTTAAAAGACACGTACATCACTTCAGGCAGCCGAGTGTGCCGAGGTTGTGAGTCAACACGGCGTGCGCTTGAAGATTCCACAGTTCCAATATGAGTTCAACAAGCACTTTTACAAGGAGCTGTTTGCCACTCTCAACAGTGATGACAAAGCTGCACTGCCAGTGCTTGATCCAACACAAAGTAAGTTATTGTAATTACAACAGGCATAGTACGTCCATTTCCTATGCTCATCGGGTGTGAGAAAGTAGCAGCCATGAATTGGTCAATCACCATGGCACTTTACAGCTGATTTAAGACTTAATGATGACTTAAACAATGACGACCATATGGCATATGACAACGACCATGATGTAGACTTATACACTTTGAGGATTCAATCTTTGTTGAATTTCCAGTCTGCTTTGAAATTCAGGTGATTTTGACCATTCCTTGGTAATGAAAATTCCCTTTGGTATAGTTATCATCATGCTAGCAATGTTGGGGCCCATATTTAAAGACGGCAACTCTGATTGCATATATTGCTTAATCGCATAGAAATTGTGAGTGGGCAGAGGTTATGCAATTAAGCAATCACCACTGTACAGTAGAACCTCTCTATTTGGACCACCTTGGAACCAGTGTCAGGTGGTCTCAATATTGAGGTGGTCTCTACATAGAGGTTCCTTTTGATAGCTTTATGAAGGTTTTGCGACCTTGAAAAGTGGTCTTATTTTATAGGTGGTCTCAACAGAGAGGTGGTGTCTCTACATAGGTTCATTTCGATAGTTTTATGAAAGTTTGGCGACCGTGAAAAGTGGTCTTGTTATAGAGGTAGACTTATTAGACAGATGGGCTTAATTTACTGTATATCATATATAAAGTGAACCTCCCTATAGTGGACACCTGTCTACTGTGTACAGTGGACACTATGTTTGCTCCCAAATGGCTTAAATGACCAGTGTATAGTGGACAGTTCAAATTATGTGTTACAGCGCAGGCGCCGCCGTGGATCCACTGGTGGTCTGACAAGCAGGCTCCGCGTGTGACGGCTGCGGACCGGCGCCACGCCCGCGAGGAGCGCCAACTCGAGCGCCAGAAGCAGCAGCAGGCGGAGCTTGATGCGGAGCGGCGCCGGCGCGAGGAAGAGACACGGAAGCGCCAGTGAGTCAGCACGGTCGGGTGTGATGGTGGTGGGTGTTGAGCAAACTCACCTCTAAATGGGTTGTACACTGGTCCGTGATACTTAGACGTTAAATGGTCACAGGTCATGAGACGCGCAAGCGCCAGTGAGTTGACATGAGTCGACATGGTCGGGTGTGATGGTGGTGGGTGTTGAGCAAACTCACCTCTAACAGGTTGCACACTGCTATGTGGTGCCTACATGTTAAATAGGTACAGGTCAGAGTGGCGCAGGCGCGAGGAGGAGGCTCACAAGCACCAGTGAGTCGGCGGCACAGGCTCATGTAAACTTTGCTTGGAATAGAGTATAGTAGATTTGAGACCACCCGTGGGACTGACCTCAAGTGCTATCAATAAAGACGTGGTGAACGCTTGGGACCATGAAAAATGGTCCTATTACAGAGGTGGTCTTAATATAGAGGTGGTCAGTACTATTCAGTGAGTCCTCACAGCCTTCCCGGTTGGGTCTGGTGGTGGGTCTTGAGCAAACTTACCCCTAACAAGTTGCACACTGCTCCGTGGTGCTTACACGTAAAATAGGTACAGGTCAGGCGAGTGAATACTAATCTAAGTGATAAGATACATAAGCGCCAGTGAGTCGGCATCATAGCCTCATGTAGACTTTGCTTGTAATAGAGCACATTTTAGTACTATTCAGTGAGTCCTCACAGCCTTCCCGATCGGGTCTGGTGGTGGTGGGTGTTGAGCAAACTCACCTCGAACAGGTTGCACACTGCTCCGTCGTACCTACACATTAAATAGGTACACGTCAGGCAAGTGTTTGCTAATGTGAGTGATAAGCATGTCTGCGCTATGGTAGCAATGTGCTGTATGCTCCCCAGGGAGTTGAGAAAGATATAGTGTGATAAGGATGCCAATGGCCTGGTGTAGATCTAATGTCGTTAGAAAACTGCAAAACTGTTCATTGCGATTGTCAATAAGCACGTTTACAGTCTCATGTAGACAATTGCCTGTAATAGAATACATTTCAGTACTATTCAGTGGGATTGTCACGGCCTCATGTAGATGTTCAGATGTAGATTTAGACACTGCTTGTAATATCTAGAGTATCTTTATATATATAATATATATAATATATAATATCTAGAGTATAATGATTACTTTAAGTGCAATGCTACCATTCAAATTCTAGACATTATCACAGAAGTATGTAGTTCATAATTCCATTTACCGTTTTTCAATTTTACTTTTTTTTAGAATTAAAAGTTTTAAAGATGCTAATTGCATACAATAATCATTTTTGCTCATTTTAGGGAAGAAGAATCAGCATATCTTGAGCAGGCTGCTAAGGATAAACAAAGAAATGATGAAGAGCGAAGATTCCTCGAAAAGAAATTACAAGAAGAACGTTTGAGACGTGCTAAAGCAGAAAATGATTCTGCTGCTGAAATAGCAAGATTACAGAGAGAATTAGAAGCCTTGAAAGGTCGCAAGGTAGAATAGCGAGAAATTCATTTTTAGAATAGAATATATGTCTAGCCTAGAATATGTGTTTCTTTGCTATTGTAATTGAGTTAAATATTCATGTTATGTAAATGCAACAATGTTATTTGAATGGTTACTTTTCTTATTTTCATGACTTTGAAAGCACTATCTAGTCCTTTACTACTTATCTATTATATGGAATTTTCATCTTTCATTTATAGCTGTCATATTTGTCCACCCATATATACCGCTGCAATACCCGTATATGTTCTTTCTATGTGTTTTTTAATATGCTTTTCATTTCAGTCGGCAATGTCAGTGGAATCTAGGATAAGGTACTGGTATTTGAAAGTAAAACCTACCTAACTAATCTGTTAATTCAATTAACATGTTAATAGAATTAATTTCTTTTACTATCTGCTAACGATTTAAACCAAAAGGATATCAGGTATTTATGCACAGCATAGATGTCCATGCATGATTCACACAAAATTTTTCAAGGAAGGAATTCAAATAAACGCCATGATGGTTGTTGAAAAAATATTAGAATCTTTCCAAGTATTCAATTGGACTCCCCTCTATTTATTTCTGTTTTGAGCATAAATTTTCTCCATGATTATAATTTTATTGCTAATTGATCATGATAAGCAATTATGATGATTTTGGTACATCTAAAAGCATAATATTTGTGTTTTTCATACTTTTGGCACCCTTAAATATTTTGTAAATACCCTGTATTTTTCAATAAGGAAGCGATTCCTTTTAAAAAGCTACACGCCATTTGTAATTACTGAAGATATATTTTATAAGAAACTGAAAAAACACATGAACAAGTGTTCTCTTGCTATTGTGATCTGTTTTTTTTTTCTATGATATGTGTCATAGAGCAGGAAATGCAGATGTTCATATCTTTCCTTTATGATGTAAAGGGATAATTAATCAAAAATGATTTTTTTTTCTTCACAGATTACTAATCAAAATATACGCTTTTCATATGTTTTAAGTGTAAAGCATGCATGACATTGTAATGTTTTTGATGAATTACTTTTTAATATTGCACATTAATGTATACATATATATTTAATATTAAGTCTACGATTTTATTTCTTACAAATGTTAACTTTGTCTGACTTTTTCAAAATCAAAATGAAACAAAGACTATAAGAAAATATTCATTTATTATTGGTTTGGGCAACTGTTCAGTTTGACCATGTTTTGATAAGGCAGTTACTAACATATAGTATTTCTAAACATTTGCAAACATAATTGAAACCTGTTGTGGTCTCTACCTAGCTGAGGTGGTGGTGTTAGTCCAGTAGGTAACCAGTGACTAGGCCACCTGTTTCTTCTGCTCGTAGTGAAAAGTTCAACACTCAAATTAAAACAGTGCTTCACCTTCACATTATAAATAATTTTACCTGTTCTTATGATGTAGTTGCTTTTGGCTCTTGATAGTTAGCATAGAATTTAGAATTTTTAGATTGATGCTACAATACTTCAGTATCTCAGCTTTTTTCATTATATGTATAGTAGTTAAATATCATAGGCGAATGATTGTTATAGATTTTTTTAGAAAGGTTTCTGGAAAACCAAGACCAAAATATGTACTAAAAATTAACCGCTCTAAAGCTGTTCAAAATTTTTGCTTGGAAAGATTTGTTCAAAAAGGAAAATACAATTACTTTAAAATTAGTACAATGTAATCGCATTTAATTGTTTGAAAAACATTCATTACTGATTAAAAGAATAATTCAAGATACCTATTGGAACCATTGCTGTGCTCTATTATATGGCGAGACTTTCACTGTTTTCTCGACAGCTTCATTGGACTGAATGAAACACTTCAGTTGGTCACATGACCGCCATGAAGGTGTTTCATTCGGCCCGATGAAGCTGTTGAGAAAACAGCGAAAGCCTTGCCCCAGAGCAAAACTATGGTTCCTATAGGTATCTTAAATTATTCTTTAAATCATGAATAATGGAGCCCAGGATGAACCTATTATACATTCATTCACTACTCCTGTTGTAGCCGGTACCTGATTCCGCCTCCACCGTCACGAGCAAGCAAACCACTGACTCCTCCTCAACCAGTGAGTCAAATGAGGACACCAGCTCCTCATCTCGATCCTCGAGTTCAGACTGACGACTTCCTCACTGCCTTCCTCAAAAACTCTGCGTATGGCTTTCAAAAAAGTAAGTATTGCCTGCCTATGTTCACACCTATAGTTTCATGCAATACAGTAGTTCGATGATATACATGTCTTAATTTGGTCACTCGTGGGGATTGAGGGTGCACGTAACCATCAATTTCTTTGATGGGAAAATTGTTTTTATTTTCACTGAATGGCCCATGGGCTTATATTCAAACACTAAGTCCATCTTTGATGTTGGGCCCATGGGCTTAGGTGTTGGGAATACGGTATGTTTATTGGTGCACAATTGGTACGATATAATATGACTTGATAATTTATTATGCTAAATGGCAAAATTAATTGGTAAAAAACAGATATCAATGTTTCATGAATATTTGTCAAGTATTTCTTTTGCTATTCTTTCTAATATTATTTCGACTTTTCATGTTTTACCATAAAAGTAAGTAAGCCTCAACAGCTTACATTTCCATGTGGTGAAGTACAAGAAATACCAGTCAGATAGTCATATTGCTGAAGTTTAAAAAATATGTTATAACAATATATGATATTTTGATATAATTTTGATTTATTGGACTTGGGAAAATATATCATGATTTTTCAAAAAGTTTATAGCTAATATCTCTTTATATCTTGTTCGGCCCAGCTGCACTTGGATGAGGGTTTTATCTCTTAACTTTGTATTCAAAGTTTACAATATATGTAGTTTGATTTAACCATTGACGAATGTTTGTTTGAATAACTGCTAATTTTGTTGGGTACAGTGGCACATGGCGAGGGTTCTGTCAAACGCGCCTTGGACCAAGACACCAAAGAGTCCATTGTGAGACACAGAGAAGATGTGAAAAATGCAGAGGTAAGTCATAAATAGTTTCAGATAATTCCGTGGGACAACTTAATCCATTATCAGATGCATTTTCCTGCCAAGTAACTACTACAATTCAATTCAGTAATATTTTATTATAATGACATGTGACAATTATAATATAGAAACATATCAAAATAAACAAATAACAATGTCACCCAGCCAACTTGGCTTACAAGTCAGTGTGATACAAAATAAATAAAATAAGGCAGCAGCACTTTGCCTAACATATGTATTTATATTTTACTTGAATATAACATCTTTGCATGCTTTCCATGACTTCCCAATAAAGCATATCCTGCTTCAATACTATAGTATTTCATAATGTAAACTAAACAAATTTATCAGTTTGTGAGAAGTTCTGGACACTTATGTACAATTTTCTCACACATATCCTGTCTGAAATTATCATATTTATTACATATACATAAGAAGTGAAACTCATCTTCTATGTGGTTTTCATTACAGAATAGACAGTCTTTCTTCTAATTTTAGCTGTGTAAATCGATCTGTTTCTACTCAAAGTTGAAGAATACCCATCTGAATATTTGCTATCGTAGATCTATTGTACCTACTTTTTATCTTTTTAACGTAGTCTCCAGTTCTAAATTTATCTTTTTTATAACTTATGCGTTCTCAACTTAGGTTTATTCAGAACTACATTTTGCCATTCTTCCTGTATTCATGGGATTTTTAATTGCTCACATTACTTTAGATCGACTAGGGTTTTATTTAAGAAATTTTCTTCCATATTTATTGATTGTAGAATATCTCTAACTTAATGACACCATTTATTTTCAGAATTCATATTTTGTATGAAAATCTTTATGGTGAGCGTAGTATCTGGCATTTTCAAAAGCCTATTCCAATATTGAATAATCTTGATTTGTTGCCTAAACTTAGTTGGCACCCATCCCATATCACCGTGAAAGCCAGCTATTGGGGTAAAATTATGTAATCCTAGTAAATATTTAGTAGCTTTATTTGAATAACAGTATGCTGACATTATTGTCACAGACTTGAATCCCTTTATTCAATTGTTTTATATCTTTTGCTAATTCACTAATGTACAGAGAAAATAGGGTTGGGGAGATTGGGTCGCCTTGCTTTACGCCACTATTTACAGAGAACCATTCTGTAAATAAATTATTACAGGTAAGCCTGAGGCAAGATTCATTGGAAGAGTAAAATCGTTTTAAACTTTTGTACATTTTCCCATCTATATTATATTCGCCTTGCCTATACATTAGTAAATCACGATGCACCCAGTCGAAGGCTTTTTCGAGGTCAATAAAAGTTGCAAACATGTTTTCTTTATTTTCAATACTACATTGATAGTTACCAAAGTGTATGTGTGAGGTTACTACTAAGAAGCACTAAAAATTGTGTTTAGATAGAATATACATATGATACTGACAGCTTATATGCAATGGAGTCTGCAGTGAATTCTGTGAAAACCTAATTATCTGTGCCGATGGCATTCTGGAATTGTAAAATCTTAGGTCATTAAATCAGATGCAGACTATGTACTATACAAATATATATATGTATAATAGACACAAAAAGAAATTTTTTTACAATCTTTTTTTCATTTATTTGTAGATTGAAGTTTTTGGCAGACCACTTAATCCAGGTGAGTTTGGTGAACTTAGTGTTGAAGAGCAAGGTCAGAAATCAGACGAAATTATGGATGTTATTCGCAGAAACTTAGAAATGAGGAGGCAAAAGGAAATAGCCACTGGAGGGAGGGTGTGAAAATCACTCAAAACTGATAAAATTACTCATCTTGTATCGTTTGTGAATGGACCGAATGTTTTTATTGCAAAAACAGAAGTGTTTCATATTGGACACTGTCATTCTAAACAAGTACAGATTTACTTGTGTAGTGGAAAGATACATTAACATTTCAGTGTATGATATCCAGTCTTATTCTTTATCCTTTTAAATCAAGATAGACCATACAGGATATTCAATTGTGTATTTGTGTACTGGTGTATTGTGTTTTGTATTAAAATTATAGTCATACGTTATTTATTCTTACATTACCAAATAGATACTTGTATCATGAAGATTTTAGCTACTGGTTTTATTTAGAAATAACTGAGCATTTAATTTTAAGTATACATGTATATTGTTTTTACCATATCATGCAATGAATGTGGCTTGTTTAAATAGCTATGAACATTTATCATTTATACTTAAATGGAAATCTTCTAGTAGATAAAACCTGGTGAAATAATGTTGACATAAAGTATGATAATTGTTATCAGCGTTATTCCTTAATGTCTTCTGTGTAATTTTCAAGGAGCTGATCAATAATCATTATCAAGTTCACTATATAAACTTTGGATATTATTTCCAGAGACATCTGTTTTAAAGCTTCAGCGTCCATAGCAAGCAATAGTGTCCATTATTTTGTCTAAAATTACATTTTCAATGGAAGGGGTCTATGTATTTGATCATTTAGAATTGATTAACTTAGAATATGTCTTCCCTGGATGCAGTTCCTGAAAATGCAGGCCTATTTTGCATTTTACAAATTATTCAGTGAATATTTTGTTTCATGACATTTATGTTTAAAATATTGATTCAACCCATGGGCGTTTGGATGGTTAAATCTGATAATTACTATGTAGTTTAAGAATTGTTTTGTATGTATTTTCACATCCTGTGTGCAATTTAAGACTGGTAAATGATGTGATTAGAACATTACAAACCGCTTGTTATTATTTTTGCTTTAAAAATGTATATATTGATAATTATGTGATACTTATTAAGTGATGTTTATGTGATAATTTATTTAATTCATTAATATTATGAAAATGTAATGTACATAATTATTTATTTTGAAATGCTACCGAATTCACTGATTTTGGGTCAGTTCCGTAATTCTGTAGCTTTACAATGTGTGAACACATCTGTGTTTTAGTCAGGTACTCTTTTTGTATTCCCACGAACTCCACTGAATTTTTTAAAAAGATTTTTCAACAGTTTCTCGGTTAGTGGAGTGCTGTCTTTATCAGATGACATAACCTTTTCTTTTGACCTTGAAACTTTTGACTTAATTTTTTATTTGTCACTTTGATTTATATCTATATGACAGTATATGCTATATTTTTCTCATTTCTAGTAAACATTTTATACTTTATACAAATTTTATTAAAGATAAAGAAATATGGAGTCATTTGTAATAATATGTATTACAGTACAGTCGAAATACAATAAATAAATGATTCAAATCAATGAGTTGACTCTTCACATGGCACCTACATTGTATATGGAATTTGACAATACATGTATACAGTTGGACCCGTGTAACTCGAACTTATAGGCAGTAAAGAAAGATTTTGAGATATCTGTACTTTCAAGTTATCCGGTGGATTTCTAACAAAGTTCCATGAAGATAATGGCTTTTAGATTAAGTTATCCGTGAATATGACATTTCAAAGTTTTAGATAAATGAGTCAAACCAAAGGCAGGATTATATGCAGAGGCGTCATACTATTAATAAGGAGGGAAATAAAATTATCAAACATTCAATTTTTAAATGACGTTGGTGCCTGTAGGTCCAGCCATATAATAATTAGGAAAATGTTTGCCAGCTAGACAGAGATGGTAAATGTTAACCAGATCAACATTCCCTATTGGTGAGATGCAAACAAATCTATCAGCGTTTGATTAAATATTGCAATGATTTCATGAATGAAAATCATATTAAACCTGCTATGTAGTAAGGGATTTGATGCAATGTCAAATGTGTTTGATTCTCACCTTTTTCAACTGTGTTGTGCAAATGTATGGGCCTATCCATGTTGTGCATCGCTGATTTTGTAGACAAATTTTCAAAGATTTATTTTTATTTTCATGTAAGAATATTGTAAGTACATGTATACCAAAAGAAGTGCAATATGGATTCTTCCTAATGCAATGTTTTCAAGCAACAGCATTGTTTTGACAGACAAAATAGAGTATACAAATTTTGTGGACCAAAATAATACATGTTATAGGAAACCAAATACAAGCATACTACTGGTAATAGAAGGCTATATGCTGTGATAATTTTTACACTTTTTAAAACTCTATCTCAAATGATTATTACCAAATTGAATGTATGAACAAATTGTAATGATTTCTAAAATTGGCAAAAAATTCTTATTAAATAAGTTTCACAATAAATTTCTTAATTAATTTGATATCATTGATGTTGCCAGTGCTGACCCTTATAAGGTACCTGGAAATCAACAGATAGAATTTGATATGTAGGTAATACACATTGTGTCGTTTATTTTGGCTGTTGCACGTTGTACAGACTTGCAAAGTGTTGTTTGCAAAAGTAATTTAAGCATTTGGGAAAGGCGTCAATCTAAACATTGCAATGGTCCTACCATTTTCTACTACGGACGTTACCCCTTCATGCAATAGGCTGCTGATGTTCATATTATGCCAATTTCATTATTAGTTGCCTACTCTTGTATTTGCTTTGTGATAACTGCTTTAGCAGACATCAATTTCCAATGCTGTTTGCTCTACATTTTCTCACATTTACTATATCATTGTTTTGAAAATAATATAGAGAAAAAACATTTATGATATAGAAGTCTAACAACTGTTATGACCAATCATTAAACAAATGAATATAAACCACTAATATTTATAGCGTATGATTATTATTACTACTATTGCTAGTTACCTGCTTATCACTTACAGTCATACACTTACACTACTTGCATTGTACGCCGTTATCAATCACATTTTTGGTGGACTTTGCTTCAAAAATTATCAATGTCAGAACTGTCACCTTGATGGAAACTGACTTTTTCAAATTTCTGCAGTCACCCACAAGCCGGCAGCATGCGAGCATTAGTTTTCTTCGTTGGATTATTGGCTGGTAAGTCATAAATTTCCAAAACTAAGTTAAATACACCATTATACTATATTATGTCTTTTACACAATAATGAGGAAAATCATTGAATTCTTTCATTCCAGTATAACAATGTAACTTACTGTGGTGGAATGATTTTAGGGAGAAATGAATGTTTATGCCTTTATTGCACCTGTTTCAATGATCCTTAGAAACAAATCTTTTGCATAAATGCATTGTGGGCTCTTCTGTAAGCTGTCCCATCTTACTTACAATCGTTCATTTTCTATGTTTTAAATACTTTGGGTAAATCCGCTGGGATACATGTAAGTTATATTCGAAATTATTATTCATCAAATTGGACTTGTTTTAAAGTATAACTGCAGATGTCTATCCATTCCCTTTCACTTTTAACGGGATTTTGCAGAGCCTTACCAGAGATTAGCAAAAATATAAATAAAATTGACTATCAGTGAAGTCAATTATAAACAGTACATATCATCAAACTCATTTTGTTTTTGAATTCTTTTTTTGTTTTTGAATTCTTTTGAAAAAACAAAATGAGACCAAGCGCTGCATACCACATACATGTACATAGAATTTTTAGTATCCTTAATGGTGGGCTAAACTAGATGCTGTTTTTTTTTAAATCAGCAGTTCTATGCTTCGATCATTGAGATAGTGTTTCATATTGTGATTATTGGATTAAAAAACTTTCACAAGAGGATGGAGATACATGAAGAAGGAAATGTTATGATATGACTTGTGTGTACATTGCATCTTGATGTTTTGTATAGCAGTAATTGGTTTTGACTAGTTAATAGCACTCTATATATGATATCGGTTCCTGGCAGGAACCTCAAAGCAATATTGAGCCCTTGATATTCAGTTGGTTTATTGTGATAAAGCATGGGAACCTGAACGAGGACTTTCTATGAAGTTTAAGGCAATGGATTTGTAGTCCACAAGCAGATCTAGGGTTTTGAAAAATGGTTTAATAGTGGATGTAAGTGATCTTGAGTGTTTTAGAGGCACAACTAATCGTAGATATGCAAAAAACAATAACAAAAAAACAAAAAAAACAACAACACACACACAAAAACAACACACCTGAAAATTTCAAAATGAAATATTTTGGTGGAGAAGGGGTTGCTGTGACCCCTGCGCCTCCTGCGATGAACTTGCCTAAGGGTACCTAAAAGATGCCAGAGTTCCATATAATACCTATTATAGGTTAGTTCACAGAGTTCACGCTGCACATCAGTGACATATATGATGTTTTGTGACATTAACTCTTTTAATATATATATAGTGATAAGGAGGCTAAGATTTTTGATGGCTCAGGGATGGTATAAAAAATGACACCGTTATGACATGATGGAGCATCACTGATGGATCCAGGCTTTTGGAAAAGGGGAACGGGGGCATAACCAGTGGATTACATACATTCAGTACCCATGAATGTCCACATACCAAAAACCCCATGATTTTTTTTTTTTTTTTTTTTTTTTTTTGTGGGGAAAGCGGGCAAGGTGACACCTTGCACAACCTGATCCCGCAGTGTAAATATCTTAGTGAGAGTAGTAGCTAAATATGAAATACAGGTTCTATTGCATAAAAAATTGAGTAATAAATTAAAAATCATTTCAATCTGAGATTTTGTAAAACTTAATAAATCCCAAAAATATACAGAGCAAGTTACCCGGTAAAAATATTTTTGAATTACTCAATTTAAAATATTTGGTGTGAATCACTTTTAATAGACCGGATTGTGTGATTAAGACTTTAAACCTGTATCTTTGGAAGATTTTGTTGACATTTACAATTACTACTTATTGCCAAATAGTGTTGAGCCATGAATGGCAGTTTTAAAATACATTGAATCGAGATAATGGAAATTAAATGATCCCTTCATGAATGAATTCATTCTAAAAGAATTATCAATTGTATTTCTTACCTTGCAAAGTCAAAAAGGTTATGATGCACTTTAGTTCGAATGACAAGAGCCACTATTTTTGTAATAGTAACACAAGAGATGAGAGATAAGCTCCTATTAAGGCAAAAATAGCCAGATATGACGTGCGTATTTATCACTGCGCGATTTATAAAGTGGTGCTTGTTTAGTTTGAAGTGTTTGATAAATAAAAATACACGCCTTTCTTATAGTCATGATCACTGTAACAATAATATCACTATGCTATAGATTTATTAGTATACCAGGGGATGGCTTTTTAAATAGCAATATCAGATGAAGATGCAGGTGCAGATCTGAGGGCGAGGCAGGAGCGAACAGAATATACTCACTATTCACTATTACATAAAATTGCGTACTAACGTTTGACATCAATCAACACTCGATGATTTTTCCCTAATTTTTGTTAGGAGACTGAAAAGTGAAGTTGCAAACATAAACAACACCTACTTTTGAAAAAATAATTCCTAACATTTCCTGACCAAATCCATATTCTGTCATGTATGGTATAGCTTATGATACTAAATCAGACTAATAAGCTTGACATTTTTATAGGTGTATATATACTGAATTACTTATTCATCAAAGCATTTTTCATGAAAAAGATGATAAAAAAAAAGATAATAAATAAAAAGATAAAAGAAACTTAGACGTTTATTTCTCTTTGTATCGCTTCAGCAGCTGAAGCAAAGCCTTAATGTGTTTGTTTGTAACTCTGTAAACGTAAATGTAAATGTCAGAGTTCTTTTTTACTATCCAGGAATACTGCTCAGTTGATTCATTTACACCAGGTCATTGGCGTCTTTGGCACTCAATGTATACCTTTCTCAACTCCCTGAGGAGCATACAGCACTGGGTGCATACAGCATTTGGTGCTGTAGAGCACACATGCTAATAACTTGCCTGCCCTGTACCTATTTTACGTGTAGGCACCATGGAGCTTGTGCAACCTGCTAAGGGTCAGTTTGCTCAACACCCACCAACAGACCCAAACGGCAATCAAACCCATGACCTTCTGGTCACGAGTCCAGCTCCCTAGCCGTTTGGCCAAGCTAGAGCGTTTAACAATGAATCGATTTTGTTCATACTTTACACAACTATGTGGTATGACTGGACACCATTTTTGGATCAATTTTCAACATTTTCTGCAATAGATTTGCTATGCTTGAAAGAAAACATTCAAACTTAGTACAATGCTTACATGCCTACTAACCATCAACTGTGTCCAATTTTGGGATTTTGCCAATCAAAGTTTGCCTTCCAGAGAGCCATTTTAAGTACTTTTTATCTTATTTTCCTATTATAGTTTAAATACCGTTTGAAGCATGACAATAAAATTGGTAAAATGATTATGTCAGATTAGAAGTGTCCAGAGCAGGTAGTGCTGCGTCACTAGAACAGCGTTGACTCATAGGCAATAGATATTTACTTCAGCCATGTTAAGTGCCTACAATTCAATGGCAAGAACATAGATGTAGGGTGAATAACACATCTAATAAGACTTTTTTCTGCTTTATTGTTTTCTTGCATTACTATAAGTGCTTTCACATCCACAATGGTCAAGATATTGCCATGATGTGTTTTACCGGTACATTGTATAAAAAATCAAGTAATCATTATGTTAAGTTTGATTTCTGTGGGGTTTTTTTCAGCAAGCCAAACACAGGCCATTGATGTTGCCATTGATCCACAAACTGCTCAAATTGGAGATGATGTGACTGTCCACTGTAATCTTGGGAACGTTCCCAAAGGTGTGCTTGTGTACACATGGAAAAAACAAGGAGACCAGGTAAATAAACTTGTTTCATTCAAATTCAAGACAAAAACATATTGTGAACATTCATGTAGATGCCACACACTGCAGATGTTTCAATAATCTGGATATTTCTTCTAAGTTTCTGTAAATACCTATTGGGTGAGTCAGCCTCTGAGGAGTCAGTACTGAAGGTGCTTTGACAGCCTTTGAGAAAGTTTCGTTCCAGGGCAAAAAAGCATATGCCTTGGACCTAGTGTAAATAAAAAGAAAAAAAGAAGAAGAAAAAAAAAGAAAAATGTGCGACCATTAAAAAAAAGTTGGAAAATACCTCATATTTTGCTTCAGGGATCACCTTTCTTAAAACCAAACATCTTTATCCAGCTTTCATAATTTAATTTTGATGTTTTAAATTGATTTATGTTTAGACAACTAAATTAAACTTGTCTTAAATATTACACAATCCTATTTTGAACTGGTTTAATATGAGAAACTTACACTGTGGGGACTGATTATTTTCAGAGAAAATTCATAATGTTTCAGTCAAACGGCTAACAAAAATGTGTTTTTTTTTATCAGGAGGTCCAGATGGGCACAAATAACTTTCCAAATGACGTGTTCAAGAATACTGGACGTTACACCATTGAAATGCAAGATGATGGAGATGAATTCATCTTAATGTTGAACATCAAAGGTAATCTAACTTTTTGGAATATCTATAACATAATCATAATCTTTAAGGTTATTATGAATGTTTAAATTTTCTTTAAAATTCAATTCATTTAACATGAGTGGAATTTGAGACCACATATCATGCCAACTAAACAGAATAAACAAGATCAATATAGATCTACTTTTTTTAATTTTGGAACTTTTCTGAAGTGCTGTAAAACTTCAGAGTTAAAGTTTAGAAACCGGTACTTTAATGTTCACAGTTTTCAGCTGAAATCTGTCTTCAATTATTGCGGTTAAAGCTTTTTCATTCAGTATCAGATATACAAATTCATTGCATCAAAGCTATTCTAAGAAAAAATACACAACAATACCACAGATTCACTTGGAATAGAAAAACTACGCACCAAAAAAAGTTTACTAGATACGGTCACCAGCGCCTCGACATACGTTATCAGATTGTCACATCACTAAAATGTACGTGTGACGACGTGCTAACGTATGTCGAGGCTCTAGCAACTGCATCTATCATAAAATATCTTTAACACTGGTGTTACAGTGCTTGCTCATAAATTGCAAGCTAGGCCTACATGTATTAGTTTTAGAGCATTTTGTTTCTGAAATTTCTTTTATGCTATGCGTACATCACAATAATGAAGTTTTCGAATATTCAGAATTCAGAAAAAAAATGAGACCAAGCTCTGTGTACCAGACACAGAATTTTTAGTTTTAGAGCACACATTGCCGATAAACATTTTGAGCAAAACTTTCAAATAAGAAATATTTGCAATAAGAATAAAGTTCAACTATATTTATTCAAAGATACCAGAAATAGCATAAATGCACTATATTTTTTTTTAAATAAATGCTGTTCATAACATTGTATTTTCTAGGAGTTGTGCCTGAAGATGCTGGTGAAATTGGATGCTCACTTCCTAGTGAAGATGGCAGCAAAACGTATGCCAAACTGGACGTTGTCTGTATGTATCTTCTCTAAAATTTCATTAATCTAGACATTCATGCAAAAATCAAACAACATAAAAGGGGGCCATAAAGTAGATCATCTATAAAATAGTTTTGATTATTTTTTTCTTAATCATGTTTTTGTTCAACTTCAATGTCTAAAAGCATGATTTTGAACCAAATCCAAATACTGGTATATAAAATGTTTGCTCATTCTAAATGGCTATGACTTTTAGAATATTCATACCAGTAGATGCGCTCGCCAGCACTCCGTCAGACGTTAGCAGATCGTCACGTTACTAAAATGTACGGATGACGGACTGCTGACGTTTGACGGAGTGCTGGCAAATGCATCTAATAGTTTTAGCAACAAATAAATCAACTTCAAAATGGTTTAATACAAAGGATATATTCTTTAAATATCTAAATATGACAGTCACCGAGTCCCAATGTTTGTTTACATTTAGAGACACACACACCGACCTACCATAGGTAGGGAGTTACTATGGATAACATGTATTGTATATTTTATCTGAAATAAACAAAATAAAGTATCATTATTTTGCAGCTGCTCCAACAAGCATCCGGCTGTTCGGTTTGAGATCAAATGAAACAACTGCCGAGGCTGTGAGGGAATTTACTGACGGAGAAGAAGTGGAACTGAATGAGGGTGACAACTATTACTTCCGCTGTGTGGCTGAAGGCAGCACTTACCCACCTGCATTTGCCGTTGCTATTGGTGACCGTGACCTCACAGAGAAATTCACTCAAGAATCAGACTATAATATAGGAGAAGGGCAACCTGGTCTAAAGAGAATGAGGTATGAAGATGCATAAATGTTTAACCAGCTATAATGTTCAAACCAAACTTGACCTGGCTACAGTCATAACCAAAAATGTTATAAAAAAATCTGATTAAATACTATAAAACTAGAAATGTTTGCACATGATTTAATTTGCAAATTTTGTGGGTAGGTGCAAAAATGCAAACTTAAATAGTCACCAAACATTAATAGCCTATGTAAAGTAGGTCCAGGATGGACCAAAATTGCAAAATTAAATAGTCACAAAATGATTTATAGACGAAAATTGCAAAATTTAATAGCCACAAAATATTCTAGTTTTACGGTAATTAAAAAACAAAGTTCTGATCAAATATGATAGTCACTGCAGTTTAATATTGAAATCAGTACAAGTCATGTTTTAAATGTTTGTCTCACTTTTTAAACAAGCAAGCTTGGTTTATTTTTAGCTACACTGGCCAGTCGACCACACATGAAGCAGTGACTGTCGGCATTGATGAAAATGCTCTGGACTTCAAATGTACTGCTGCAGTGCCGGGATGGGAAACAGAACCTCTGTCAATTTCCATCAAACCCCTTCTCAAATGTATGTAAGATATCCAATGATCTAAATACATGTACATATATAATGTAATGTGAAAAATACTGAATTTTATTGAATGTTTAAAAATTCAGTTTTGGTCATTTAATAAGACTACATGGATTGTTAGACATGTATATCAGATTCTGGGCCTCAACAAATCACCATTTTTATGGTGATTATTGGAGTAACTTGAAACATCGTACACATGATTAGTTGTTTAACAAGCTAGGTCACTTTGAATAGTCATAATAATGAGATGTAAAATGTGCAGGTCGAATGATTTTGTTATTTTCTAGTCCCTCCCCGTCTGAGCTGCCCCAAAAGAGTTGTCGAAGAACTTTACAAGGATTCAGTAAACATCAAATGTGTGGTGAAAGCCGATCCCCCAGTGGACGAACTGTCATGGAGCTGGACTCGTCAGGTTCATTTTTTTTCCGATTACAATCAAAATCATTTTAACAATTTAAATATTTTACACAAATTCTAAGCAATATTTATGACCATTATTGTTAATCTGTCATTTTCCAATCGATATTTAAGGTTGTGGCATTGATGGAAAACGACAAAAAGAAGTCCTTCAAGTATGATATGTCATTGAATGCAAATGAAGAAATTGGTCATTATACGCACAAAGTTGAAGATGGGGTATGTTTTCATATGACTCCATTTCAATCAATTTACTCTATCCTGCTCTTACATGTTCAAATAGTGTTACTCAATTTAACCATTCTTTTACAGCCTAATCCAGATGAAGTCACATCCAGCCTCTTTATTGACAAAGCTTTTCCCAACACATACAGACTGTACACAATTTATGCAAAGAACGAACTTGGCGAGACCTCTATGGAAGTCCCATTTGTTTTGGGTAAGTCCACGCAGAGATATTTATACAATGGCTCTAAAAAGACGGATTGGTTATATAGGTCAAGTATGTTTATATTATGATATAGATGCGCGCGCCACCCCATCAACATACGTCAGCAGATTGTCATGTATTAAAATGTACGTGTGACGACCTGCTAACGTATGTCAAAGTGCTGAGTCATATCCAAGTTCCTTTATTATACAATAACATTTTTCAACATGTTTTTGTTGTCAATTTAATATTATCGCAATTATTATCAATTGGATGATTAGCGTTTCTTGTGATTATGGTGCTCTGACTTAAAACCTTTGAAACGTTCCACCACATCCTCCTCCTCAAGACATGAATAGAGATATGGGGGGCATGAATACGGTAGTGCTCAGGCAAAACATTGCTTTGAGTCTTGAGGGGAACGGACACATCGGGTACTATCTAGATTTCCATTTTCAGTGAAATATTGGATTAAGAACAAACCAAAAGTACATAACCTATGCAAAAAGTAAATGGAATTGTATGAAAACAAAACTGACAAACAGAAACTGTCTGTTCACACGAGTAAAGAAGTAGCGCACATATATTTTCATTACAAAACCGCAACTTAACAAGTTTTTCTTAATCTATTCAGTTATCTACACGTGTTCACTTAAACTTACAAGACTACACTTTTTATTTTTGTTAATTTTCCAAAATAAAATAAATCAATATTTTGGATGTATAGTATTGTATACATTATTGTAACATAGATCTATTTCAATTTGTTTTAATTTTTTTATTTACATTTCAGAAAATCCTGGTGCTTTGAAAGGAACTGCCAACAACTTTTCAATCTCTGCAATGTTTGTGATGGGATTTGCCACCATTGCCTACATTCTGCGACTTTAAATAGACTTATAAATCTTTAGGTAATTAGTTTATGGACATCTAGGAAGCCTTATTATACACAGTGGATAGAACTATTTGCCTTTTTTAACAGAAGTATGTTTAATTGCCAAAGTAAGATACCGTAAA
>CM032660.1:35568055-35644479 GCA_019095985.1 Streblospio benedicti
CCTGTCATTTCACTGTCTCAATTATTATTGCGTCGCTCAGTAGCTGAAGCGAAAGTCCTTGTGATCACTTCGTTTCTATGTATCTATGTATGTCTCCCGGACAAGCTTAGAGCTTACCGTTACAACCGATTTCGCTCAAACTTTACACAGCTATGAGGTATGAGGCGACACCGAAGTGATTCGATTTTGGGCGCTCTGCCAATTAAATTGTGTATATGTTAGAAGGCTATTTATGAAATTTTACTGATATTCAATGCACTTAGCCAGCATTACAATAGGTTTCCTAGAATACAGAGCGACCAGCGTAAATCACAGAGCCCTTGACGTGTTCTTTCAAACGTCAACCATTCAACCAATAACGCACACCGCCTTGCACGGATTACGTGATCCTTTGTAGTTCGTGGTTTATTGCGTCGCTTCAGTAGCTGAAGCGAAAGCCTTGTGATCACTTTGTTTCTATGTATCTATGTATGTATGTCTCCGGACAAGCTAGAGCTTTTAACCTTTCCACAGATTCCGTTCAAACTTTACACAACTATGAGGTATGAGGCGACCCCGAAGTGCTTCGATTTTGGGCACTCTGCCAATTAAATTGTGTATTTTAGGAGAAAAATCAATACTTAGCCGAGCAGCAATGTCTAGAGCCAACATGATAAAATCAATATATATATATATACCTGCTGCAAATTAATAAAATCAATACAGCATACTCATGCACCATGCTCATTTGTGGCTGATTACAGTATTGTGTACTTTTAATCAAGATTTCCATAACATTTTACTGAACTTTTAACAGTTGAACTTGATTAACAGTAAAGTATGCATCGTTTCATTATATATCTTAATTGCCCATATAAATCAACGTTGTTCTAGCGACGCCGTGTTCTTTGAACACTTCTGATCTAGTTATTCTTTCGGTTTAAACTGAGTGAAAAAATTTCTTCTTAACTCATAACCTATGTGGCTGCAAGTGACAGTTCTTCATTGAAATGTCAATCATGTATGCATACTACGATGGTCTTGATAGATCATGATAGAGTACCAATCGCTATAACCGGCCATATACCAGGTACACAAACTGAATTTTACAATGACATGAGATTCAGTGACCTTTATAACGGGGAGTTCACATCATGCGTAAAATTCACGGATTGTGTGTATGGCCGAAGAGTGCAATTGATGCTCTACTGCGCGCCCTGGCTGCCATTCCGAAAGCCGTTCTCAAGCAGACACGTACATTTTTGTGCAGCTGTGCAAAAAAAAACGTGTTAGGTCTAATTTTTCCACGTCAAATACTTTGCAATTTTCCACACTTACTTGTTGATTTGATGTTTAGTTTTAATAGAAAACAACAAAAATAGAAATGGTCAGTTTCATTTATATGCAGAAAAAACTGATTGCAGATGATAGAATAGTTTTTCATATAATGAAATGTGCTGAAACTGGAGAAAATTCAGTGCTTGATATGATTGGTCCCAAGTGAGCGGAAATAAATGCCCGTAGCAACAATTTAAAGCTAGTCAATATTTAATGTCAAGTATGCTATTGCATTATTCATCTATCATCCTAACTAAGTACATGTAAATGTGTTTTCAGGTGAATCAAAATGGCTCATCTACTAGGAAGTAAATATTGCATTGAAAGCCTTCGTAATGATGTTACTGATATTCAAGAAACTGTAGTAGATGTTTTTAGTCGAGTCGGTCCTGTTCAATTACCATCATGGAAATATCCTGATAAAATGTCCTGTGATTTGGATATAACAGAGCTTCTTGAGTTGCATGATTATACTGAAGATGAAGAAGAAAGACAAGTGGCACATGTTGTACTTTTAGAACTCGTTATTGACAGGTATGTAACCATTCTTTATATTTCTTTAAATTAAGTATTTCCAAATATTTGAAAAAATTGGTCCTGTTACAGTTCTGTTAACTTTGGTGATAGAAATTTATACGCTTATGTAAAAATGGTTTATTACAGATTTGTTTTACTTCTACAATCAATGGCAAAATTTGCTGACATGAATATTCTTAAGAATGATACTGAAGGTAAAAAATCTTCTCATACATCAGTTGGGCTTGCTACTAAAAAGTACTGGATGAAGATGTTGAAGACAAGCAAATCAGTACAATCACTTCAATCGGAGGTAAATTAATTTTGTAAAACTGTCTTAATCACCCTGTTAAGGTTTACATTATATCACTGTTATACTTGACACTGAACAGTTTTAAAGCATACCATGGAAGCTTCCTACGACATCATCTTGGTCATTGTCTCAGATGTGTGCAAGTTTGAGGGCCCCCACGTTCTTGTTGAGGTCGGGTTTCAGTAGGCGTATGTAGATGACCTCCTTGACTTTCCTATCATAGACCACACTGTCTCTGTCCAGCACGCTTATGTTTTCAAATGTGATCAGGTGGTCTTCCCCCTGCTGTTGATGTATGTGGAGGGAAACATGAGAAGTGCTGCTTTTCCGTCGATGCTGGTTTAAGCGGGTTTTCAATTTCTTTGAGGATTCCCCGATGTAGAAGGTGTCAAATGGTAGGTCATCAATATTGTACAAAAAATATGTACATCCAAGAGTTGGTGACAACTTGAAAGCTTCCATGGTATGCTTTAAAAAACATTCAGTGTCAAGTGGAACAGTAATATATGAATGTTCACTTGAACAATGAACTTACATCACTTGTTAATTAAAGTTTGAGTAACTTTTTAAAAGTGACTGTTTGATAGTTTTTGTACATTTCTCTATCTTATAGACAAAAACATCAAAACAAAAGATGTCTGATTTGGAAAACCAAGTAAAGAGTTATTCAGAAGAAATTGAAAAGATGAGAAATAATATCTGTGCAACTGAAGAGTTTGCTAAATCTGGTAAAACTCCGTTTCCCCTAAATGATGGAGATGCAGCGATAGTTAGAGCTTTAACAGCAGCAAGTCATTATTCAATTTCACAAGATGAATACAATAAAAATACACAAACTTATGAAACTGCATTTGTGCCTTGTGAATCATGTGATCTTGTTCAAAAGAACTTGAGAGTTACTGGGGACAGCATTATAGGAATTTGCAATTCTCAAAATCTTCCATCAGCTTTAGCAAAATATAAGTCTCAGATGATAGGAATAGATTGGTTGACAGGCAATGATGTTGCAAGATGGACTGCAGAACAAAATAAGGACATGGCAAGAATTAATAAACACTTACTCAATTACATTAGTGTAGTCGAAAATCTAAATGATGATTTAAAAACTTCAAATAAAAAATGTCAAAATATGGAGCAGAAAATGGCTGATCTGAAAAAGGATATGAATCTAGAAAAAGAAACATCTAGCACACAAAGAAAACAGTACGAGAAGAAAATTTGTGATATAAAGCAGCACCATGCAGAAGATATCAATTCAATGAGGTTAGAATGTCGATCTGTTTATTTGTTATCTTATAATATGCATAGATATGGAATGTATCTTACTAATGTGAAGTGGGTTTTTCATGAGTCATAGTAGTATGTATGTAACTACGTATATAAATTTATGGCATCATTGTGACACTATAGTTTATTTTTGTTTTCTCATTCAAAGACAAGAAAATGATGAACTAACAACAGCTCAAAAAGAAGCAGAAGAACAAATAAAAGTCATGAAAGTAAAGGTAGAAGAGCAAGCAACTCTTATTCAAGAAATAGGTATCAAATACTACTTTTTTAATTTCTGCATGTATATGATATGACACATCGAGGAATGGATGCACCCTGCATTGTTTGAACAATTATATACTTTGTAGAATTAATATGCTGTTAATATACATTACTGGGGGAATTATTTGCGCTACAATGGTCTACAATTGTATTAAAAAGATTACAATTGAGAAAATTTTGTATCCGCTTGATTGAAAGATGATAATTTTGTTTTTGTGTGTATTCATTTTCTCAGAATCTGCTAAAGAAACTCTTGAGCAAAAGGTTGTGAAGAACGAGGCGAACCACGAGCAAGTTTGTCAGCTGAAAACGCAAATTGAGAATTTGAACAGTGAAATGATATCTGTGCAGGAAAAGCTGAATACAACTAAGAATGAGTTGAGCAAAGAGAAGGCAAAATCCAAAAGCGTCTCACAGCACACTGATGTATGTAAAAAAAAAGTACTTTTTAAATTGTAGATCGTGCTTTATTTTCATTCATTTCCTATAACTAGGTAACATTTGTTGTTTGTAATAAGGTTTTATCATTAAAAGGCACTGTCTGTTGCCTGTGGTCTGATTGATAAACATTTATAAATTTCTTTTATTTAGTCGTTGCAAGGAAAACAAAATACTTTACTGTCACAATTGGATGATTTACATCAAGAGAATGAACGACTTCAAGACCAGGCTGCAGAGCTTGAAGACCAAAAAGAACAATTAGAAGATGCACTGGAAAAAAGTATGGAGCAACATACAAAGTTATTAGAGAAATATGAAGAAGAGCAGGTAAATTGATTTTTTATAAAAGATAGAGTTACTGGTTGATTCCTTGGGTGTAATCATGGAACAACTATCTATTAGACCGAGGTGTAATGAGCAAAAATCTAATTCCTAATCAGTATTTCGTAAGTTTATCTGTCCTTGATTTAGAAAAGTCTATTGCAGTCCATCAATCAATTAATATATAAATCCTATTCAAACTTTTATTATTATTTGTAAAAGTAAGGGTCGGACGTTATGCAATGTTACAATTTATTCATAAAAAGTCCTATAAAACATCGGATTCTGCTGTCAGGGTGTAGAAGTGTGATTGATCAAAGTGATGAATGGAGTCAATTGTGTGTCCAGTAAAATTAAATTCATTTATTCATTAGCAATGGTATTACAATATACACTGTAATGACAATCTTAATACGTTTTTCTGTTAGGCACTGGTTAAAGAGTTGCAGGAAGAAAAACAAGCTGCTGAACTAAACTTGGCACAGCTGAATAAGGATATTTCCCACCTAGAATCCAAGTTACAAGAAGCAAAAGAACGAGAGCAACTCATTGTGGAATATCCAGACCTAAATGGTCCAGTAAATCCAGATCTTGTCGGTTAGTATGTCCAGTTTCAACAATTGTCATGTTGATTACTTGGAGTTATTATGGTATATGAAGGTGTTTTTTTTATTATTTCAAAATTGAAAAATAAAAGCTATAATTTTAATTGGCAGTTTGAAATTTCCAAAAGATAAATTCTAGTTTCTTTTTATTTAATTAACTTGATAATTTACAGTAGTATCAAAGATTATAGATATACAAAATGGAGTCAACTATTATTATGGACACTATATTGTGACAAATACTGTTTGGATTAGAAATAAGCAGAAAACAAATTTTCATTGTAGTGCTTAGTGTAATGATGAAGTTATTATGAAAAAAATAATACACTTTAAAAAATATTTGGTATTTCTCAGGTACTGGTAATCTAGCACTTGATATGGAAAACCAGGTGAAAGCCAATACTGTGCGTATCCAACTGCTGGAGCAACAGAACCTCAAACTCAGGTCAACTATTACAAAAATGCTTCAGAAACAGCAGCAACCAGCACAGGTATGGTGAATCTTAGTGCTATACGCTGCTACCACCCAACTTTATAGAATACAGGCCTGAATTCGTTCTCAATTTGAGGGTGTGGCCTGGCTACCTTGTTAGAATGCCACAATTCCCTTCACATTTGATATCCCTAGCAACTCTAGACTTGTCACCACTGCATCTCACGTCCATCTGGATCTATTGTATCGATAGAGAAAATAGAAATAGAAAATTTAAGAAATGATTCGGAGATAATACAACTAGAAAATCATAAACTTATTAAGAACACATGAATTTATGGTGTTTTAGATGCCGGCAGAACCATTGCCATTATGGAAGACTCCAGGGAACCAAAAATATGAGGATGCAGAAAGGTCTGTATGTACACATAATATGAAGAACTTTTTTGTTTAGAATTTTTCTCTGGTTTTATGCGTTGTTGATATAAAAATTTGTTGATAACCTCATATCTGGCATTGTCAGATAATGAAATTGAGAGTTAAGAATTTACCATAGAAGACAGTGGAAAAGAAATACAAACAATGCTATGTAAATTTTATTCTGAGCCCTTCCACTTCATGCAAAAGGTAATATTAGATATGTGCACATTTCAGTGAAATCAATAACAGATTTGTCCCTGATTCTGGAGATAACTCTGCCCTTTACAGACAAGAAGTTGACCTTCCACGGTTACCAAACCGTCCACCAAAAACACCAAGTATTTTATCTTATATTATTGATAATAATCATATGAAATACTCCTTATACGACATTCTTTTGATATTGATATTTCTCATAAATCTTTCCACTTAAGCTTAAATCTGCAAAATCTCTTACAGGTATGCATTACATCTATATCTGGGTTTTCAGTTCGTGGGTATTTTATTTTTTGTAGTTCAAAAGATTAGTCCAAGTAAAGACATTTCACAGCCTGCCACAGGATTTGTTACTGGTCCAAGTACTCAGCAAGGATTACGCGGTGGCAAGGTCAAATCAAGACCACCTAGTGCTACCAATAACGGATCATCCTCAATAGCAGCTTATGCTAAATTGAAGAAAAGTGGACTTATGGGAAACAGTAAGATGACCATATGTATATTGAAATGTACATTAGCATTTTTTTTCTCATAACCATTTTTTAAATATTGTTTTCTAACATAATTTGAATATTGCTAAATAAAGTATATAGCTCACTTATCACAGCTAATTAGTTTTACTCACAGTAATATAATATCTTGTGTCAATACAGCTGTTTGTGGGAAGTTATTGCATCGTTGCTTTTTCATCATGACCTTTGCTACGCCCAGCGGAGATGTCGTATGTTCTACACTGATCCTCGTAGACCAGATGGTGAAATGGTGAAAACAAGAAACCAAAACATTTGAATCAACTAGGAAAATTGCGCCTTCGTTGCTCATAATTGTCGTCATGATTTTAGTTGATCATAATGGCGGGTATCGGACAATTATGGTGTCACAATTATAATGTTTTTATTAAGACCGCACCTTGGTGTGTAGAGGTTGAGACGGGGGACACGTGAGAGTGATGACGGGCTACACAATAGTTTTCTATACCGGCATTAATTTTTCTTTCTTTTTCTTCAGAAAACCGTCCCAGTTCTGGGAAATCTTCTGCTACGGACTATCAACCTTCAGACAGTCACATGTGTCCCAGGTGCGACAAAATGTACAATAATCCTAAGGATCTGGAAATACACCAATCGTATTGTTATGGATACCCACGGTAACCATAACAAATTATTGGTTACTTTTACTAGAGCAAATGAGCGAATGTAACTTTGTTTGGGAAGAAATTGTAGATCAAATGAAAA
This sequence comes from Streblospio benedicti, assembly GCA_019095985.1. NCBI lineage: Eukaryota > Metazoa > Annelida > Polychaeta > Spionida > Spionidae > Streblospio > Streblospio benedicti. The sequence goes on from CM032660.1 coordinate 35,575,424, forward strand.
GAAACGTCATTAATCATGGATAATTTTCTCTGCAAGAGGTCAAAGCGAATCAAGAATGTCATAAATTTGTACCGTCCAATTGGAATTCTCCAATATTTTTTATATTGTGATATAGATTCAGATATGCTTATTTAATATATGGTATGCATGAAAGGTTAGTATGTAACGTTTGATTTCTATTTTAGGAAATTTAAGATTGTACCTGGAAATAGGTGATACTATTGTATATGTATTTTGTATTTATTTATTACGAGTAAAACTTTAATTTGAAGCTACGCTAAGATTATATTATTGATATGAAAAGCCATCTAAATTTATCAAATAAAAAAAAAATGGATTATAAAAACAAACAAATTGTTTCGTTTCTCGAGATTTACATCTCTAAATGGGGTAATATATGTGTATACAAAAATGTATCGTAAACATTTTAGATTGATAATTCTTGACAGCATCATTTATTGAATATTTCAATACAATAGTAACATATATTAAATAAATAATAAATAAAAATTCAATTAATAGATCTAAATATTCATACAAATAAATAACAGCATTTGCAAACATAACAAAACTAAATCAGTCCATTCATAAAAAACATATTCAAATGCAATATTACAAAATACCTTAAAATTTTCACTAGTTGAAAATTGCTTTCCTTGAGTTTAAATCTTACCCAGCACACAAAATACACTAACCACTTATGCACACTGCACATTCATTTCAAAGCCCTTACAGGTAAATTTATTTGCTGAACAAAACACTGAATTTAGAGAATGTTTTTACCTTTATGTGCAATCGGTTTAACTGTATTAGTACATACACAGTCTTCCCCCCAAAACACTAACATCTCAAACAAATTACATGATGCACTTCACGAAGACAACAATTACAATAAAATACTATTTTAGAATACCAAATAGTTTAATACATCTATTATCTATTCTCTTACCCTTTTTTCATAACTATTATTACAGGGGAGTTTTCCACACGCTTAAATGGTTTCAATTCTATTTTTGAAAAACCTCCATATCAATTTGAATTTGCCACTTTACATACATTTACACTACATTGTACAAACCCGTAATTAAAATAGGTTTTATAAAACCTTATGTAAAATATGAGTATTAAATAACAACATCATTTAAGACCATTTGCAACATTCTACAAACATGTACAATACACTGTAGTAGAATAGTACAAAAGTGGGCACTGGCTAATTGATATCTTTTAGTAAATTTCAATAGGTTTGACAAACAATTACTTCTTAAGGCTTTTTTGACGAATATTTAATTCCAGATGAAGCTATTACATATATATTTAAAAACTCACCATTCAGAGGCAGTGGTAACAGGTACATGTTTTAATTTATACATATAGTCAATGATATAGGAGGCAAGATTATAGATACATTGTTTTTAAAGGAACAATGTATATTTAGAGAACAATAATATAATTTTTTTAAAACCTTTTATTTAATTATTCAACCACTAAAAGATACCAATTATTGAAAAACAAGTGCTACATTGTATGCTCTGAAGCATCCAAGTACAAAACGTAATAAAATAATCCAACATGGATAACTTGAAAAATTGTGTAAATAATCTTTAAGATTATTTAACCAATAAAATAAACTAACTATATTGAAAATGAAGAAAAAATGCTTTACTTCCAAGATAATTATGTGCCATTTCTTAAATGAAAAAGGTGTAACTGCTGCAAATACAAATCTACTTTTGACACAAAATAGCTGTGCACAGACATTAACTTAGGTGCTTACAAAATAAATCGACAAATAGATTTTTTTTAAAGAGTTGACAATAGTCACTATACCCATCATTTACCAATATAGATGTCAGTCATTCAGGTCCTGTGTTCAAATTGATTCACGTGAACAACAGAAAAGGTCATTTTAAAAGTTACATACCAGTGCATGTGTTTTGCAAGACTTGGATGATATTGATGTTGATTTAAAGAATAATCTATGATAAGTATTGGAATCAACTGAGTTGTCATTGGGCCCGAAGAAGCTGTTTTGAGAACAGTGGAAACCTCGCCGCAGAGCAAAATGTAGGTTCCAATTTGTATCATAAATTATCTTTTAAATCATGAATAATGGAACCCAGGATGAACCGAATACACATTCATTGATACTGATGTTACTTTGTAACACATAATCAAATATTCATTTGTTCTTCACAGATATGGTTTCTATAAAGATATTTTCCTTGAGCTTTTCTTTCCAGTACATGAACCTTCCGACTAATCAACACGGTTTGCTCTCACTCTTGCCAGACTTATCCAATGGTACTGTTATAAAACTGCCTGTAATAAAAAAAAATTCAATACATTTATACATCATCATGCATATGCATAATAAAGGGGAAATCAAAGAGAATAAAACCATTCTGTTGTAAAGGCACGTTTTCAAGTTTTCTTACCTTCAGCAAAGATTACCATCGAACTTCTTGGAGCAGATTCTTCAGAACTACCACTTTGCACATCACCATCTAAGCATAAATTCCTATGAGGAGTCTGTTCATCATAGTAAAAGTCTGAGTTCGTAGGCACACTATGATGATGACTGTTTATTTTGTGTGCTTGTCCACTGCGCATACTTTGATTGTTGTGATGTATCTCCTTGCTGGAGGCTGCTGAGATTTGTTCATTTACTCTGTCTAATTGGAGTCCTTCAGATGGATTACTGGGGGACTGCTGCGTGGAATCTTGTGAATGATGCACTCCATGAACTGATGTAGGTGAGTAAGGTTCAAAATTCTGCAATTGTTCAAAACTCGCTGGAGGAAAGTGGCTAAATGAATTGAAAAGAGAGCTTGGTCGATTGCTGCTGCACTGAGACGAATCCTTTTGTAGCACATTTGATAAAATGCAAGGATAATTACTTTGATGCTGCACAGTCTTTGTAGGATCTTGGTGATCTCTACATGTAAATGAGCGACTACTATTGTTAGGGTGATTGTACGATGTCGAAGGGAGATGTGGCACTGGTTGTAGCGGTGTTGATGGAGGAGACAGGGATTGTGCTGCCATCTGCGCCTGCCTTTGCGCACAGATGTGGCATTTCATGTGAATAATACTTGATGAGGCTATTTCGCGAGAATAACAACTGCTTCCGTAGTACAAGTACGAAGTTTGAGGACTTTCAGAGGGTAGACGAGATATTTGCCCATTACAAATTCCTGAACATGATGTACCTGCCTGCTGCATTGGTACGTTGCACTTGTTGTGTGAAGAGTAGAGATGCGACGATGCAACATAAGCAGGACTTACTGAGTGTTTGTAAGGACTCTGAGATGGGCAAGCGTTTGTTGAGTTTTGTGAGCAGGAGGGCAGATTGTGCATGGGACTAGATGGGCACTGTTGAGAAATTTGTGGATTATGAACTGGCCCAGGGCAGTTGGTTGTTCTGTTCGGAGATGGCGGCAGCAAACGTCCGTCTGTCTGGCAAGTTGCAATATGCGATTCTGTGAATGAGGTATATATACTTTTCTGATAAGAGGCATTGCTGCATACCGCTGGAACAATCCCACCAGCAGAGATTGCATTTCCAGCAGCACTATGTGTCAGTTGCATGCAATTCTTGCACAATTGTACATTTGCTGCTGCTGTTGTTGTCTGCGGTTTTTGTAGCCTATATTCTGCAGAAGAGGTCAACGGTAACGTTAACCTCATTGCTGCAACAGTTTTGTCATCACCACCACTACTACTGTCACTAATGATCGGTGAAATCCCTGAGGTATCAATAGAAGTAATGGAAACATCTGAGTCTTGTGTATGACAAGCTTGAGCCTCATCCACATCATGTTTTGTCTTTGAACAACTGGGTGACATTGCACTAATCTGTGTCACCGGTTTCAAAATGTTTTCACTCGCGGCGGAGTTGGCACTAGTTTGTTCACTATTGAGCAGTTTTTGTCTACGTCTGCTTACTCCCACCGGTTCACAACCGGCGGCTGCCAGAGATTTGGGTTTCAATAATGTAAACGTGTCTGTTTTATCCTGATATTGCACAGTAGCAGAGTTCGCCTTTGTTCCTCTATAAACTGCAGCACCAGATTCGTAGCTGCTGACATCCGTAGGTACTTCAGAACTACCAAATGTTGACTGGTTACTGACATCTACATTGGATCCTTCCGAATTACTTGTACAGCGACCTGAAGTGACCAAATCAGATCTAAGATTTACAGTACAAGGGAAAATATTATAACCATAACATTTTTACAAAAAAATCTTGCAGATGTTTTTAATTGAAAATTAATAGAAATGTGGAACAAGTGCATATAAGCTTGCATCTTCTATGCTTGAAATTAAGAACATTACACATTTTATGACATGAATTGTATGAATTTATTTCCTACTTATAACAACCATAAGGTCCATTTTACTTTTTTAAAGGACATACTTGATAAAAAGGTACATGTAGTTTAAAATAACTCCACTAACTACGTACTGTGACAAGAAAACTATGTACAAAAATATATGATATGAAATCTTACAATGGGCATCACTATCTTGATCTCCACTGGTTTCACTGATGTCGGCATCACAGGTTGTGTAGAGTGACTCAGCTCTCTGATAATGCTGTCCCTGGTGGCAAGAAGTCACATGCGATCGTCTTGTTTCTTGTTCACTCTCAGAGGACATTGCAGCCAGCGGACACTCCGTCGCCGCTTTCATCTGACTTTTCACATTCTTACGTTTGCTTTTACGCTGGCACATTTTCGAATGGCTTGCAGTGTTGCCGCCGCCAGTCAAATTATCCATTTTATTAATGCTGCTGTAGTGTCTTGAACGTGCGTGGTAAGTCTTTTTATACACCGGCCGCACAAAGGGCGGATATGGATACGAACTGGTTCGCCTGCATCTTGACGTACTTTCTAATGCGTTATAAATGACAGGATAGTCCGGATACTGCATGTACTGCTGCTGGGGCACGAAGTAGTCATTTGTGGGTAGTGGAGCGTACTGCCTACGCGACTGACTGGGTACTGGAGCTGCTAGCGGTGGCTGTGCAAAAGCTGAAACTTGCTGGTGGTACGTGTAACTAGGAGGACCTTGTACGTGTTCGCGTGGAGCATATTGATTGCTGTGCATGGATACTATTGTCACGGGTACAGGCTGGTATGTCCCGCGTGTGGTGGGTGCTGTTCTCTGTGGAGGTTCTGGTGGCCGTGGTACTGTTGGCTCTGGAGTGGAGCAAAGCGACCCTTCTCGATCAGCAGCGCATTCTACAACACAAATATGTTACATTTCAATATCATCAAAATCCACGTGTTTAACTTCAATACGCCCCTGAAATTGTACATGTTACAATGAATACATTGGGCTTGTACAATAATTAGTTATTATTGTGTACTTTTTTTATGCTCCTCCAAGAAAATACATGAACACACTAATATTGACAATGTTATTCTATAAATTTATTGCCTTGCTACATTTCAGTGAAGTTTAGTATATTTTCATTTTTTTCAAGTAACGTATATATGCAACATCATCCAAGTAATGAACATAATTGTTCTTCTTAATACTTAGACTTTACTTTTAGCCACTTAGTCCTTATCCAATTTCACAATTGAGAAATCATGATGCATACCAATGATATTGAAGACACAAAGTGGGCAGGTTCTGTGATCGATCAGCCACGGGTCCGCGCACGACTTGTGAAATTCGTGGGTGCACGGCAGCACTCGCAATTCCTATGAAAAATTTTTTTTTTGTTAATCATAAAAGCTTTAACAGTATTTTCAATTGAAGACATACAAGATATTTTAAATTGCTATTATAATTAGCAAAAATTAAGGGCCTAAATCAAAATAATTAACAAGTAAAGTTAAATCAATTATTGGTATTTCACGTAACATAATGTCTTTTGCAATTATCAGATGGTTGGGAAGTTCAATGTAATCATCCTTGTTGTCTTCCTTACTGTCATCATGGATATAAATCCATATTTTACACTTAAAGGGTGTTGGACGATGATCAATGCACACATTTACCTACGAAATTACACAGAACATGTTATCTACATGATTTTGTTAAACTTGTAACAAAAATGAACAGTACTTTTATATTACTTTCAATTGAAGTATGAATTTGCCGTCACAAGAATTAAATCTAAAAAGCCCAATGAACTTCTAAAATTTTGCAAAATATAGAAAAAATATAGCAGAATGTTTTTGATAAAAAATGGCTGCTAGTTTGTTGCACCTGCTGAGATATGTGCTCATTCACCAAACACTGCAGCAATTGAAAGTGAATTCTATGCGAGAGAATTATGTATGCTAAACATTAACAACGGTGTGTGTATCAAATCTTCTTACATTCCTTAATTAAAAGTGACAAACAAGATAAAAACACTAATTGTATTAACTTTAAAAACACGGATAATTCACCTAAGCAAAGTACACTTCTCTACGATGTGCCTACAGTGCACAGAGATTGCTTCTTTAAGAAAGCATCAATTGAGTTCATTGAAATGTTGACTCTCAGTCATCGATTCACTGTATTTTAATTCAACTACATTTTGCTAAATTTCAATGTAAAAATATTTTATGGATATAGACTTAAAATTCTCTAAGCTGTTTTTGATGATAAAATACCCTACTACGCGATAGAAATTCCTCAACATAGATAGAGAAACTCAATGGACAATTTCAGACTGGTCAGATCAATCTATAAATGCTAGTTAAGAGGTTTTGTACGATTGCTTACACGGCAAACAAATGGTATGCACTGCAGATACAACTTCTCATTTTGTCCTGTTATGGCACATATTAACTTTGCCTTAATGTGTATTTTATGCGACAGTCAATATTATGCGTCTCCTTTGTGGCCGTGTTATGTCTTTGATGTAAGAGGTGAAAGACATACTCATAGATTAGCGCTGTCCAAAATAGTTTTATATACACAGTGCAAATAGCGAACGCATGAATAATTGTTCCTTAATTTTGAATAAAAAGTGGGTACCGGGTAGGAGTTCGAGCTTTTTAGTTAAGTAAAGTTCTAACATTGCTTTGTTTTACATAGTGTATTGATATTCTTGTTTTAAAACTACTACACTTTGAACTTGTTTTTAATACAAGCTCACCTGAAGATTTCGGACATTCTCATGTCCTTTTCCCCCCAATGCCTTAGTCTTAACAACATGTGGTGTGAAGATGTCAAATGAACATTCAACATATATAGTATATTGAGTATGTTATTTAGTTAAGAGAAAAAAAAACAGATCTAAGGAAAAAAACTTAAATAGAATGGGTAAACATATTAAATAAGGAGAAATATGTGTTGCTATAAATGATACAGCTATCATATTACATTTATTATGACACTTATTGAACATCTGTAACACTAACTTTTGATAACAGCTTTGATGAAAATCTCAGACACACGAATAGGACCGAATCGCATAAAGTAACTATGTAAACTCACGAAGAATAGAAGACTAAGAATAATCCACTTGTACGCAGCGATCAAGATCAAAGCGCATGCGGAGACACAAGTGTTTAGCGAGCAAATATTGGAACAACAGGAGGGCACTCAAACAACTACAATTGGAAAGAGTGATACTGTAAAATTACCGATGTTTGTGTACACAGACGTGTGCTTTGTATTGATTTTACATTCAACGTACAGAATTATCATTTCCTTTTTCAAACTCTGAAACAAAAATACTACTTTTTAATTTTGGTAATTATTATACTTGAATGATATATATGTATCGCTGCTTGGGATGATGGTAGCATTCTGGTCTCACAAACTTGGGGTCGAGAGTTCGAGTCCCGCCAGGGCCACATGATATAGTGAAATGGAAGCTTAGGGTTATAAACTCTGTCTTCAGCTATATCTATCGTTGGTAGAAATATGCTTGCTAAAAACACGTGAGAGAGAGAAGTTTGGAAATTATACTTGAAATAAATAAGTTATGTTCAAAAAACAAAAGTTTTATATATCCTGTTAAAGTGACAGCGCTTCAATATTGCTCACTAATGAATTGTACGCTTTGAAAATTTAATATTATGTTAAGTTACGAGGTCAGACGGTAAAAAAATATTTTCAGAATAATGATTCAACAATATGCTCCAGTTTCTGAAGCTGTTGCTATTAGAGGTTGGAATTCATAAGTGATTTTCTGCTTGGTGTATTTTGCAACACTTAATGATAGCTGTGAAATATTTGAACTCACAATTCTCATGCACAGCTGGAGTTGAAGCTTTCCTTCAACAGCAATTTATCAAAATAATCTAGTTATCAACATGAATTTCACATTTTTTAACAAACATTGTACATCATTTGATACATGTATACACTATGAGATACAATTATTGTCTCACCAACATTTACTGTTTCTGCGACATACATGTACATAAATTGACATTTGCCACTGTATAATTAGCAGGTCAATAATATGTAATTGATCAGTTAACTGTTAAGCTAAATACAACTGCTTTGCAATAACTTACAATGCCATAATGCATAATGAAATGCTGGGAATACAATGACACAACAGAGCAAGTGCCTGCCTACCAGATTAATATACAGTGGAACCTGCCTATGTGGACACCTTCGGGAGAAGTGAAAAGTGTCCACAGAAGACAGGTTGTCCACATAAAACAGGTTTGACAGTTTTTGACAATTTGTCTGGGGATAATGATTTTTTTACAGTCTATTAAAGTAATTTAACAGGGTAATTAACTTTTATTTATCATATGTGTATGTTTCAATGTCTAGGATCAACTGACTAACTTACAATTAGCAAGGTTATTATATACAGATGGGTTGGTGAGAAGAATGCCTGTGCATTAACAGTGATCCAAAGCACTGATACCAAGCGACATGAAATGAAAATTTTGAGATAATCAACAACTTTGATAACCAGCTGTCAACTTTCAACTATAAATCCCATTTGGCTGTTCCACAAGCTAATCAAAATGTAACACAAACCACCACATGGTCACTGAACACCTTGATTCACACAGAAAAGCCTGTTCTAATCTTATCAGAAGGAAATATGCTACTCAAACTCCCCACCGAAACCCCTGACCACGAGCCAGTACATTATTGGCCTAATGACCACACCTAATTATAATAATAATCAAGTATCTATTTGCAATAGTAAAATCAATTGAATATGCATACAGACAACACTACATTTATACCAGGTCATTGGCAGCATCCGTTTCACACTATATCTTTCTCAACTCCTTGGGGAGCATACATCATATCCCAACCATGGTGCAGACGTGCTTTTTCAATCAACATTAGCATTCACTTGCCTAACCTGTACCTATTTAACGTGTAGGTCCCATGGAGCAGTGTGCAAATGAGTTTAGAGATGGGTTTGCTCAACACCCATCACCAGAGTCGACCTGGAATCAAACCTATGACCTTCTGCTCACGACGAGTCCAACTCCCTATCCAATCAGCCACAAGAGCACTTTAAACACCATGATTCACATGGAAAAGCCTGTTCTAATCTTACCAGAAGGAAATAAGCCACTTGAACCCCCAACCGAATCCCCCTGACCAAGAGCCTGTACATCATTGGGCTAAATAAGAGAGCCTCAGTGGGTGTGACCACAGACTACTCTCACACAGCCAACACGGGTGAATATAATATTTTGCACAGGTAGGTTTTACCTCTCCGTGGTCAACTCGGTCACAACAGCACATACATCTCTGTGCGCTCAAACTCACCAAACCCCACCGACCACCACGAGCCTGTACATCATTGGGGGTCTAACATGTATGTACCATGGAGCAGTGGGCAACTGTTTAGGTATGAGTTGGCTCAACACCCACCACCAGACCCGACATACGGGAATCAAACCTATGACCTTCTGATCACGAGTCCTACTCCCTATCCATACAGTTACAAGAGCATATTATGTGCTTCAGTGGCCGAGTGGTTAGGGTGTTTGACTTGTGATCAGAAGGTCGTGGGTGCGATTTCCGGTCGAGTCTGGTGGTGGGTGTTGAGCAAACTCATCCCTAAACAGTTGCACACTGCTCCGTGGCACCTACACATTAATTAGATACAGGTCATTGGGTTGAAAGAGAAGTGGGTGCCTGTATGAGTGATAAGCATAGTGCGCTGAATGTTCTGCCGATGAAGTATAAGAGAAATGATCAATTGATGATCATTGAGTATGCCGATGACCTGGTGTAAAATGTAAAGCCGTGAAAGCACAAATAGAATCACGACTATAAACCACCAAATTTACATACCTCGCCCGGTGCGGTAGCTGCACAGACAGATAGCACAGGCGTCGAGGTTTGAGTCCGAGCTGAGGCTGTCTGTGAGCGAGGACGGCGAGCGGCGCAGCTTGTCAGCCTCGAACACGCGCGTCTTCATCTCGGACAGGACGCGCTTGGTGAGGTCCTCAATTGACAGCTGCTGCTGGCGCAAAACGCAGTAATTTCTTTATATGGACTGAAGTCATTAGACTTCTGACGTCTAGTCAGGTTAGGACTACATCACATAGTCTCTGGTGGGATTCGAACCCACGACCATACAGCACCAAATCGCCCAGCAGTTCAGGCTAACGCACTACGTCAACTCTGCCACTGGAACCAGGCGATTTGGTGCCGCATATAGATTTCAGTCCTGGAATTTCACCCTGGATGCATAGTACAGTAGAACCTCTCTAAAATGAACCATCTTTAGAACGGTGTTAGTGGGTCTCTATAGAGAGGTGGTCTCTATTCAGAGGGTCATTTTGGTAGCTTTTATGAAGGTTTGGGACCTTGAAAACAAATCTTATCATATAGGTTGTCTCAGTAGAGAGGTGGTCTCTATACAGAGGTTCATGTTGGTCACTTTATGAACTTTTGGGACCATGAAAAATAATTCTATTACAGAGGTGGTCTTAATGGGAAGTTCTACTGTATCTAATAGCAGTCAAAACAATAAAACAGTGACACTTCTTTTTACCTGCTTTAAACTGCTTTTGACTGCTATCAAATAAATATGAGAGGACCTGTTGCAGCTCAAATCATAAATCTAGCAAACATTGATGTATAGCAGTTACAGTACAAACGTTCTATTATGACCAACACTCAAGTGGTCTCAATAGAGAACTGGTCTTGGGACACAGCACACCTTTGTCAAATCAACAATTAAATGTTTCTAGATTTTCTATTAGATGCGGTCGCCAGACCATCGACATACATCAGAGCCTCGTCAAATCACTAAAATGTACACGTGATGACCTCCTAATGTATGTCAAGACTCTCGGGGACTGCATCTAGCAGTTTTCTTTTACAAACTTCAACCAAATCATGTTAGTATATAAGAACCTTACCCGTCTGGATTGATTCCTGAATTTTAACTGAAAACAAAAGAATACGTACATTATTGTTAGATACACAAACACTGACAACAGCTGTGTTGGTGTTTTTATTTCTTTCATATGCTTGCAATCCAAATAGTCTAAATAGTCTAAAATATATCCTGAATTTATTATATCATCAACAATATATAAATGAAGTTCTTACATACTGATGACATCACTCATTGTTACTGTAATAGAATATGGATTTCGACAAATCCTTTGAAAGTAACGTAACACTATAAGATTATTAACTTTGAAATAATGACGATGTGAAAATGACAAATTCTCACCTTGAGAATGACGATGAAGCAGACGATACAAAACAACACGAAGAACGCCAGGAAGATTCCCATTTCGAAGAAATCTCTGTGACTAGTTTCATTCTGCAAGACAAATATGGAGCTCAAGTTAACCATTGAGTTTTTAGATGTAAATTGAATAATACGTACATATCAAAGAAAGAAGGAAAGAGCTTAAAATCAACCACCTTCAAACAATAAAAATACATCTAACATGGAAAAACAATGCCCCTAAAGACACACAGTGAACTAATATGTGTAAATACAGTGAAAAATTGAAAATGCAACCAGTATGTTCAACATTATGGAACATTTTATTCAGTATATGGCTGTTCATGAGAAAAAGACCAGTTGTACATATGCATTTCAAAATATGTATTTCATATTTCTACTGGCAGATCCAGATTTTAAGAAAAGGGCAGGGGGTTGGGGTGGGGGTGATATCGCACTTAAGGGATTTTATGGGTTTCGTACGTACGATCGATAGGAAACATGCTGTCCCGTGTACTCCCCCCTCACCCTGGATCTGCTTATATATTTTAATGTAATGTTTTCACCAAACTCACCGCTACATGTGGCTGTATGTTGATGGACATGGCGCGTGTGAGCGAGCGCTCCGAGACGCCGCCGGCACCGGGGTGCACGGCGCTGGTGAGGATCATACGGGTCAGTGTGTCCGCGTGCGTGCCCTCCACCGTGATCACAGGCCGGTTCACCAGCTTGCCCTGGTTGCTGTAGAACTGCAAGTAACAAACATACAGTACAGTAAATGTCCCCAACCAACAAAGGAAGAGTAAACAAAGAAAAAACTGAATAAAGGAAACCTTTCTAATGCATTAGCTTATAATAAAGTAAGTAAATGATGTAGCAAACAAGGGAAACCCTCTAGAATGGAAGGTTTTGTGACTGCAAATTGGGTTCTGTTGTTGAGGACATTCACTGTATAGCATGGTATGAAAAACATACAATGTAGACTGGTTTATACAGTTCTATACCTTGCATTAGTTGTAAACCCGTGAACATATGGTGTCCCATAAGCCACTTAAGTGCGCTGTATAGTTTTTATAGTCTAATTCCTAGAAACCAAAGGCTGCTAATTTTCAGAAATTACAGTTGAACCTCCAATTAAGACCATCTCTATATTGAGACCACCTCTGTAATAGCGCCATTTTTCCTGCTCCCAAACATTCATAAAGCTATCAAAATGAACCTTTGTATACGGACCACCTCACTATTCAAGTATTCAGACCAATTGAGGTCAGTCCCACGGGTAGGTGGGCTGTTAGAACAATGGTACAGTGGTAGGTCCTGCATGCATCAGGACAGTGCAGATACAGTAGACCCATGCTATGCAAGCAATATCTGTTGTTGAATAGTCGGCTTAGGGAGCAAGGATGGACAATGTTCACTTCAGAAATAGGGCATGTGAACTTAATTAGCTGTTATTGAATTTGAATTTGATTTTTCGTTACCAAGAGTATAATTATTAAGCTATGTAAAAATATCATCACACGTCCTTTTATTCTACATGGGGGAAAAAAACCTGAATATAAATCACCAAATACCTGCTTTTTTATCTTTTCTGGATTAATTTCAGACACGTCGAATATCATGGCACTTGCTCCTTTTTTCATCGCATTTTGAGCCTGAAATAAAACAAAGGAAATTGAGTAACAGAAAAGTCATCGGTCTTCCACCATCTTTGATGTAAAACTTAAGCTACAAGTAACTAATATATTGCCTTCATGATTGACAAACTTCAATGCAACACAGCTCTATTGACATAGATACAACTAAACTTCTAAAGGGAAATCCATGAATGAATTAATGCAAATACGTGATTTGTTTATAAACATTTATCAATCAAACATCATAGAAACTTTTACACAATATAATGTATTTATCATGAACATTGCTATAATTGACATACACATTCAATACATCTTCAAAGTATTAATTTTGAATGTTTGAAACCACATGGTTGAAATGTATTGTCGAAAATAAAGTTCATGATTGGATTCCTTTGCCAGCTCAAGATTCTTTTTCACTCTCAACTCTCTGGAAGATGAGTTTGTATACAAACACAGACACATCAAACTTTTTAATATCATTATAGTTTATGAATAATTTAGCATTCTCATTTTTACGTAGATGGATATTTTCAGTCGCTTTGCAAGTGTACATATCAGCCATTCATATTTGGAAGTAACTTTGGTTAATGTTAATGTAAATCAGTCGTAACATTCACTATCTTATCAAAGCACCGTATAAGATGACATTATGAACTTTTGTTTTTTGATAGTATCACAAAAACAAAAACAATGTAATAACAGGATAAGTATTCCGATTTTGAACATTCGCAGAAATCGTAACAAAAACATCTTAAAAAAACACCAGGCAAAGACATCCAAGTAAAATGGTTATAGCAAACTTCTTTTTATGAAGAACTACACACAAGTCCTGCAATGAATATAACTACATATTGGACACATTTATCAGGTGCTCACTTTGAAGTCTTACCGAGACTATTTCAGAAGAGACAGGTCAACACCGAATGCAAACAAATGAACCTCTTCACAATAAAGCGCTGTATCCATTTTTTGCATTAGTGCATATTTAGCAACACGAAGATCCACACTTTCCTTGCTAATTCTTCGATAGCCATGACATTTCATTAGCATAATACCATTTAAATAGCACTTTAAAATTCAAATTACTTTTTTTCTATCATGTGAATGACATCTAAATGTTAATACTGAGGGATTTATTTTCACAAAATTATAGTCTTTCCTGGTGTATCTATTTCAGCGTATTGAGAGTAAAGATTTTATTCCTGTGCATGTTTTTTTATCTACAATAGAACCATAGAACCTCTCTATTAAGACCACATGTGGGATTGTGGGACTGACTTAAAGTGGTCTCAATGGAGAGGTCTTTATATGGAGGTTCTGATCTGAATCATTTTGAAGAATTGGAGCAGGAAAAGTGGTCTCATTATAGAGGTTGTCTTAATTGGAGGTTCTACTGAACATGTATCAGCTTTGGTCAACTTCTGGACACTCGGCTGATCCCTAATGTGACTTAGAACATTGTGGTTTTAGAAAGAAAAAAAATCAATAAAAAGTAATTCGATCATTTCTTCTTTTCATCTTTTGCAATGATTGTCTGCTAAAATGTTTAACAAGGATAATGATAACCATTTCAAAACACATAATAATCATCTTGCCACAGCACAATTCAGCTTTTATAATGTTACAGACTTGTTTGAATTGCATAGCTTCTACATCAATAACATTTAATGCGTATTTCCGTTTAGCATGTAAGTTTCTCGTCATTTCTATGTATAAGCAAAGCGGGGGTCTTAGCGTCAATGAGAGTGCTACCACAATCACAATGAATAAATGATCTCACTGCAGTTGATTTGCAATGCAAATACAATAGTTCTTCACTTCTGACAGGTGGTCTAAATATGGTCTATCTAAGCAATATGCAATATGTTGTGACATGGGATAGTTTTACGTATCTTTGACCATCTACTATTTGTTTTCACATAGAAACCTAACCCTGGAGTATACATATACCCTCTTCTTTTTTCTATGTATGCAATAAGCCTACTAATACTATCCAAGTTTATCAAACAGGCCTAAATTAGTCCTCAATTTAATGGTGCGGCCTGACTGCTCAGTCGGGAACAGAACTGTCCCCTCCATGCCTCGCATTCAAGAGGGTCTATATATCACCCATCCCTCGCAACTCTCCATATCTCATCATCACCTCCCTGTGACTATCTAAGCAAGTCCAGTTTTAAAAGTGTTGTTATGTCACATTTTCCTTTTATAGCAATTATCATTTACAATTATAACATGGCAAAGTGTTGTCCATTCATGTCATCTATAATGCTACAAAATTCTACAAAACTAGTCTTCTATCAATACAATACAATCAAATGATACAAAGATACAAAAGTACACGGATAACGTACTGCTTTTCGACATAATAATGACAATGCACTATGATAATGATAGTAATAACACTTCAATCATAAGACATAAATAATGAACAGAGTACATGTTTTGTCATGAAGATAATACAGACATAAATTGTATCTAAATGTAGTATCACGAGATACATTTCAAGAGCTTGGTGCAAGGCAGGGACGATGCTGACAACGCCAATATCCAAATTGGATTCGTAATTTATGGGATGTTTTAAACTCTTTCTACATTGTTCTATGAGATGTAAGTACATGTACTTGAACATATCAAAGTATTGCTTTTGTCATTGAATATATCTAATGGATTTATTCCTTTTATTATTCTGAATGTTATTCATTTATTAGATGAAAATACAAAAATATCTTTAGTGAGTGTTCATTCATCATCAGTTTTCACGGCTTAATCACTCACACTGCCTTTATAAGTCCATGTTCATATCAACCCGTGAGCTGAGATGTGGCTTTTATGTAGAAAGATATCTTTAGGTTAGACTTACTTCAAAAACAAAAATAATACTTGCTTTTTTTTACTTGGCAATGTAAGATCTTACGTTTGCCTTTTGACATTGTCGCTGAACATTTCAGCAGTTGGCCTTGGGAAAAGTTGGATTTTGAGGTCAAATTCCGTGAATATTAGGGTCGTTGAATCAGGGTGTATATAGCCATTAGATATGATGATGGTGATCATTATTTAAGTTAGGGGTGAGAGTGTGAGGAAAAACTCAGAGGGTTCTCCTATTTTGTACAGAGGTTTAAGGGAAGAAATTACACCAGATAGCAAACATTTGATTGAGAAATTTGAAGGGTAAAAAAGTGAAAGTGGCCACCAAGATAAGAGCTGTGGGACATTACCAATATCAAATAACATTTAACTAGATCAGCAATGACAATAACCTTGAATTACAGGGTCTTTTCACTAATAACTTCATTTGTCCAATAAGAGCTGATGAGCAAATTCACCCTCTTTGTGAGTAAATTAAAAACAAGGTTGTAAATGTTGTTTTTGTGACTCTGCAACATCGTCTCTGATGTTCTAGGAAATAAAATCAGTCATTCTGTCATTCTGTTGTTAGATTCATAAATGACATTACATCACAGGTTTACCCGCATCACACATTTATCAAATATACTTTTGCCATGTAATGTTGAAAACTTTACGCGCAGAAAACGTGTTAGAAATATAAAAAAAACTTGTAAGAGAGCTACCATGTCCACAAATCATAGCTTATTACTACCGTAAATCATTAAGCAAACAAGGTCACAATATTTAAACGACAATTATGGTTTTTCCATGCTTAATTATACGCAACTTACACCTGATAAACACGGAAAACTGTGATTTATCACATCGCCAATTATGGCCTTGGCAAAGTATATACATCAAGCCGTTAAAGAGGAAACATTTACCTTAATAGTCGTTATATCTTTGATTCATTAATATTTTAAGAACATGTTTGAAGATATCTAGCTACCAAAAAAGCAATTTCTTGTGGTTAGCAGCTGCAGAAACATGCGATCAATCACAAGAAAAATAATTGACAAAGTAGCTCAAAGGTGTCTTATTAATTAATAAAGTACATATCAAAAGGAGTGAAATGAAAGATTTGAACACCTAATGAAAGAGTTCCATGAAAGATTATTACTCATATAAAACATTTTTGCATACAGATGAGTCTAATAAATTTCAGTTATTCAAATATTGAAACACCATATTAAGTCACTAAATCTAAAATGTCAAAATGACAATTAAATGAACATTAGAAAAGTAAAATGTATGTAGGTTATGTTGCCTAATTAATTCAAACACTTACACGGATGCTTTGGCTACAATCTTCAACATATCAATCACACTACTAAGTAATAATATAGTTGATTGATGACCCGATGTTGAAGGTTAGGGCCCACCCATCTCTTTAACACCCTCCCACTTTATAAATTATCCTTCAAGATTTTCTGTTTCATCTAAATTCTTTCATGTGATATGTTGTGTGTTTTATAATGATAAAGATCTGCTACGTCTTGTAAAAGATATGCCTCAACTTTTCCAACTCCTATGTCCGCATATTTCATTCATACATCACACAAACTGTCTCTCGTACTCATAATTCTATGTAAAGATAACGCATTTCACTATCACGTACATTGATGTCCCCCATTCCAGTTCAGTCTATGTGAGTTACGATTTTAAGCATTGTCGTAACAAAATGCATCTTTCCACCTCATGTTATGCCATTGAGTAAGCTATTCATACTGCTGAGCTTTCTTCAGTTTGAAATAAAAGAGAAAAATAACAGTTCACCTTGCATACATCCAATCTATTTCTATAAAAATGTTTATATATGAATTCCTTCAAAACGAACACAATGGTTAATGACAGGTTCTTGTTAGCGGCTGTAATTTGCAGAGGGAAAATGATGATGATATGATCAAGAATTATGATATAATAAGTAGTTAAGAAGCCAAGCTTTCTGATTATAGTGATTGCTATGTAATGTTAATAGTGCTTGGTCTTCAAAAATATATTTGCGCCGAATTTTTTTACATGTTGTGATGTGATTTTTATGATAAAAATGCAACACACAGTAATTATCTATCGCAAAGTTAAAGATTTCTTCAGTAACTTAAGTACAGGTTAAATAACTTTCTGAAATCATTTGTAATTTAAACATACACTGTTTGTTTCTGAATAGAAAAAAAACAACTTTTATCTTGTTTGCTTTTAGTAAATGGAGATAGACTTAATCTGGTTTTGGTCATTTCCATGACATTGTAATCAACAGCTATACCATACATCTATTTCAAATATACATGAATGTTACTTATGAAACATGACAAACTAATTACAGAAATTGCCTCAAAGTTCATACAACTATGAATAAATGAATACGTAGCTTGGTAGTGTACATTCTATTGTTTCATGTCCCTGTTTACTCATCATGCTATTAACAAGTTTTCTCTGACAACTATACCTGTCAACAGTGTTCGTGATATCTACCTGGTAACCAAGTATTCAATTTACTTGGAAGAAGCATATCATGTTCTCAATTCAAATACATACATGCAAACCATTATCTTAAGATATTCATTTCAAGTTAAATTGTTTTAATCATATTTCTGAATGAATATGAGCTTCTAAGTCTTGGATAACTTTCTGATCATTTATGATTATAACTAGATGTATTACTTTTAGCACTGCACTGTAAAGGATATATCTACATCATACACTTCATTCCAAGCATATACATTTTAGTAAACAAATAGAAAAAAAATAATAATAAACATTATATTTTCTAATATTATGTCACGTTTACCATACAAATGAATATTTTCTACAGTGAATAGATATATTCATATGTGAAATTGTCTATGCAAATGATATATTAGTCTGTCTGCATAACGTGACGAATATAATGTGTCTGGTAGTGCACAACCATAATTAATGATCTTGATGTGTACACACAATGGTAGCACAACACAATACACACTGTAAATAAAAAAATAGAAAGTGATATTCAGCAATTAAATGACATTTATATAGCCGGTAATTGTCAATTATCATGCTGTAGACATTCAAATATTTTCACCTAATCATTATCGTTATTCTCTAATAACTCTAAATGGCAAAGCTTCCGTTCAACAATAGTCGTTATGCCGTTTGTTAAAGTTAATTGACAACAATTTTCCACAAAAACAAATTCTTTAGAAATCTAAGTTCCTAATGTTTACATATTTTCTGTAACGTTTCCAACTTAGAATTGGCCGTGTCTGCTAGATTAAGCAATCTCATGGGTGACTTATGACCTCAGCCAATGAAGCTTGAGGGGACAACCAACCTCACAAAATCTTTATACACGAGTTCAATTCACTTTTTCCATGAATACATTTTTTCAAGAGTTGAATATCTGGAGGAACAGAAAGCCATTCAGTGGAGTGCGTCCATACCAGCTATTCGGTTCTTGTAACTCAAAACCAAAGGTCGTTGAAGTAAAGCACTAAATATTAGCTTTTTAAAAAATCTGGCCCAATTTTCTTACTACTACAAGCAGCATGATTCATGTAAATAGATAAAAAACAACATAGCTTTGATTCTATTACCGGTAGGTGTTTAATTAAGAGCTAAATGTTCTTCTGAAAGCCTAATGAGCTGTAAATGTAGTAAATATTGTAAATATCACTTTATGACCAAACTGTTGCATAGCTTTCTTTGATGTCTAAGCGCTTTTTTAGCGGTCTTCAAACACACCACTTAACACTTGGCAAACTATTTCCCTACATTTCATGTATTTTTCCAGCTAAATCCCTGTCTACTCTCCAGAGTCCATTATTTAAAAATGTCTACATGCTTAACCCTTTGACATCTAATTATCTTTTTCTGTGATAACGCTTTAATAATCTATTCTAAATTCCTTTCATTTGCTTATCTCATTCATAAAGGACTTTTGCTACTATTGCCATACGCAGTATATAGCCATATATGCATTATATAGCCGTGATACAACCATATCCAATTCTGTGGAAGTTGTCCTCAAAATCTGACCCACCACAAGGCCTACTGCCAAAATGTTCAGCTGGGAATTCAAACGCCAAACGTACAATCTCACTTGAAACCTAGTATTGATTTTGTCTTTGACGTAAGTCTAACCCAAAAATTATTTTTCCACATAAAACCTATAACTGTGCCCACGGGTTGGTATGAACAATGATTTGTAAAGGCAGTGTGATTGATCAAGCCGTGAAAATCAAGGATGCTATTGCTTATTTCTATGAATGAAAACAAATACTAAACAGTCAAAAAGGCCAATACACAATTTAATAATGATCAACAACAGCTGTATAGTAAACATTGACCGCAGACGCAACAGCATAAAACCCGACAATGTTGCAATTTGTGAAGCAGTTGTGCGTGTTTCTTGGAGTGTATTGCTTGTTGTTCACCACAAATATGATCAACATACAAAACAGTCACTGTGGTCTGAAAACTTCTACTGATCTGTGCTAGGCTTTCACTAATCAATCTATCTTTGTTATTTCTTACATGTGATTTTAAACATTAGTGTTTTTACGATTATTGTAAATTGCACGCGCTTTCACTAAATCATAGAAAATGTTGCACTCATTGTAAATGCTTAATTGATATTTTTGAATACACAAATCATTTGAAACCTATGATAATTTAAACCTAGGAACCTACATTTACAATATAGTAACTTATTATTGGATAGAAATGTTTAAATACAGTTAGATAATTATGAATAAATCATACACATGGGGAGGAACTTGATAAGTAATTAACATGTTTCTTACCCTGCTATTTGTGTTACCTCTTAAATGTGATTTGAAATATTAGTGTTTTTATGATTATTGTAAATTGCATGAATTTTATACCATTAATGTTCTTTGCACTTATCGCAGACAAACCAAAGAATCCTTCAAAGAATTCTACAAATAGCAATTACTATATATACATGTTGCTAAATGGAAAATCATTTTATTTGTAGAGCAAGAAGTTTTGAGTTGGAAATTTTAATTGTCAATTAATTCTGAGCACTTTTGACAGCATGTGCCAAAGTGCTTATTTTGTAGCATGAGGATACTAAGACCAGTTTAGTCAATTTCGTTATAATGATGATAATGAATATGAGCATAACAAGGTGGTAACAAACTAGTGCTACAGAACACATTTACAGAGATATTACAACATTTTAGGCACATTAACTAAATCATTGGTCACAAGAGTCCCTGAGAATGTTTTTGAAATATAGGACTCAGAATACATCAAAAGTAGTGCACAGGGACTGACTAAATGTTATGTATTGTATATCTTTTGAAAAACAAATAACTCAATGTAACTCACGTGTTTGACCTACTTCAAGTGCAAGAACAAAGTCACTTCACCATAAAAAAAAGGCTACGTATATAATTCAGCTCTGCTCGTGAAGATTGCACTGTGTATAAATACAATTGTGTAAAGATACCTCAAATTCTTTGTGGTATAATTATCGTATTTGTTCTTATAAGCGCACCTGCCCTATTAAGTGTACCTCTGATTACACAAATTAAATTTACCAAATCTTGCATTGTTTAAGAAGATTTCATTTACCTGGCGCCCTATCGTAAGACTAACATACACCGGGCGCATCGTGAAAAAATGTTCGCGGTTTATGCATTTTGACTTTTACCATTCGAAGCAAATGATAAAAGAAGTCAGAATGCAATAACAACATTTTCCAATGTGCGCTTATTAGACATCACTTATGTTTTTGTTTTTGGTTGAAATTTGTTTTTTGTAAGAACGAATACGGTACCTTGTCAAAGAGCTTGGTGCAGTCTCTATCCGGCATCACAGCCCTCGGTTCCACCTTCATGTAGCCAATCCAGCCGAGTTCCTCAGGAGTGTCAGACTCGGGACCAGAACAGATGCTCAGAGGGTGCACCTGAAAGCAGCCAACAGTAACTTAGTCATACAAAAGTAATTCATCTGCTATGTTGTATTCATAAATAACTACCGTACAATAATTAACTGGATTGTGGGTTCTAGGAAATCTCTTTTACACTGCCTCCAAGCGATTGTTGTTACCAAATTATCTATTTTGAATATTTAATTTTGTATACAGTTTTAAACATACCCTATTACTTGTGCCTATGCTTAAGATACATATCATAGTAGAAGTACAAATGTATATACCTCAGAATTCTAAATCTAGAAATTGCATAGCACATGCTTTTCTATGTAAAATGATGACTACTTCAGGTTGCATGGATAACAACAATCACCTCCAAAACCTCATAAGGTACATGTATGAAATTTATGGAACGTCTCTTTTATTTGACACAACAAAGACACTCAAAAAATGCATACAAAGGCAAATGTCATGTCATCTGTCCTAATACTCATTCCAAATATCTTTCATAAATACTCACTTTTTATAAAAACTATACACTATTCAATAGATATTGTTTGAATATAGGTTTGTTAATTTTATATACATGGTTATTTCGCGGTACATACATTCAGAGGAAAATCAGTCTATATACAAAGTATTGCAATAGGTCACAATTTGATCACATGAGCAACCTTGTAAGTTATAACTATAACATCATGAACATTTATTCATTCAGGGCCTTAACAATTTTCTGAAAATGATATTTACATCACTTCATAGCTAAAATAAACGATTTCCAAAACTTTTATCTGGCACCAAGACAAAACAGATTGGGCGAAAAGGAACAACTGTGTTAAAACTTCCAATGATTCTCATTTTGCATCACTGAAAGGTCCAGAATTAGCATTGCATGATTAGGGGAGTCTGCTTCTATAACACAATTAAACCAATGGGTTTCGTGTTTTGCCTCCCAAGTTCTCATATTTAATGCACGTTAATTAGAGATCATCAACAGCAATCCCTTATGGCCAAAACAGAATCTTTCACTCTACACCAGTGACAACTTTCACAGAACTTCTCTATAATTGCCCCTGACCTTTTTAGATTTGACAGAAATTTCCATAGTCCATGCACATTCTGGACTATCCATGTGAGCTAAATAAAACCTCGTGGGAGAAAAAGTATGACGCTTGCTGAATCATTGTTTATATTCAAGTCGTTAAATAAAAATAACAAGATACATACATGAGGTGTTACAGTTACTTGTTCTCAAAGAAGTACAGAAGGTATTTTCAAGAAAGCCGATAAAGGAAGAAATAACTCCGTTTGTACATCTATTCAAAGATGAGTAAATAGCATACAAGTAAAATGTACATGGGTCATTTAGTGTATATAAACTGATTAGAGGGTAAGCCGGTCTAAACCATCTATCTATATTTCAGCAAGCACATAGCATGTGGGCAAATTTGTCCTTACTATTTCTAAGTAACTAATTCAAGCAAACAAATTCCGTACACATGTTTGGTATAAGGTACACACTCCCTTCAATTATAATTATGTATGTAGGCCAAGATTTCGATTAACTTCATTTTTTTTCATCCACATCTATTTCAATCTAAAAAAAGTGACGTTCTGGTTGGTTGCATGGACACCCATAAATCCAGGTAATGTGGTATTACACATTATGAGGTTAGATTATCTGGTTGTCCTCAACGTAAGCATGTTAAATATATAAATTCTGAGCACATAGGTTCAGATTTATCATGATGATGTGCAAGTGCAATTGACGTGTAGCTTGAATAAAAAGGTGCAGTCTAGAACAGGTTGTCCATCTTACAAATTAAAAAAAATATATAGACAAAAAGCATGACATTAACCTGTATATAATAAGACAGGCAACCTCCAAATCTTCAATAAATAGCAGTGATGGATATAACAACAGATCAAGTCCTTGGTGGCAATTTTATCAAGCATTTGTCAATGTGTTTGTAAAGATGAATCAAATATTTCATTGAACTTGACATCAACAGTGAGCCAAAATTGCATATAAGATGTCCTTCAAGACGGCGGCAGAATGATACGACCTGTCTCACATTATCTCTACTCATCTGGTTTAAATAATTAAGGTTTGTGGGGAATTCACGAAGACATATCCATCACCACTGCGAAACCTGATATTTCAAGCACATTCACATCTGAGAAAATAATCTGTTTCTTAACTTTGATGCTGGAGGAAAAATGATTGAAATAAGAACTTAGTGGTAACTGTTGTGCTTCAAAATAAATTATTGTATAATGTTATCATGCTATTCATTTTTCACTGTTTAGGACAGTTAAAATTCATAGCCACGCAGTTTTCATGAAATTCTTACTAACAACCCCAACCTGTTATAAAATCTCACTTTGTCATTGGACTTAGCATTATATAAAACAAAACCATCTTCGACCATGTCTACACTTTCAAAAATTACATCAGACTCTCAACACAGAATACAAAAGTGGTTCATTTCCATCTAGCAAAGACTATTACATTTCAAGAAGCAGTATAAAGTGCCCCATATGTGCAGTGTCCAGCCCATACATCAGCGCTCACGGCATTTTGCCTTCTTTGTCCCACGTATGACCTTGAGCAGTCTCGCCCTCCCATAAACATGGGTGTTAGCATCGTGCAGCCCATTTTCAGTATGTCCAACATTTACTGAGCACACTAACAAGGATGCTTTTCAGCGTATTTTCAGTCACTCACCAACATTGTTTCTTTGTTTATTTTACATCTTCTCTGCCACTTTTCTGAATTATGCTATTTGTATTCACATTTACCAAATCTTAGAAGATTTGTCTTCTGCAAGGGTACACAAATTAGACTGCACGCCTGCGAATAAACAGGGGAGAATATAATAAATGTGGTGGTAATTTAGGTGGAGTAGCTATATTAGTCCTTTTACGTATATTTATGACGAAATAACAATATCAAATCTTAATTACATTGAATTCCTTGAGTTTACTACACATTGATTTATCATTGGATTTGTAGAAATGAATGAGCCTTGATTAGATTATCTTCAGTATCTACGAAAAGATAACATCTTAAGCAACCAGCTTCTGGACTGTTAAAAATGTGTATAATAATCACAGAATCATTATCTTTACTGACGATGATCTACAGGACAATAAGCAAATATGGTTAATTTAAAATCATATTTTGAAAACTGATATCTCCCAGCAAAAAAGCGTACCTCAATAGATGAAAAGACATATATATACATACTGTGGGAGGGATCGACAAAGGCACGGTTTTTCATGATTCATTGGACACCCGCAGTTTCCACATTTGTGTTCTTGATGGATATTACATTAGTGGAAGCCAAACTGCAAATCGTGGCTTATCAGTAATAAACAGACGTAAGTAAGTGGTAATAGCATAAAAGCTTATCTAATCACGTCTGTTGAGGACAGCAGCTGGTGGAAAAGGGTGCAACAAGCATGCATGTCGGCAAAGCCTAGTCAGAGAGACCCAAAAATGGAAGCAAAATCAGTCGTAACTACAGTAGAACCTCTCTATTAAGACCACCTTTGGGACCGATTTAAAGAGGTCTCAACAGTGAAGCGGTCTGTATACCGGTATGGAGGTTCCCATTGGAATCATTTTAAAAGATAGGCACCGAGAAAAGTGAAGTAATAGTAAAAGGTACACTGTTTGGCAATAGGCACATTGTTACAACACAGATGTGTTTACCGTATTTGTCATCTGTTGCACACTAGAATTCAGGGATAAACATTGTGACTGTCTAACTGGGGCCTACGTAATTGGTCAATGGCCCTCCACCCAAAAAGGCAACATTGAGCAGGCACAGAATCATGTAAATGCAAATGAACGCATTTTTCTAGTTTTACCACTTGTCTCCTGCTTACTTACTTGTCTGTACCAAGATATTGATGTGCGAAAATTCCATGGTTAAGGAATCAGCAATGGTTATGAAATATATAACCTCTGAGTATATAACCCTATCGCAATGAGTATCAGATGTCAAATTGACCTCTGAAATGTTTCACCACAGTGGATGATTATAATCTATTAATTTAAGTGACCTAATTCTTGGTTTAACGTTGTGTGATGCTTTTCATATGTGGATCGTATGAAAGTGTACGTTATCTGTCACTATTTAAAGTTACACATTCTAGAATTAAATCAATGTAATAGTGTGGGAGTTGGCAGATAACGTACACAGACAAAGTATTTTATTAAAAGTTGCTATGACTTGACCTAATTCCAATCCTGGGATTAAAAGCCCTGTGATTGGTCACATTTTTATTGAGCAATAGTTATGCTTCAGAGGGAACCCTATAGACTTAAAGAAATATTCCCAAGTCATTCTACAAAAATTCATATTTTTCCACAACTGTTAAACTCTTTGTTTTGTCCGCTCTGAGTAACAGATCCTATAAAACCCCTATAACTCATTCTTGCGACTACACATACAAAAGCTTTTATCAGCCCTTGGCCATCAGTGTTTTGCATATCATTCCCAGTGGCTTTCAACAGGATGACCAGATTGAATGTTTTGAAAATCAACTGCTAATACTGTGGGCTCCAAAATCTAACTGAAATATGTAACTTCACTTTGATAATTGTTTATTTTGTCATGTTTCACTAATCATTCTAGAGTAGAAATTAACATCAGAATACTCAGAGTGACATGAAACGACTCAATTATAAATAATGTGCCTGACTTGACCCCTGACTCCATATGACGTCAGCTGACTACTGCCAATTTCGGCAAAATTTTAATTATATATATGGGCTATCTGGAGCAGTACAATAATATCATGATATATATCTTTAGTTATCTGAACAGGATAAGTTTAGCGTGCTTTTGTGGCCAAGTTGATAGAAAGTTGCACTAATGATGAGAAGATCCTGGGTTTGATTTCCGGTCAGGTGTGGTGGTGAGTGTTGAGCAAACACATCCTTAAATAGTTGCACACTGCTCCTTGGCACTTACACATTCATTGGGTACAGGTCATTGGGCTGAAAGAATTTGTGAGTGATTAGCATTGTAAATATGCTGTAGATGCTAGTATGTGAGAAATAACCTATCAATTAACAAGTGTCCCAATGATCTGGTGTAAAATGTAAAGTCGCGAGAACAAGACTTAGATCACGACTATAAACCACCCCATTTACATCATGCTGGACTCCCATAAAAACCTGCAGTTATGGTTACTAGAGGCCCCGATATTGAACCAGGGACCTGTAATCAATAGACACGGAGAGCGGCTATGGCGTGAGAACTCTATACCCAAAAGGCTCCATTTAGTAAAGTGATTATCATGGGCATAAATCAGCCATTGTGTTGCTGCCATCCCAGCGGTGGCACCCATCATCAGCTTATTCAGGGGGACCGAGCAGATGAGATTTGTCAATAATAAATGCTGCAATTGGGTAATATGTTGGCTTTTCTCTTTTAATATCTATATATATATATATATATATATGTGTGTGTGTGATTTCCAATGCTTGCAAAATCCTTTCCAATATTCTTTCTCTCTCTCATATTTCATTGCCTCTGTAACCAACCTCTAGCTTACTTAGTTGGTAATTCATCATCTCAACCCAGAGTTTGTGGGCTCAAATCCGACACGACGATGAAATTCTGAGAGGTCTTCAAATAAAAACTTTTATAAAACAAATACAAACCGTAAATCCTTCTACCTTCCTACTCGATCACAGCTAAAATAAATTCAAAGAAAACTACAAGGAAAAAAATTAACTTAGAATAACTTTTACAACTAAATATTCAAAAAACAATTTATACATGCTCGTAGTAAATATCTACATATATTATGACAACCTTCACATTTATATGAAAACTAAATTTCTACATTTTCAATTAAAATGAAAACATTTCGATTACACAGTGCTTGACTTTCACAGGAAGCTATAAGAAGAAACTTAAAAGAAACAGCATCACGGATTTCTTATCCTCCAATAACTCGCTCTGCCACTGGAAAAACGTTTGGTTGCTATCACAATCAAAGGCGCCAGATCCTTAAGTGAAACAGAAATCAAAGGATCAGAGCTAAGTGGGGGTATCGGCAAGTAGATGAACACAGTGCATGTTGATAAGTCCCTGATAACATACACATTCTCTGTACAGTTGATACCATCATGTGTATATTTTCGTTCTGTACGTATATACGCAATATTTGTGGATTTGGAGACTCATTCGAAGCCTCAACATGTTCTTTAACGAATGAGATTAACGCACAATTATTGGGAGTTTTCATTTTCCATTTCAACTGAATTGTAAAATTACATGAACCGATTTCATGCTTGAGTTTTTTTATTGTCTCTATTCCCATCCCCAAAATGTCTTAAGCTCATAGAAATTTGCCTATATTGCCTAGTTCCTTTTCAATTTTCTAGTCTCATAGTGGAGAGCCTTTTTTGCTGGTAAGATAGCCCATGAATGAAAATAGCTCATTTATCAAGTAGGGTGGCTGTTCTATCAATATGGCTTTCCGCCTTCATGACATTGATTTCATTTAGCTACCTGTCAAGAGAACGTTAACAGATGATTCTTCCCCACCCACTTCTGTCTGCTCAAATGATAATGCACATGCTTTTGACAGGCAACGGATACGACAAGAAAGGATACAAAAATCTATATCCTTGTTATTTCCATGAGGAATTGGGACTATGACTTCAAATCATCTGCCCATATGCTCATAAAGCATTGCAGATTACTATAAAGATACTGTTATGATAAAGATTCATTTAGCAAGCAATGAACAAGCAGTTTTCAGTTTTAATGTTTAAATAGCCTGTTCCTAAAGTTACGTGTTTTACTGACCAATGTTTGTGTGGGAACCTCTTTCCCTCTGCCTTGCTGCTGTAGTAAGTTCATTTTCATAAACCAATCAGCACAATTATTTGCACTCACTTTGTTCTTGGTATTGCTATCTACTACAGATTAGCAAATGAAATTCTAAGTCAGGTGAAAATTAACTCCTGTCATCAATATTATTACTCTGTAGCTTTGAAGCTGACAAAGCTTCACATTTAACTGGTACATTGGAACTCATCCTTAGCTCTGTACAGCAAAACCTCCAATTAGGACCACCTCTATAATAAGACCACTTTGTACGGTCCCAAACCTTCATACCAAAATGAACCTCTGCATAGACACCACCTCTCTATTGAGAACACGTAACACTGAACCCAAAGGTGGCCCTAATAGAGTTTCTACTGTAGTAAGTTCTATATATTGGACTGGGTTAGCAAACATTCTTATTGAACACAATCTTGACTCTTGGATCTTGACATCTCTTTGAAGTCTTACAGTGATTGACAGGTCCTTGTATCAACTTGTGTTCATCTATTGATATCCAATGGCCAATTATTGATAGCTGATTGATTGCGGTCCCCTGATGGTGTTTGATCCAGCTTGTTATAGTCCAGAATATCAATTTCAGGTTTCTATCAATTGTTCTCTTTATCATTTTTAAAAAGATTTTCAAACTTGTTTCCTTGTCAATAAGATTGACAAACTAGTGTACGCTATCACTTCTAATGAGTGTAAAAGCTGAGTGCTACCTTGGATGAAAGAAATTAACATCTTAGAAACATGCAAATAATACTTGACTGTTTTTAACAATAGATAGTTCTAAAAATGTTGAGAGACATCATGTGGGGGAAAATTACAAAAAACATTGCATGTGATAGCTATGAAAGACTTCTCAACTAACATAGAATGATAAACAAATGTCTTCAATCATTCTGAAACGTTAATCATCATATGCTGAAATAAAACTAGATCGAGTCCAAGCATACCAGTAAGATGGTCATCAGAGTCTGTACAATGTGTTTGCAAGCTGCTCCTATGGTGGATAGGACAGGGACTTGGAATTATGACCAAAAGGTCATAGGTTAAAGTCCTGGTCGGGTTTGTCGGCGGGTGCTGAGCAAATTCATTAAAAACCTGTATTAGTATTACACTACTCAGTGATATAGTACACTTAAAAAAAGTGCAGTACTGGCGATACAAGCATATACAGTAGAGCCTCTCTATTAAGACCACTCTTGGGACTGATTTGAGTGGTCCCTTTGAAGAGGGGGTCTTTATATGGAGGTTCCCATTGGAATCCTTTTGAAGGTTTGGGACAGATAAAAGTGATCTTATTATAGAGATGATCTCATTATAGACGTGGTCGTAATTGGAAGTTGCACTGTATGCATTGGCTAATAGCATAGCCATTTCTCACTCCCGCTGTATGCTCCCCAGGGAGTTGAGGCAGAACATGAATAAGACCAATGGATCAGGTGTAAATGATATAAAGTTGGCTGAGAAACTTGGAGACTGCAAGCAGACTATAAAAGCGGACACATTCATCAACAACGATTTGACTGCTCAATCTTTTGTATGGCCATAACTCTAGTTATATCTGGTCGTATAACTGGAATATTAAACACACACAGGGACTTTAATGTACATAAAATAGTACAGTGGAAAACACTTATAACTTATATGGACACTTTCCACTTCTGTTTCCCATTTTTTCTATGCATCACATATAAAGTGAAGCTCCCTTTATTAAAGGGACACCTGTCTTATGTGGTTGAAACTTTTTTACATGTACTTCTCCCAAAGGTGTTCACATGACAGTATTTACTTACATATAGTTAAATGGAGGCTGCTTGCGAAAAGCAATATTTACACCTTTTATACATATTTTGAGTAATAAAGTCAACCAATGGGGCATATCAATTACAAAATTCATGGTTATCTATATTTACTATTGCAAAAATTTATTTTTCTCACAATGGGGTCATTAACACAATGGATTTAATATCTAACCCAAACAGCAATTGTATTCCAAGAAATATCTAAATAGAATCGTGCTTCCTTCTAAAAACTCAAGGTCCTTATTCTGTAATATATCAAGGTAAAATATCAGTAAATGAGAGTCAATTGATGTGGTTAAATCTACTGGCAGGAGTTTGTGACCTGAAAAATGCACAGGACTATTGAAAATATCCACATTTGGAAGTAATGCACAAATATGCATTACAGTTTTGCAAATAACCAAATCGAGTGCATAGAACCCCTGCATTGTTACGGTCCATTTATGATATTTTTCCTTTTAATTAATTTACGAAAGAAACTTGTGCAAATACGCAGAGTAAATTATCACAAACATTGGCATGTGCTAGCATAGATTTATAAATATAAGATTTTTGTTTTATATCACGGGTAGAAATTGAGATAATATAAAGAATATTTCTTTTTCATCTGATGTACGATTAGTGAATTCTGAGATATAGATTTGGATCTTGTATGCAAATATACATAATCACCTGGCAATAAGAAACAAGAACATAACTTCAGTGAAAAATTATTTCAGTTCAATTTGTGTAACAATTAAACATTGAGAAGGAAAAAAATCTTCGCAAGTACATTCTATAATCATTGAAGTATTGACAATAGTTAGTAAATTTAAAACACTTTATACATAAGTACATATGCATGATATAGAAAAAAAATGCACACAATATACCTGTATAAGAGAATCACAAATGTCATTACGATTTATAAAAAACGCAATCCTCTAGGCATCTGGATAATAATACACATCTACCAACATAACACCAAGAATGTCTTCATAAAGATCAAAGGAGCCAGTAACATCATGACATAAAACATGTTTGTATGCACAGCATTGTACTATTCATACAACTATTACATGTTGGTCTCAAGATGTGAAGTTGGATGTTGGTGCAAAGATGAATATTTGGCAAAATATGAAACAGTAAATGTATTGTAGGACCATCCCATCAACACTTCAAAAGAAAATTCATTAAAAAGGTCTTGAGGGTTAATATACACAAACACATGTTTCTGGCAGCTTTCAAAGAAGTTCCATCCTACATTGTCTTTGGCTTCAAAGAGCATATAACTTTCAGCAATGATGTTCTATGTCATAGCTAGCAAGGTCATCAAGAGAAACTTGCTCCAGATAAAAACATCTACAGCTACTTTCTTGACACAATTTCTTTCAGTTAATGCAAAAACGTTTCTGATTGCCTTGCTTTAAACACTTTCCGACCAATCGTCTTTTAAGAATAATTAAACATTGGCCTTTTCTCATAATGTATCATATTGTAGGTGGTTTAAATGAAGTTGCTCAAAATCAGTCTTATTTCTGTCAAAATATATCAGTAATATGTTTCAGGTGATTTTTTGTTTGCTCAGCAAGAAATGGGTCAAGTATGCATACAATAGTACTACAGGCAACTGGCTTGTGTCACATTAAACACATGTTAAATTCTGATAATTAACTTGGACATGCACTTGGTCTGCAATCATTAAACGTAATCATGATGACTTAAAATTTGCAAATTCCATTTCTTTAACTGTATTGTGGCAATGGCATGTAGAGGTAAAATTTGCTTATTTACATTAATTCTTTTATCTCATAATCTCATAATCATTGAACAACATAACATTTTATAAACCAGATTTTATGTATTCTTAACCCTAAACTATTTTCTTTTTAACTCCCTTGGGAGTATACACCTTTTGCTTCAGATACACTTTGTTGGAACTTCGAAGGAACAGTGTGTCTTTCAACTCGCCAAAATGTACCAGATACATAATTTTGTTATGTGACCAGGAGATATATACAGATATATCCACAATTGCTCTAACTGGGATTCGAATTAGAGATAATCTGATCATGATATGATATATGGAATAATACATATACTGAAGGACAGAGGACAGGATTATCTAACATCCCTAAGTATATTGGGTTATAAGATCTAACCAAACAATTGTAACTGTAGGTCTAATCTATTTCAGTGAATTACAACTACAAGGATTCTAGTCTTTTATCTTTTGAATGTTAAGTAGCAATGTATATGACCCATCCAAAATCCCAACCCACGTAAAGGACCACCCCCAAATTTGGGTTTCATCACATTATCCAACCTATTGAACTTCAAATGTAAAATACACATTCATGTATACACCCAACCCCTAAAATGATGTTTTAACCTAAAAGCCCATGGGCGCTTTCATGGCCATTTACGATCCAATTTGACAAAACTATAACAAAAATCAATATTACAACATATAATCGTAATAACTTTGCTTGGCAAAACAAATAAAACCTCTCTTTCATGTATAATGGGGAAATAGTAACAACATGACATAGATTTGCCATTATGCAGGTAATTGTACAATCCTTTACACACCACTAGCATGACATGTTGAGATATTGACAACAGCTGAGAGAGAAGTACTGGTATAACCTTTCATATATGCACCACACTAGTCAACGATACAATAATATTGCTATAACCTCGAACATTGTCATCGATAAATTAAATGTGAATAACTTAGCAAAACTAGTTATTAATATATACTAACTTAAAAGGTCGTACATTTCCCATGCATTTAATGTCAAAAACCACCTTTAACAATTACAGTGTTTCTTGATATTTGGCAGTGAAAATCCCTGCTTACCTGCTTCAGAGAGCCTGATATCTGTTCCACAACACCAGTGGGGGTATAGTTGCCTTCAAGGGTTGATGTATTCAACTTATCATATTCCCCGTAGTGGTTTCTTTGATAGAGAATCACCTCGATGTAAGCCCTGCTACCCCCGGCCCAGGCGTCTGCCTCGCCCGAGGCACCCCATGGAGCCATCAGAGCCCATAACATGATTACCAACGTAATTCGTGCTTCCATAGCTCACGAGCGTTAATCTCCATACTTCCACTTGGATCCAGACTTCATATCCAACAGCTAGTAGATATCCCTATGCATTTCACACAAAACATTCTCTCATTTTCTACACATACTACTATTACTTGGTGTTTTAACCAACAATGAGTATTTTGGACACTCACTGCTTAATTACATATTGAAGTGTGATTATTAATTCATATCTATCTACACGTTCAATTTAGCAGTGAGCTCATCCAAACGATATATCCTTTAACGGCGACACCACGCTAATAATTAAATGTTAATCCCTTAATATTTATCACATTAATAGAACACGTGAAGTAACACAGCAGCCACCAACATTGAATGTTGTGAGGTTATAGCACCGAAGAGCTAGCAATGTACACAGTATCTACCTTCTCTTTAGCAAGCGGCACCTTCAAAGCAAAATTACCTTTGGTGCAGTCACGTGCAAAACGTTGCTCCGCCTGCGCAGTAGTCCACAACTAGGTTGATTGACAGCTCCAATCTGTGCACGTGCTAATGGGTGTTTACAAATCTGTTCTACATCTCTTGACACCCCCCAATTAGTTAATTAATTGGATGTTCTATCGATAATGATATTCAATAATGATCTGATCTTATTTGGAAGGGAATTCTATGCTCTCTAATAACACCACCATGACCACCCATAGTTTCATATATTATTGTGGACGATTTAGAAATTAAGAATTAAAGAAAACCATGCATGAACTTGGTAATTGACAGAAATAGTATTTATCATGGACCTAATTTTACACACCTATGCTTTGTGTACATTAAAATGGCATTTAGCATTGCTTTAAATTTACTTATCAAATAAACAGTTCTCTTGAATCATTTTCTAAGGTGACCGCAGTAATGGTAATACAAAGATGTCAAACAGGTTAAGACTTAGTGTAAACAAAAGACTTTAATATACCCTTCAGTAAGTTGACTTTATCATTTTGAAGTTCTTAACAAATACTTTGTGTGTGGCTGAAGTATCAAAAAGTTGGATAAGAGAACATGATTGTAACAGAACAAGGCTAGCAGAGGAAGTCTCCCTCATAACAGAACAAGCAACACCTTGTGATTTATCACTTTTTGTACACACTAGAAATTTTCTCATTTTAGGAAAAGCCACTAATATAACGATGTTAAAACTTTCTTTAAATTTTAGGTGACCACAACCAGTGGCTGATCCAGTTTTAAATGGGTGTGCAAGTGGATTCTATCCAATTAGATAAGTAGCTATGAACACACCAAACAGCAAATTAACATAGATGACGGTGGGTCATTTTTGTGGAAAAGGATGGTGGAACGGGGGTGGGGTCATGTGACTTTTCTGTACTAAATGTAGTAATGATCTAAACACAAGAGTTATTTTCATATATATTTATTTTCCATTTGATATTACTAATTATACATTGCAATAACTTTCCCATAATTTATTCATTTCACAGGTTGTCATTCTCATGTGTACAGTAATTGATGCTAGTTAGAACTGTCAGAAAATGACATAACTACAAGCATATTAAATGCACTATTGAAACAATTACAAAGAATTAAGTAATATGATTTTAAAAGATACATATAGAAGTATAAAAAGAATAATGCTGTTTCCTTCTGGTCAAAACT
The DNA here is from genome assembly GCA_019095985.1 of Streblospio benedicti. Taxonomy (NCBI): domain Eukaryota; kingdom Metazoa; phylum Annelida; class Polychaeta; order Spionida; family Spionidae; genus Streblospio; species Streblospio benedicti. The sequence continues at coordinate 35,610,839 of CM032660.1, forward strand.
TTTACGTTATATGTTATTATGTTCCATGTTATTATTGTATTAAAATGAGTAACACTGAAGACGACGGTTTGGGGGGTGTAAAAAATACTTATACATGTACCAGGCTATCCCACCAGGACAGTCAGTGGTATTTGACATCACTTATGGAGTGCATTGTGTTAGACCATATTTGGTGAGTTTGGGTAAAAGATAATCTCCGTGATTATTATTCTATCATCCATACAACCAATGATATTAAAAGATATACATGCCCAATATAGAAAAGAATATATCAGTGAACATACATCACTCATAAAATAATAAAATAACTTTGTGTATTTTTATCATTTGTCAAATACATCACGCAATCCTTAATACACATCATACATAATATATCGAGACTATTACTTAACAAAGAGCACTTTAACCATCAACATAAAATTTACTTAAAATAACAATTCATTGTGTAGACTAACATTTACCCGCATCATGATCAAATAATTGTATAATCCATCACAATTTATGTATAAAATATCTATAGTTCAAATTTAATAACAAGTGGAGAAATTTATTCATTTTCATATTGGAATGAAAATGTTTAATTAGAAATTCCAATTATGTAAAAGTGTTTAAGTTTGATAGACAACACTTTTAAATTCTTGTTAAATATTTCACTATGTACTGAGCTTAAAATGATGACTGAATCTAATGAAAAGATGAGTACATCTGCAATGTCCTGATGATTTTCCATGATGAACTGTCTTTTTCAGACGAATAAGCTACTGTCTCCATCTGAAATGTAAACGGATAAGATGACTATAATATATGTAATGATAAGATATATTCTGTATTGATTGCACAAAAGACCTTCCCGATTTTTAGGCCTATTTGTACTAGCAAAGGGATCTTACAATCACTCTGACACTACCATCACCCACGAGTCAACTCGGCTGTTATATGATATATATAGATACCAAACCTGAACAATCTGTAAAGATTACACATTTTACAGTAATATACAATGTAGTGTTAAAACAAAACATGCACATTACAGTTATCAATTGTATGGAAAACTGTAGCCTATTTGAATTAATACCACAGAGATAAATTGGAGTCAACAATTCATTTTTTTCTTAGATATATTTCGTGTCTTACACACATCCGCAGGAAGTTACAAATTTATAAATGGAAATGGAGTAGTATTCAATACGATTATTTACAAGTATATGAATGAGTAAAAACCAATACCACTGTTTAATAGTCAGCATAAAATGTAAGAAAGATTAGACACATAAAATCAAGATTAGTGAGTGATTTATTTGATTACTCTCCATTCATCTTATAAAAAGCGTAAACCTCAAATTGTTTTTCCAATAAAGAATTTCTTAGCACAACAGAACATTTCCATTCATCAAATCTATCACATTAGCAATTGGGACACTTTTGCCGAGTGTGAGTGGAGATAACATGTCTCAATGACAGTAGCACAATTGATGGCTGCACCAGTGACACATTCAAGGTCACGACATGAAAAATGGAATGGTTGCTTCATAATTTATCTTATATTTTCTACATGAGCCATGCACAAATGTTTTATGCTTCCTTCATTTCATGAGGTTACAAAATCTCAATGAGTACAACATATTTACAGCTATTTGCAAATAGCAATTATAAAAAAAAACAATGTTAGAAATAATAGCGCCGCTGTGGGAAGATCATTATTAGTAAGCTTCAAAATCCTTCCCACAATGGGTGATATTAAAACGTTAAATGGTGAACTTACATTTTTAGCACCTTATCTTTTCCACCACTTGCCACCCTCTGGCCGTCGGGACTCCAGTCTAGTGCATACACCTGACAGAGAGAGAGCAAAGTTAATGTGCTGACTGCTGAGGCACAAGGAAATAAAATAATTACTTTTGTACACATGATCTCTATGATAGAATTAAAAATTAAATATGCATGAGAAACATCCTTGCGTAAGGTAACGGGGGTTGTTATATTTTTAACTATTGAGAATTACGTTTTCAGATCTCTAGTTTAAGTGTTTCACTCTCAAGTGGCTGACATAGTAAATGGAGCTAGAATTGCAACCTGGAATAAAGACTAAAATAAACATTTATCACAATATGGATATGGATGAATTTATTTCACATATATAAAATACATCCATATTCATAAGAATAATTGCAGACTGAGATGGCTAGGTCATGTTGAACGCACCTCTGGCTGGATTAGCAAAGTAAGAAAAACTTGAACTAGAAGGAAATTAAGGCAAGGGAAAACCAAAACAGACTTGGGATGCAATTGTACTAAAAGATCAAGCACTTTTTGCCATGTGTTTGATAGATCCCGGTGACCAAAAGGCTTAAAGGATGCTTGAAACGTAGACTGGGCAGCCAGGCCACACCCTTTGAATGAGGAATCATTAGGGACTGCTCAAATACACTTAGTATTTGATGAATTCATGATCCATATGCATAAGAGGTGTAAATTTACATATAGTACATCAAAAAAAGATAAAAATATGTACGTCTATATTCAGTCTCTCTGCAGTGTAATAAATCAATACACACATTTTGATAAATTTGCGCTTATTTTGTGCTTTATTCTAGACTGCAATAGTAGTGAGCAATGACTATTTTTAGTCAACAAAGAATTATTACAGTTTCTGAGAAGAACCTCCAATTAAGACGACCTCTCTATTGAGACCATCTCTATAATAAGACCACTTTTCAAGGTCCCAAACCTTCATAAAGCTACCAAAATCAGCCTCTGTATAGAGACCACCTCTCTATTGAGACCACCTAACACTGGTCCCAAAGATGATCCTAATAGAGACTTTTTACTGTAAATCAATACACCCATCTTGGTAAATTTGTGCTTAGTTTGCGCTTTATTCTAGATTGCAATAGTATTGAACAAAGACTAATTTTAACCAACAAAGAATTTTAGGTAGTTTTCTTCAAAGTTCACCTCATCCGCATGACCAGGCAGGTCAAACAACAGCTTCTTGGTCCTCATGTCCCACACTTTGATGGTGGAGTCAGCTGAGCTGCTACACAGGAGGCGAGAGTCGGCCGACCAGGCCACCTGGTACACCCGCTGGACATGGCCGCGGAGTGACGTCAAATACCTGGATACACAGGAAAACATCATTCTGATATTCAAAGAATGTAAACTTCTAGCATCCTGGGTTCCTTAATTCAGGATTTCATACAGAATTTAATAGCTACCTAAGTGACAGGTACAAGTATGATGGGATTCAGAAGTTCTACTTCAAGCCAAAAATCTTGGTCTCACGCAAATTTTAGTGAAAAGAAGGGCAAGGTCATCATCAGTTCCAGATTTGTGCCTTTTTCTTCTTCTTTTTATTTTGCATGTGCTATGGGTTATTCTTTCATCTGATGATAGAAGCCCTCTAGTAGACATTAAGATGCAGTAAGTTTATGTGGGACAAATAAAAAATTTGAAATTCTGCCCTCTATCGTCATATCAAATAGTTTATTACGGACCTGTGACTCAAAATCTCTGAGATTTTAATAAATTACTCAAAGTTTGTATTCTTAATTAATTCACATTGTCCATAATCATGATTTTAGCTGTAATTAATGTATTTTGCTACCAATTTAGTTTTGAACATAAAGCAAATGGGTGCACAAAAATAGGTGAAAATCACTGATTATTATTGAATACTTTACTGAGGTGTAAATATGGCCCTTAAAATATGAACAATAAAAGAGTTGAAGGAAATACTTAGGCTACTAACGCAAAATGCTGGCTGAAATCTATAGCAACTTCAAATGTAAATTAAAAATACTATTAGTTGCAAAATATCTGTGGTTTTCATCTGTGTTGGAAATTTGCAAGTGGCAATATTTTTACGGTTATATCTTAAGAACATTTCATATGTAGATTTGAAACATTTGGCCAGAAGATATTTTAAATGGCCTCCCAAAAATGGAGAAATTTTTACAATTCAGATTCAGAAGTTCAGTTTCTAAACCAAACATCTTGGTCTCAATCAAATTGGCATCAAAAGAAGGGCAAGGTCACCATCAGATATGTTTTTTTCTTTGGCTTGACATGTTCCTTAGGTTATATTAGTCTTTTCTGATGATAGCAGCCCTCCAAGGAAATATAGATGCATAAAGTTTATATATGGGATGAATAAATATATTGAAATTCTGTCCTCTAGCCTCATATCAAATAGTTTATTATGAACCTGTGACTCAAAATCTCTAGTTATCAAAAATGTTACTCAAAGTTTGTATTAATAGTGATTTCCAAATTGACGATAATGATGATTTTAGGGCTAAATCATGTATTTTGCTACCAAATCAATTTTGAACATAATGTAAACAGGTGTATATAAATTGGTGTCATATTGGTCGGTAGTATATATATTTTGATAGAATATAGTGTGACATCTTTTTATATAGTGTAGGTATTAACGTTTGATGCCTTAATATAGCTCACACGTGGTGTCAAGGGTGTTGGGGGTTTGGGGTATTGACCCAGGGAATGATATCACAAAGTAGCCAAATGAAATATATTGAAGATGAAAAATTTGAAAAACAAAACATAATATGTGTGTTTAACTTTATAAGCTACAAGTACATCCAGTAATGACCTGGGCATGTAAAAGGCATGCCTGTGTAACACAATCTACTATGACAAATGGCACAGTAGGCTTAAAGTCATTGTGCCAATCAGAAAAACAATGTGCCTATGGTGCAATGGCGCAGCCCAGAATTATCCCTGTACCTTTAGAAACTATGTACCTGTCATGTTGGCAAGACTTTTGTTATATCCCAACAACTTCATCGGGCCAAAAGCTATTAAATTCTGTATGAAATCATTCTAATGTGTTTTTCCCGAGCTTGCTTGTGAATTTGATTCTAACCTTCTCTTTGCCGAGCTTGCTTGTGAATTCAATTCTAACCTTCTCTCTCTGTCTGTCAAGCAAATTCCTACCACTGTATTGACATGGCTGAAGACAGGTTTTACAACACAAAAGCTTCCATTTTTACTACATCAAGTGGCACTGATGGGACTTGATCTCACGACCCAAAGGTTATGAGACCATAATAATACCATCATCCCAAACAGTCCATGGAAGCTTGGCGTTGTAAGACCTGTCTTCAGCTATGTCAATACAGTGATAGGAGCTTGCTTGCTTGCTATAGACCAGAGAGACAGAGAGACAATATTAGAATAAAAAACATCTCATCTTATATGTTGATTTAATCATAAGGCGCATTGCTGTAGTTTGGTCTAACAACTTAGCAGCAAAATGATAAGATACTTACTTTCCAGTCTTCCCGCACCACAATTTGACTGATTTGTCATAAGACGCACTAGCTATTAATCTTGTGTCAGGAGAAAACAAAACCTGTAAAATAAAAAAAGCAAGATGAATAATTATGATTAATATTGAATTTTAAAAAATCCATTTCTGCAAGATAACAGTCTATCAACATGGTTCAAAGCAGCATTTAGTCAATTCATGAGATGCAATCATTCAAATAATGCACTAAATTTAGGTGTCTTTAAGCCATGTAGAATAAAGAACATTAATTTACATTTGTTTTCATTGCAACTCAAATTTAGTGTTACAATATGAAGCTTGCAGCGAACCTGATTAACAGTCTGCATGTGTCCTGTCATTCTGGTGATAGGCTTCTTGTCTGACTCGGGGTTCCACAAATACAGTGTGAAGTCATCAGAGCCTGTGACCATTCTCTCCTCTCCCGGTCCCTATGAAGTGCAATGTATAAGCAAATTATTGATTTAAGTATGTGTATATTCACTGCTACATGTATATTGTTATCAAAACATCTAAACGTATTTTTTTTTTCAATTTGTTAATTTCAATTTCGAGCCCATAGACTCCTCATACTAAAAAGAATCTGAATACAATAAGTGAAAAATGTTCAGTTTAACAGAACTTTGAATATTGTTGAGAAGGGGAGCTCTTTCCATATTAATACATCATTTATGAAACACTTTTTCTCAAATTTATGCTCAATACATTTACTTTAAAGGGAATTCATTACAATATGTATGTTAAGTCTCTTATTGTAGTTATAACTATGTGAAAAATAGATGCACGGTAAATAATTTTACACATTGACAATTTATCATTAGATCTAAATGCATATTTCTTATCTTGTGTTATTTACCTTAGCTGCATCATATCTTTCTTTGGCTAACTTTGCAAGTTCTTCACCTGTAAACAATACATATAATCATATAATCATATATTGAAATGTTGCTGGTAATGATGGATAGAACCATCAGATAAGGTTTGTACCTTCTCCATATGATCAATCCAGATGCTAAGAAATCATTACTATATAACAGATTCAATATTGTACACACAAATGTATATGATAAATATTGTTTTATACATTAATAATTGTAATTTTCCCAAGGGCATGGATAATACATCAATTACAAACATTGTGGATTGTCTGAGTTTTATACACATTATACCATGTACCCTATATATAAAGCAATGTACATGTTATGCACAAGCCTTGATAACTAATTACATAAATCAATATGCTTTTTTGATAAATACAAGAATCCATATAACATCATTTACTTTAGCTGTATCTGTTTTAGTTCCCATTAATGAAACAATTTCATTTTACATCTTTCTTAGCTTTTTTCTGGTCATGTTTTATCATTACTTAGTTCAAGTCGTCAAGTGGACGTATCCTATCACTGCTGACATGCAGTTGCACCATAGTCACTTATTACTAAATCAAATACTATATCAAAATGCAGAATGATAAGGAAGGTGTTTCAGACATGAAGTAACGCAAAGGAATAGAATTAGAAATCAAATAGAATAGGAAGGTAATGCTTTTAAATTTTTATTCAATGTTGATTCCTTGATATTTTGTAATTAGTATTTCTATAATCAATACATATTAATAGTATTTTCTTCCACTCATTTTGTGCTATTTAGAATATTAGTACGGTAACCATGGCATCAAATATGGCAGAAGATTACGACATGCCGGACGAAGAAAAGACACGCCTTGAAAAATTGTCCGAAAAGCCATGTCTTTTGTATCTCACATTTATTGCTTTTTGCATTTATGGTATCATGGGCGTTACTTTTGACTGGCTTTGGGTATGTTTATCTATTTCTTATATACAGAAAAAAACACTCTACGTCTTAAATTACTACACTGACCAACTGACAATAATATCTTCTAATAGCTTATGTCAAACAGTGTGATTATACATTCATTAACAAAAGACAAAAAAGATCGGTGTTCTGCAATTATCAAGGACTAAGATCTACATTTGTATGCACAATGCAAAAAAAATCATGATTTGGCAAATTGATTTGTTACATAAGCTGTTGATAATTTGAGCCACACACCTCATTATGGACATAGTACATAGCCATACACAATGGCCAGATTGAACTTTTAATCACCCAATTAAAACCCAATTACATAACATAGCTAAAATGGTTGACCTATGTATACACACTACAAAATTATCTATGCCTACATATCAGTAAACAGATACATACATTATAATCTGTCTAATGATAAAGGATAATAGTTATGTGTCATAACGCATAACGTTGTGATTAGAACCTTGAAGTCATTAAAATATTGTGTAGTTCAGACCTGCCCATAATCATTTTAATTTTAACGTGTTTAAAACTAACATATAATAAAATCTTTGTTATAAAAAATTACTCTGTGTTTAATTCGAATTCGAATTCAATTTTGCTAGGTATCTGACATGTTGAATGTACAAGAAGCTCTTGTATTTGGTCCTCCAAGTGATGCTACGATCAACACACTCATTGTTATTGCAAGTTTTGGCACTGTTGCTTTTGGGTTTGAAGTGTCAAATTTCATTATGAAAGTAAGTTAAATTTGTAGCAATTCATTCTATGAGGTTTTAAATATGACAAGGTTTTAACAGCTTCTACTAGATAACTAAAGCAAATAATAGGAGTAACGATAATTCATATGAAACACCAAATTCATTCATTAACATGTTGGATGCTTCGAAAATAAAGACATTTGATGCTATTGTATTAGTTAATATCATCTCGTATAAAGTCAGATCTCTTAATTATTACGTTCCTATAAACATTGTAATTATAGATCATCTGGGGAAATATAAAATTATCGTTCTTATCATGGCATAAACATATTTTGATAGAGCTTCAAAGAACGAGAAGTAGAGTCCCTAGACTACTCGTTCACGATGAGAACGTACCCTGTACTTGATTTATGTTGATTGAATAAGATTTGGCATTTATAGTCTTTACATAAAAAGCTAGAATTCAAGAATACTAAAAAGTCTATATCACCATTATGTTATGGGTAACCAATATTAGTAGAATTGTTGTAGGTGAAAAGAGGTCATAAATTGGTTCCAGAGGATATAGCTCAGCTAATATCTCTTTTCGCTGAGGAAGTGCCTTCTATAACCCTCAATTACCTTCTGGCAGCCTGTAGAGAAGTACCAGTAAGCTATTATGCTATGGTCAAAGCCGGGCTTGCCATGTTTGGTGCTGGTCTTAGAGCAACTACAATGTTCTTTAATTACATCCAGGTAATTAACATATTCTAAGAAAAATTTATTCTAAAGAAAATGTGTAATTTTTCACACCTTTTCACCAATACAAGACTTCCCATACTGCATTACACTTAAATAATTTCAATTTTACTCATATTTCAGCCTCGTAAAAAAGCAAAAAGACATGGATTTATTCCATGGCTTTTCAGAACTGCAATCTTAGTTGCTTGCATATATAACTTCACTGGTGCCATTTGTGTGTGGATATTTACCTATCAGGAACCATCGGACGCCGGTTTGTTAACTAGCCTCCATATGATTTCTTTTTCTTTTAATTAGATCATTCATCCACAATTGTCTAAAATAGTACAACTTACAAAAAAAAATTGGGACAAGTTCAGTATTTTATTTTTACACACAGTTATTGAAAAAAACAAACATTGGAAGGCTATTTGGGCCATAACACAACAGGATAATACCTTGTCCACAATACAAAGAAAATCAATGGCTATAAATGTAATTTTTTTCTACAATACAAGCAAATATGTGATCCTGCCAAACATTTCGTTCCAGATGTTGATGGGGGATTCCGTCCTGCTGGTTCCGTTTCAAAATCGTACGACACAGATCGTTATCTGTACAAAGCTGGCGTCTTCTTTTCACATCCAAATTTTGCTCAGTGCAATGGCAATCAAGAGGATTGGGAAAAACAGCAGTTCAATTGGGCGCAACTTGTCGAGATCTATGACGTTACTGATGCGAATGGTGAACACGCATATGTCACATTTGGATATAATGCCACCGAGAATTACTTGTACATGAAGGTATGACTTACAGTAGAACCTCCAATTAAGCTATAAGACTACATCTTTACTGAGACCACCTCTGTAATAAGACCACTTTTCTTGGTCCCAAACCTTCATAAAGCTACCAAAACTGACCTCTGTATAGAGACCACCTCTCTATTGAGACCACCTAACACTGGTCCCAAAGGTGGTCCTAATAGAGGTTCTACTGTAATTGAATTTCATTTGACCGTAGAGATTGAAGAAAATTATATTATTTTCAAAATTATACTAAATATATATTTGAATAAATATCTAATACTGATATACTTTTGTTTTTTCCTCAATGAAGGTACCTGAAGTGGATAGAACTGGCATCACGGGCTATAAAGAAAGCTGTCATCAAGTAATTTTAGGTGGAAACTGCACTGTTAATGAACTTGATCCGAATCAATGTGATGCAATCAATACTTTTCAAAACAAATTCAACTTCACATTTTACTCTGTACCAAAAACAAAAACAATTGTATTTGGTGATGTGAAAGCAAATGTGTCTGCTTCGGTTGGTTCCTCCTGCCAGTATCCGACTTTAGACCCTGATGGCAGCCTCATCATTGGGAATGAAACAGTAGCAAAGATGCAATACTTCAGAGTTCGCCGGGAGGTTAATGATTCCTACATTGGTAACTTTCTCTATGATGACGACACAGATGGCTACCGGTATTACAAATATCCTGGTCGAGAAGAAGAGCAAGAAAACATTGTTAAGAACAACTTAAGATCTTTCAACGAAATCTTTCAAAGGTCATTTGACTCAGAAAATACAGAAAACCTAAAACAAAAGGTTTTTGAAGATGAAGACAGAGACCTATTAAATGTATTAGATGAATGGAAAACTGGGTACCAAAGATGTGACATGAGCGGAAGTCTCCGACCAAATCCAGTGAATCTTCAACCCGGTGACTGTTAGAATGAAATAATTGTTGATAAACTTCAACACTTTTGATCACAGAATACATCTATTGACATAAGTAGTCATTGTCATGATTTTTTTTTGTAATTTCTACAGATAATTTCTAATTTGGTGGTTTACATTTTGTATACAAAGAATAAGATATGAAATAAAAAACAGCTGGCTGTGAACCTTACATGTGATTAGATTTTTTAAATTTTTTGCTATCCACTAAATTATACCGTATACGACATCCAAGCGCCCAGGGCCGTTAAATTGAAATTTTCTCAAACTGGGGGTCGGCTATTACACGAGAGTGCAGTCACTACATAATTCTTAAGGACGTTTAAGAAAAAAAAGGTGGGGGGGGGCTGTTACACGAGGGTTGGGCACTTGGATGGTCGTATACGGTAATATAGCACACAACTAGATTCATGCTTAAAAATAAACTTATATTACCTGACAAATCATTTTCTTTGTGAACATGTGTAGCTTTTGAGGGGTCGAAGGCTCCCGTTCTCATGACATAATCCGTACTTAAGGACATGGTGTTGACCCAGTGGCCATGACCTTGCAATGTCCGACACATAACTCCCTGAAATTGAAACATTTTTCTTCATAACTAAGTCTCTGAACAACATTATTTTTGCACTAAATGTTTTCATTTGATCATTAATGTCTTGTGTCAACACAGATGTTCAAAGAAGGGTGTTAAGAGCCAAGCTGTAACATTTTTAAAAGATACACACTTTCGATATGACCTATTTCAATTCACATACCTACCAAAAACTCATTAGATCATTTACAGTAGAACCTCTCCATTAGTACCACTTGCTGGACCAACTTAAAGTGGTCTCAATGGAGAGGTGGTCTTTATATGGAGGTTCCTGTTGGAATCATTTTGAAGGATTGGGATCAAGAAAGGTGGTCTTATTATAGAGATGGTCTCTATAGAGTTGGTTTTAATTTGAGGTTCTACTGCACTATAACTTACATCTTCGCCTCTCCATACTTTTACTGTTCTGTCTTGTGACGCTGAATAAATGAGATTTGATCCTCCCCACTTGACACATGAGACAGTCTGCAGATGGCTGGACAGAACCAGCTTACACTGGTACAGCACAGTGTCCCAAATGCGAATCGTCGTGTCCTAACAACAAAGCACAATTTCTTTATGTAGACTCTCGTTAGTAGTAGGAATATCCATTTAGAGTTCTATTTGTTATACTATAATATACTTTCACACAAACTTGACACGTCGTCAGTGATTACACCAACTTTTTTTTTTTACTTTGGTCGAAGGGGAGCCACAACGTCAAGTTTGTATGAAAGTAAGTAGTAGTGTATCAAATAGAACTCTAAAAGCAAAATTTACCAAAAAATAAATGTAATTTTTTTATTCTAATAGTTTTCATGTATAAATTTCCATTTACATTTCAAGTGCGTTTTGCATTCATGTTGTACACTAAGCAGAAATCACATTTAGTTTATTTATCAAATTAGTCAAACCTTTGATGCGCTGGCCAAATAGCGACACTCTGGATCTCTGAAAATATTCATATTTTCTTGTGAATATTGCAGTTTACAAACTAAAATAATAATACATGTTTACAAACTTAAATAATAATAAATCGTATATCTAAATAAAAGTTACTAATGAAAAAAATATAATGAAATGGATGATTTTGTACCAGATGCTATATATTTCAAGATACAATAATAAAAGTGAATTTTAAGTTCTAGAAATTATAGGACCAAAATGATGAATAGTTACAAGTGAAGTGGCTTCCAAGCAAGTGACGTTATCCATTGCCGATGACCTGTTAATACTTTGCCTATTTGCTTCCCAGTTTTTGGATCCCAAATGCATACCTTCAAAAGAACAAATACATATTTTACAGTCAATAACTATATTTCAATACATCTGACTGCTTTCACATTTCTATCAGATATTTGCAGACATCGTTTGTCAGCCTGCAACCCCCTAGTGCTCCCAAACTCCTTCAATAAAAATTTCTAGCATCAAACAGGAGGTGCATTTTATCAACGTCCAAAACCCTGTCAACCCTGCTTTTAGGAATCAAAAAACTTACTTGTGAATTTTTACAGCCAGAAGCCAACTTTTTACCATCAGGTGACCAAGAAATTGCAAGAATCCAATGTTTATGTGCTTCATGGAAAAAAACACAAAAAAAAAACATTTATTTACAGCAGTTGTAAACTAATATAAAAATTACTATTTGACCAGTCAATCCTAGAGGAGTAAATCTACAGCAAAACAATTGATGTGAATTTTCATAAACTGTAGAATTAATCGAGACTTTACCTTTACATGTGAACTGTGGAGTTTCTGTGTAAATGTCCCAAAATCTAACTGTTGTATCTCCAGAACCACTTGCTAGGTACCTTAAAAGATTTGAAAGCATAATTACCCTGTTATCATAAACTTTACATGGTTACATTCTAGATATGGTTATCTATTTACAATGTTTCTCTTTGAGACTGAAAATATAAGAAAAAAAAAATAGTAAAAAATTTAAGTTCTGTTCTAGATTACAGACTGTAAAATGAACAATGCACATACCTCCCATTTGGACTGAACTGTATTGAAATAACAGCTTCCGCATGACCTTCAATTGTGCTTGTACATCTTGTAACAGCCCTTACTTTAAATACAGCTTGAGGTTGGTAAATAATATCAAGAACAGATTCTGAACTCTCAAGACGTTCCTTTGTCAATACCTTGTCTAACTGTTCTGTGATTTCAGTGTCATTTACAAAAAAACTGTAGGGTGTTGATTCATCCTGAAATAATAGTCAAATAATATTTTTCAATATATGTACACTGTAATTTCAATATTCATTTGTGCTTTAATTGATGTTTAAACCCAATAAACATGGTCACCTTTTGAAGGATAGCATTACAAATGAGTTGCAACTTATCCTGAGTTATATCAATAGGTAGGTCGAAGGGAGCTCCAGCAGTTTCCCCACTTTCGCTTTTCAACTGTGCTAATATTCTTTTCCCCAATTTATTTTGTTCTGTCTCTGCATCATCATCACCTTCTAATTTCATCTTTTTGGGATTACTTTCCATGTTGACTGCAATTAAAACATACTTATTCAATATTGTATAACAATGCATTTTAGTTTGAAAAATTCCTTGTTGGGATTTTTCTTTTAAAAGTATAAATACAAGCTTTCTTTTTTATTACAAATATATACATGTATACCATAGCTTCTTTATTCTGAATCTGATTACCTTCAGATATCAATGTTTTTATCTAGTTTGACAGTGGCATTGATAAATGGCACACTAGTGGGCTAGGTATCTTCTCAAAAACTCAAACAACAATGAAAAGAGCAGATAATGCTAATTGCTCTCAAATTGAACCTGCATATTCATGCTTCGAGGTATTGTCTACTAATGTTAGTCTGTTACTGCAATGGGTTTGAACATTCTACCAGTTCCCATCAGTGGGTTTTACCACTCCAGCCGCAGCAACATTTACGATATTCATCCCATAAAAATTCTCAATTGATTCCCATCAATTCTCCAATAGCAGGCCCTGGGATAGCAACTTCTTGAATTGAACTTTGTTACTATTTATGAATGATAAATTTCCAGCACCCTGCAAGTTGACTGCTTGACCACTACAATCCTGAAAATTCTAGTGGATTGGGACCATCATGGTCCATCCATAACTGCTATGATTTTAACAGATTTTCTTTTTAAGTTGATTTTTTAAAATCACTTATGTAAATATGGGCACCATTTTCCAGGGGCCACTTCCTTGTGTTCAGTGACCCTATCCATGGAAAAAAATGTGTTATATATATATTGGGCTTTTTCAGGTTCTTGTAAAAATTGAAACTTCTGAGGGTATTACATGTACTTGATTGGCAGCATACGGTGATAAACCTGCTTTGACAAATGTGAAAGTTTCATAAAGATCTGAGAGATATTCAATGTTAGCTAGAAGTTTCCTAATTCCTATACAGTCCTATAGTAAAACATCTCTTTTCATGGCCACATATTGTATACATATTACATAAGTTCCTTAAGTCAAGAATGTACAATAGGACTACATCAAAAACTATAGGAAATACTTGTCCAATATTTGTGGATTTCAAATGTCGGGGGGGGGGGATTCTAGCAGTACATTCACAACGTTCCATTCAAATAATCAACTTTTGAAGATAATCTTGTTGTTACAAGAACCTGCAAGCAGCCATACGATAAATTCTTTAGGCATTGCGCAATAACACCAGATATTGCCTTCTCATTATGTATTACTTCACACACTCTAGATAACATGGATCAGAATATTTGAGACTGCTGCTAGTGCTATAGTCTACGTGTAATATTTCTTACAGAATAATAATGTGAAGCATATCATTCTATAAAAATAAAATATAAAATTGCCTGGTTCTTGTTTTCACATTTCACAAATAAACTAATCATATTCTGTTTAAAGACTATGTACTTAAAATGATAAAAAATAATTGGATTGATTTTAAAAACAAGGATGGGTTTAAATTATTTCCATGGTAAGTATATTAATGATTGAAACTTGCTGAAATATCATCCAATATCCTACTAAAATTTTAGTCTCAAATTTGGCGGATCACGATATTCAGATTGTTTGTCATAAAAAAGTCCTTCTGGGATTGGTATCGAGCTACTATAGTTTTAGTCATAACATTAAAATATTTTTAGATTGAAATATAGACTGATATATGTGGCAGGGAACCTGTTGTTAATGATCCTCTGATATAAAATTTTATCTTCAAAGTTCATTGCCCCAAAAGACTTGAAACACAAACTTACCTAAAAAGGGGGATTTAACTAGCAGCATAATATTGAAAACAACACATCCATTCTGTAAAAATAATCAACTTTTAAAGCATTTTCAATAATGCAACCATGTATTGTAAGAACCTGTCATGCCATCTAACATGTAAATTCTTTTTTAGTGGCATTAGACCAAACACCAGATTGCCTTCTGATCATGTGCATTGCCAACAAACCAGAGACTTCACACACTCTAGATAACATGGATCAGAATATTTTGAGACTACAAAAATCATTTTAGTTGGATAGTCAGTATTAAAAATTTTTACAAAACAAAAAATAATGTGAAGCAATGTGCATTTGATAGGGTCAACAGCAGGTGTATTAGTATACTCGGTTTACAATATCGGTGAAATGACGTGATCAATCATGTATGACATCGTGTAAATTAGGATTTACTGGTTCACTTACATTTCACAATAAACTAATCAATTTGTTTAAAGAACTTTTAAATTAAAAAATAATGATATTTTTCAAAACAAGCATGGGTTTTAAAAACCCGGAAGTCGGTATTAAGCATAAATTAAAACTTGACATACTATGATTTAGTCTCTTTCACAGAGCTTGTTTTGATCTCGCTGGGATGATCGAGCTACGCCGTTTGCTGATTAGTGCAGGGAACCTGTTGTTAATGAAAACATTCATTGACCAAGACTTGTTTAAAAATGTAATATTCAAATTATTTTTGTTAATCATATACTGTCATGCCATCTAACATGTAAATAAAGGTACAACACATTATTTTCTATCATTTTTCAGACTAATCAACTGAAATAATCACTACATTATACACAAATCATTGGACAAGACCAAACAAATTAGGAATCTAGACTAGTCAAGTCTCAAGAGAGATCTAGGAGACTAGGAGAGATCTTAATTGTCTAGGCCATCGAGACACAGTCACAATGAAAATCAACCAGGGAAGGCCAGCCATGGCCATGCACTTAAAGGCTACTATAATAATGTATGTTTAGGTAGATATGCTGTCCCTGCCTCTGGTATTTCGATGCACATTCCACCAACATGTCAATTAGACGTCCTGCTCAAACTATGGGCAGTGTTCAAATTATGGGCACATCCAACGTAAGGTTGATTATTACGTATATCTCTACTGGAACGCACAAGTTTCACCTAAAAACAGTCATAGCAAGAGAAAACAACCTTTCGAGATTAATTGGCTAAATGTTTACTTAATGAAACAATAAGTTTTAATATAGATATTTGCTCCTGAACATCAGTAACTATAATTCATGCAAACTGTTGAGTGGTGTTTTCAATCAGGAACACGTTTTACGGTAGTCGCAACGGCACCTCGTGACCTGCCCATAACTTAATGTTTTAAACGTCAAAAGTAACCAGCTTTTAGTGATCACCAAAACATTTTTTTAAATATCTAATACTTAATGAGCGACGTTTTTGATCTAGTATTGGTCAATGTTTGTTTATTTATTACAGTTTAATTATCTGTTAAAAGTTTACATGTATTGTTATCATTATGAAAGAAATTACGTAAGTACTGTGAGAACATAAATAGTTTGAGCCCTACGTCGACACATGCACGTGTAAGTTTAAATTTGTATGTTGGAATGCCAGAAACAGTTCCTACCTTTGATGCCAAATTGAATCATATGTATACTAGCTTGACTAGGCAAAAATACGATCATGAATTGTATTTTTAAAATATGGCCTCAAACATTTCAAATTGAAGATATCTTGAATGTCTATGTTGATGCGATAAATAAATTTCTATTATGTTTGATTAATAAATATTGATAAACATATTCACAAATTTTGAGTTCATTTATGGATTTCTGTTTGCCAGTCTATACAATAATGTTTTTTTTCATTCTTAAAACTTTATTTCAGGTAAACCAGAAAATAGATTGATCTATTCATTGCTGTGAAATATATAGTTTGGACACTAAAATGAGTTCTGTCAGAGGATCCAGAGCACCACCATCCAGGGCCAAAACAAACAATTCACGGGCCAAATCAAGGAAATCTACTAACTCAGGGGTTTGTGATGATTTCATTGAATTATTTTATTAAATTTTGGTATCCATTTTGAGAACAGGAAAGTTTCTATGAATTTGAGATTCTTATGTCATACATCTAATGCGTAAAATGGTAATGAATAATGATCATATTCAACGGTAGATGAGCTACGTCATATCTTGCAATGTGGCTAACATGAAATAACTTGAGATTTACATTAATATACATGTTGCATGTAATTATTTATTTTTTGTTCAAGAAAGCATCATACAGACCATTGGCAACTGCGGGATCGCAGGGCACCATTGGCAGAGGCCTTGGACCTCCTCCTCCCGGCGGGCTTGGTCCACTTTCAGAGGAAGATGGACTCTCCTTATCAACCGTGTCCATACCAGTTAGTTTTATTTTTCTACAGAAGATCATTTTGCATTAGTTTGGGGTGTTTGGGTGATGGACATTGATGGTTGAGTGTAAATGATTATTGTTTTTAAAGCATTAGAGGTTAAAGCGATTCGAATATCATTTATCATCAGGGAGCCCACTATTTACTATACTTCTATTAAAAAGTTAAAGATAAGACAAAAGTAAGCTAGCTAAGATATTACAAATGATATTTACATTTGTTTGTGTGTAGAGAATATATCAGTTTTAACATACACTTGATAAACGTTTATAGATGACAAATCAAACGTTTGTGGCAAGAGACAGATACAAGCCTCCAGAAGATCCTGATCTTAAGAAAGCTATTAACACATTTCACAAGTTTTTAGATGAAACTGGAATTGAGAGTGTGTTTAACGACTTGTGCAGGGAGTTATTTGAGAAAGCTGACTTACCGTATAATCCATACCCAGGATTTGCACGGCGATTTAGATGGAAATCTGAAGGGTAATTTTTTCAAAAGTAGTTTTATGCATTTTGCTTTTTTAATTCTTTAATTGTATGTACTGCAAACAAATCTGTGAAACTCTTCATTTAAGAAACTCTACTTTCTTCAAAATATAGTTTAATTTTTTACTAGTTGACTATAAAATCAAACTATATTTTGAAATATTACGCTCTCTAGTCTCAATGGAATGAATCTAGTTCATGACTGACTCTACTTTCTGTTATTTCAGTTTCCACATTTATTCGCGGTTCAATGATAGGGAAGTATTAGATATGGCATGTGAGTGTATAAAAGTCTTTATGATCATTATTTTCATTTGATTTTGGTTCATTATTAAAGAATCAGTAAAATTGTAGAACTAGAATTAAGTTGGCATGAAAAAAGTATTAGTTTATACACCAAACTAAAGCATGTAGTACCTGATTCTTTGGCAAAACCTGGATATTTCCATTTACTGTTCATGATCTTAAAGATAAACTGTAAAACTGACAATGTTTGGACACGTGTGACTCTTTTTTTTGTAACCCTTTTATTAGACTACATTACACAATAAAAATAATGTGAATCAGATGTGAGGATTTTTAGCAACTAAGGGTCAGTGTGGAATACGCATACTGTTGTATCTTTTTACCATAGCTTTTCTTGATTTTATCTAGGTGGTCAAGTAATCGGATCAACTTATGCATTCGTATATCGACCTCTAGAAGCTGATGGTGCTTGGGGGATAAGGCAGTTGGTAGCAATGGTAAATGTCCATAAACTACACGACTATGAATGGATGGTTAACACATTGACTCCTACAGAAGATTCATTAGTGAAACCTAAAGGCTATTCGGTAAGTTTTTTTTCAATAAATGTGATATGAATCAATGAGGTCAATAAATGTGATATGAATCAATGATAATGATAAACTTAAAATGCATAATCAATATTCAGTGTAGCATATTTAACACATTTGAAATTAAGTATGATTTTTATTATAGAATCAAGTTATGGTCGCTCTCACTGGACCTGTAATATTCCATGGCACTTTTTACGAGACTATCGAAAACGTGGCGATACGAATGGAATACCTTATCACTGGACGTGATTTTGAAGTTGCAAGCAATGCATTTATCAAGAGCGTTTACAATGATATAATTAAGATAGAAAACAGTGAAAGTTTTCATATATTTTTAGGTACGTGGAACTAAATGCTTGCTGTATCATTCTAATTACCAAGAGATTAAAAATGTTCTATATTCTTTATTTAATTAGCCTATACAAAGATTGAGAAGTTGGGGTTTATTCAGATGAATTTGAGTATGAAAAATATGTGAATATTTCTAGGTGCCAATGTTTTGAGGAAAAGTTCTGCAAATGAATGGTATTATGACTTTTGGACTTTTGAACAAATTTTGGAAAATCGGGTATGCTTCAAATGATTTTAAATTATCAATTTATGAATACTTCACTGATTATCAAGGAAATAAAGTTTTGAAAACTAAATTAG
The DNA here is from genome assembly GCA_019095985.1 of Streblospio benedicti. Taxonomy (NCBI): domain Eukaryota; kingdom Metazoa; phylum Annelida; class Polychaeta; order Spionida; family Spionidae; genus Streblospio; species Streblospio benedicti. The sequence goes on from CM032660.1 coordinate 35,630,351, forward strand.
TCAAATTATTAACATCCTATGATAATACTGAATTCCTTCTCTTTTTTAGACAGAATTTTGGAAGGTTATGGCCGAAGTGGTTTCAAATAAGAAATACATTAATGCTGAAGTATGTTCTTTATCAGCCATTTAATCTTATTTATTATAAAATCTGAAATCTGTGATAGAAGATGTTCAAACTGGTATCACAATGTACAGTAGAACCTCTATATTAAAACCAATGCAGATAAAATCCACAAATGGTGTTAATGGAGAGGTGATCTCTTTTATAGAGGTTCATTGTACTGTCTTTATGGAAGTTTCGGATCACAAAAATTTTCTTATTATAAAGGTGGTGTGTTTATAGAGGTGGTCTTAACTGGAGGTTGTGCTGTAATACCTTTTCACCAAATTGACCATGAATCAACCTAGAAGCCCATGGGCTCAGTCATGGAATTTTAGGGTATTTAGATTTTGTTTTCAAATCTTTATTTTAGTGTGTGTTTTGCACTCAAAGGGAGCCTCAAAAGTATGCCAGAGGACAGAAACAATATTCTTTCAACTTTGTAGAAGTGGTTGATAATTTTGACAGCCAGGAAGTGTAAGTTCTTAGCAATTTTGAATACATTACTTAATATCATTATACACTTGTACACACTAAGAGTAAGCAAATTGAATTTTGTATAATTATGTTTATGTTAGAACTACATATATCACTCCTAAAATAGAAATTCAGCAATATTTTAAAGGTTTTATACAATTTTAAATAAAAGTTGTTGGAGTTACTAATAAAACTGGACTGATATTTAACTTCTTTTCCCTCCAGCCTCCAATATCTAACAGACTTTGCCTACATAACTCTGCATGAAGGGATCTTCCTTAAACAAGCTCATGCTGAAGCATATCTTACTATTTTTACACCACGTTTAAATGCACTGGATAAAGATTTAGAATATGATCCTGACGTTCCAGATTCTGGTAATTCACATTTCTTTTCCTTTAATGTATTGACTCCAAGCAGCAGTGTTTATATTTATATTTTGACATTGGACCATTACAATAACTGCAATGTTTAGTTTTTTAATCAATAGTTTTTCAATTAGAAAATCTTTGAAAATGTAGTTTCTAATCCAATTGATGTACAGATTAAAAGTTATATCATTACAACATGTGTTTACTTTGAAATGTAGTTTCTAATACAATTGATGGACAAATTAAAAGTTACATTAACACAACATGCGCTTACTTAGTATAGTCTGACCAAAAGCAACTGCATCAATGGATGAGATAGAATGATAGAATGTTTTTTATTGACAAATGTTACATTTGTAATTATGATATAGTTGCAAAATACATATTTATGCATGTAACACCCAGCCCTATGGGCTCAATTGTCATAACATATATACAATAATATATACAAATAATATATATAAATTAAAATAATTATCAAGCAGATTGACCAATAGTGGAATGAAAAGTTGAACATTTATTTATCTTTATATTCACAATTTTTTCTTTCATGGAAGATTTTCAAAAGATATTTTGCAAATGTTCTTATATGTTTGGAACTAAGTAAAGACAACTTTCCAATATCCGTCATATTCTGAAAGTTAGGAATATCGTTTTCAATACTGTTATAAAATTCTTGTCTAGATAAGTTGTAAACTGGACAATGAAAAATGAAGTGAATCTCGTCCTCAATTTTATCATCATTGCATATCTGACATAATCTTTGTGTGATTTTAAGATTAGTAAAACGACCTGTTTCTATACGAATTGGTAAAATACCCATTAGAAATTGGGCCACCATTGATCTTTCTGTGGAAGATAGGTTCAATTTAACATATTTTTCTACACCCTCTTTACACATTATTTGTTTATATAGTCTCAATTTTGGTTTCTTATCGATAAATCTTAACAGTGTATCATTATGTGCATTATGTGTGTTAAAAACATGTTTTTGAAAGGAGGCTTTGAGAAAATTACTAATGAAAGAATTTCAAAGCCAAATCCATTGATGCAGTTGCCTTTGAGCCTAACTATAGATAAAAATCTTCCACCTCGTATGATTACAAATTTGTATGTGACGTTTATTTTGCTTATCAGAATGGGAGATGACAGAATTCGGCCACTCGAGCCTTCATCCTTCTGCTGTACAGGCGGGAAATAGACTGGGAGGTGGGCAGAGACAAGGGGAGGATGCTCCTCCACCCACAATACCAGAGGAAGAAGATCTGCAAGAGGACAGTTTTATGGGTTCTAGAGTCTCAATTAACAGTGAAACTGATGAAGCTGGAATCAAAAGGTTTGCACGCACTTTTTAAACCGGAGCTTTAGTACATACAATGTTTTGTGTAGTATTCATTATTGTAGTTACCAGTCTATGAAATTCAACGCGAGTCATTTATTAATGAGAGATTACAGTTATGTAAAAAAAAAATTTATTTTGATGATATAAGTTATGGTTTATTATATTTAAGACAGAAAGACAAGAACAGGTGAGTCAAGAAGTGTAGTAGTTGAAAAGTGTTTTGTTGAAGTTATTTTTCAAATGAGTACTTATCTGTTAATTTTTACTCGCAAAAGAGGAAAAAGTTATTTTTCTTGAATCAATATTGTTCTCATTATAGATAAGTTATATATGACCACAAAAACAAAATACCTGTTAAAAATAGTCATAGGACTGATATGTTTAAATGGAGTACAGTTGCACATGTTTATCTCAAACGTGATGAGTAAAAGAAAAAGCATGAGTCATACTAAATTTGGAGTTATTTAAAAGGGTGCTTGAGGAAAGTAGATCAAGCTTGAAGGTGGTAAAAATCACATTGGGATACATAATGTTTCTATGAAAATTCCTGCATCGTTCATTTGTCGTGTTGTGTGTCCTGATAACTTTGAGTTCTATTAACTTAACTTGAGATCATCACTCAATTTCCTTCAAGTTCAAGTCTGAGCAGCTCGGACTGTATAAAGTATTCATTCATATAGTGAACTGTATACTATTGTCAATCTGAGAAATAATTGCTCACTGAAAATGTTTTAGTAGATGAACTAATAGATACTCATTTTTTTCTACTGGTCCATAGGTTTCGCCTAGGTGACAGAGAACCAAGGGATCGAACAAGGCAGATCAAATTCAATGGATTTCAAAAAGAATCTGCTGGCATGGGTCCATATGCTTGGCAGATAATTGCACCTATAAAGTGAGTGTTGTAATAATAAAGCCAAAGTTGGGAAAATATATCTATATTTAATAGATTTAATGGTGAAATTGAATGTGATGAAATATTAATTTTGTTACATATGCCAAATTTAATAGGTAGATTCTTTACCCGTCCTCTCTTGAATTCAATTTTAGAAAATCTTTTATATTCAGAAATGATTCAGAAAGCTCTAAATTTGTGTTAATAACAAGACCATTTTGTTGATTTTTCAGATCAACTTGGCAGCGCAGTATTGCCCGCTCGGAACTAGCTGCAGAATTCTTTGATGTGTGCTTTTATTCATTAATGCTTTACGCCCTAGATCCGTAAGTGAACTATTCCCATATGACATATGCATATTCTTATGATGTTATTTAGCAACAAAGTTATCTTTGAATGCTTTAATCTTTACATACTAGTTAATGTATTTTAGTGTAAGTGATAAGTGAGTACATGTATTTATTTGCAGACCAGCTTACAATCGTCATATCATTATTGAGATATTTCGAGCGCTTCACAGCACAGCATCCCGATTAAATCACTTGATGATGATCAACAAAACTGTGAGAGATCTGGTTCTAAAATTTGAAGGAGTAAGCCATAATTGATTTTGAATTATTGATAATTGTCATTAATTAGAGAACTGCATTTCTCTTTATATCTAGAGAACCATTATTGGTAGATGAACATATTATCCAAAGCAGGTGGTTTCTTTGATGAAAATGTGGCTGATTCAAATGAAGGTGTCTTAGTACCATGTGACATATCATTTTCAAGCTTTATCTAGATGGCTTTGTTTACTTTTTTTTAGTGATATACCATGTAAAATCTTGCAGTTGTATTGATTCGTAATTTTAATTGCATGTGTTAAATGATACACTTGTGTTGTATATCTAACTAGTTGACAAATTGTGATTTTTCAGTTGGCACAGTCCAGAGTTGTAAATGACCTGTTTGCTGAATATAAAGAAGGGATGATTATGCTTTTTAATGAGGCATTGTAAGTTAATGAAATGTGAAATTGATATGTTGAACATTACATAAATGGATAAAAATGTAAATACATGTGGTGCACTTTGTTCTCAAACACGTAATACACAATGATTTATTTTTAATAGTGAGTGTACACTACAAGTTATATGTAAAATTTGTAATGAGTACAAGTAGTAAGTGATTTCAATGATTACTAATCATGTTTGTATTTATCCTTTCAATAGAACCTAATTACCTTAATCAAAATATGATAATGAACACAATTAGTTCAAGATTGTGAAGATATTTTCTGCATTCAATATTTCAACTTTAATATTTTAGACACGAAAGAAGCAGTGACTACATGGCTGCAAAACATGCAATTCTAGCAAAACTTGAAGACATCACTAACTTAGAACAAGGCTCCTCAAATAGTGTGCCTCTAATAAAAAGGGTTTGTGTTTTGGCAATTTAACACTATTATTTAACGCTATTTTCATATTTCCAAATGTTGAAATCATGAACGGTTGGTTAGGGATTCATGACTAGAAGCCTGTGGATGGAATAAATTCATCGGGTTTCTTTTGTACTATGACAACATTGATCTTTTGATAAACCCATAGAGTTTTTACCTTAGCAAATATTTTCGACCTTGTCTGTCAGACAGTCTTTTTCAAGCTGACGTCATACAGGATGACAGGATGTGATGTCCGGAAGTAGGTCAGTGTTTGGGGGGTGGGGGGGGCGGGGGGGGGGGGGGTGCTGTCCCTGTGAGCAGCCCTTGGCTTTAGTAGGGTGTTATACGCGTGTGATAAGGTGTATGCACCTTCATCTCGGTTCATAGTCTTGTAAGAAGCCTGTGGGTTTGTGTCTAGGTAGGTGTTTGGTGATGAGTGTTGAGCAAACTCATCCTTTAAATCAGCTACTTATTGCTCTATGGATTATTTTACCATGTTGTAATCATGCAAATTCAACTTACTTTTCTGAATCAATAATTTACAAAAAATGCCTGCGTCTGTCTTAAGGTAATGCCTATTCATGCATGTATTGTCTTATTTCTTATTTCCAGTCTGCTGACTTACTCAAAGACTTGAATTCCTACGTGCTTCCAGTTCTTGTTCATTTGTGTGAAGATTTAGTAGCCATGAGTCCATGGTGGTCGGTAAGTGAAAAAGTTCATTTAAATAAGTTTTTAATGTAAATTGTTGCTGATGATATATTTTGTATACATAATTACTATTGTAATTTTTCTTTTATGTTTGAAAGGGCTTGCTTGAAGAGCTGAAGCATGCCTATGCAGACGAAGTTCCTCAACCGATAATTAACATAACAAATAAAAGAAGAGATAAGGTACTATCACCATGCCTAGGTTGAAATCGTACTATTAAAATTGAATCTATACTAAATGTATTGATAGTCAATGATAAACGAACATGTTTTACAGATATTTTATTTCTTTCCTTTGTGGGAATAAATGAATCTAGCGCTGCCCTTTGTAATCTAATTTCTTTTTTTGAAGCAATTATAATACAATAAAACACACTGTATGATATAACTCGCTTCAAACAACAAACTGTTTTTTTTCTTCTTTATGACAGTAGGAGTTAGTTGGTCTGTACATATTGGTAACTTCGTTGATAAATTACAATATTGTAAAATTATTACTTTCTTTGCTTGATATATAAGGCGCCACCACAAAATCGTAAAGCACAGCAAAATTTTGAGCCACCTACAGAGCCTGTTTATACTCATGGAGTAGAAGAGCTTGAAATTATGCGTCATGAACAGCAAGTTATCAATGTTGAAGATGCTGCTGAACAATCCAATGTTCCTAAATCAGTAGCAAAGGAGTCAGTTTTCTTGAGGGTAAATATGATTTTGTTGTTTCTTATTTTTGTGAACAGTTTTATCTATTTTTTGATACATTAGAACCTCCCATTAGGACCACCTCTATAATGAGACCATTTTTTGCAGTCCCAAGCCTTCATAAAGAAACCATCACCAAACTCCATACAGAGACCAGCTCTCTATTGAGACCACTTAAGGCCAATCCCTGGGGTAGTCTCAACAGAGAGGTTCTACTGTAATTTGTTTGTAAAGACAATAAAGAGAAAATAAAGAGGTCTCAGATTTCAGAAGAGAATTTATTGTACCCTAAACATCCGTGGAAGGACCCATGGCCACACCCTTATATAGTTTTATCAAATATCAGCACTATTGAGATATCACTGTAGCACACAAAACCCCACACCCTAAGTTGACCGAAGTTCAATCCCAAAGACTGTGGAGTAGTGGTATTACAGGTTATTTAAAGTCATAGGTAGATCCAGGGTGTGCAGATAGCAAGCACCCCCCTACTTTTCACCCCAAAACTTTCGTTTTCATGGTTTTTGTGACATGATCATGAGCTTTCAAACATACAAAACCCATGAAATCAAGTGGTTTTCAAAAAACCTGAAATCTCTGCATCCGTTTGTGAAGGTTGTCTATTTTATAACATAAATAGCAGGATTAGAACACAAACGTCAATGGAAATACTGGAACATGTACATATATATTTTCAAATTATTTTGGACATTGATTCATTATGATAAAAAATCCTCACTTCTTATTACAAGTACTGTTTGTTATTAGAATAATTTACATATTTTCAGTATACAATTGATACACACCTTGACAAAGTCTGGCCTAATTTTTTGATAGATATATTGTTTAGCAATAAACTTCCTCTCAATCCATATCCAAAGTTCATCACATATCTTCGCCAAAGTGCTATGAGGTAAGTGCACAATTTCAAATGTTCTATAACATATTGGACTCTGCACTTTTATGTGTATGAAGGAAGGGATTTTATTAATATGCAGCAACAAATATTTTCAATGTCTATTGCATTTATTCCATTTCATAAATCATGAAAACTTATAACATTTTTTGTCATATATATAATGCATGTGTTTGAATTTTGCATTTTGAATTGATGTGAATCTTCATTTAAAACAGCGCTTTTCTGTTTTGCTTTATTACACATATTTCCTCCAATTTAGAATGGACTTATGCTATGAACCTGATGAAAAGGTGCTGAAAAAGTGCTTACATGGCGCTGCAAGAGTTGAGGATGCGCAGAACTTTGTCTATCACATTCCTGGATGCGATGCTCACGGTGAGGTTTGTTAGCAGAGTTTGAGATGGTTGGGTTCAGTTGAATTATGTTTTTATTATCTATTTAGAATTTGATGGTCAATATATATTTATGCATAACCAATTTGCCATTAGTAAAAAAGATTAGTATTAATAAATTAATATATTTAATCATTATTTTAAATAGGATATTTGAGTCCTTTGCAAGTTTTGGATACAACAACTTTTACTGCACTTGCTCCAAAAGTACAACAATTTTTTAATAGAAATTTCAATAAAAGAAAGGGTGTGTATAGAGTAAGTTGAATTTTATTTTTCGTTTTTATGTTAGAAAAGTATTCTTCTGAACATAAATATATCGAAGAGCAAAAGAAAAATTCTAATACGGTGGAGAAAAAATGTATGATTGTAATGTCATTTTATGAATGAATAATCTGTGAATAATAGACATTTTGAACAGACCCTGTTTTGTTTGTTTGTCTGTTTATTTGACTCATAAATTATGTACACACATTAATTTGTGTGTCAACAGATTGCCTTGTGCACAGCAATAAGTGGTTTCACACCATTGTTTGGAAAGATGGACCCATATCTCAAACAGATTGAACTGCATGAGCATTGCTACATCAAAGGTCCTGATGGCTGTTATGGTGAAGGAGTTCAAATCTATAGCAAGATTGGTAAGAAAACCTTCTTTGTTTCCTTTGCAGTGTGACAGGCAGCGGGGCACTAGTAATCTATGAAAAATTTTAAAGTGAATATATTGCTTATCCTTTTGTACATATATATTTTAAATACAATGTGTTGAACGAAGTAAAAAGATGCACAGCACATGTGATGAGGTACAATATATCTCAAGACCACTGTCTTGAGATATATTGTACCTATTATATATTGTTGAGATATCTCAACCATCCAATATGCAAATATATTCATAAGGCATATGTCATCTAGGCAGCCGAACCACAACCTCTGAATGAAGAATAACTAGTGCCTGCTCAAATAAACTTGGGATTTGATTGATTGATTAATTGATAAAACTCTTGATTTATCTACGTGCATGTACAATGTATATTTTCTCATGTACAGTTCACAAGCACATGGTAGACTGGTATCGGCAGGACTCATCATTCCCAGCACTTGGTGTGTACATGGGTGATGAAAACACGCGATGGAGTCTTGATGAATTATACGAGAAAAAAAAAGCTTTTGCTTTTGAGTTTGAAAATCACATCAATAAGCGAGAACCAGTTTATTGTAAGGTAATCATAATTTTCAAAACAATTTATTGCACAGTCGTTGGCAATTGAATTTTAGAAAAATGTGTCCATGAAAATTTTTGTATGCTGTTTTTATGGCCATTCATTAATGAACATGAAATAGAAATATTAAAAGTCTTATTATTGAACTATAGGCTTTCCTTATAATGGATGGATGGAGACTTGTACCTGTTGTCAAACGGTTCCACCTTCACTACGTTAATGAAGAAGAAATTTTGTAGGTTTAAAACATATATTATTCTAATTTAAAATTGGAAACTTTTTTATTCCTCACTTTAATAAGCTAGTCCTAATTTCTGTTGTCATTTTTTGTTGTTAATGAGAAAGATATGCATAAGAATAATAATCTGCTTCCAGCTATGAAGTGTTTTATAAGGATAGCATCGCCAATTTATACCAAAATGTCTTCTTAGATAAAGAAAAGGTAAATACATGTATGTTTTGCCCATTTAAAAAGTTGAAAACTTGGTTAAAATATTAAAGATTGTGTTTGAGTTCCTTAAAAAGATCAATTACATATGTTAACTGCTACTATAATAATTCATTTTGATTAACTTGAGCTTCATTTAACGTCATTAGATTCATTAACTTTATTTTTCTGTTCATTCATTTTTCTTTCTTCATTGTCAAGGCTGCCTTTCATCACATGTATGGAGGACCTTCAAATCGATCAAACCCTCATGGTTCTGCTAATTTGCGACTAGCACTGAGATCTGTTGATGAAAAAATCCTGGAGGATGTTAGATCACAAAAATGGGTCAATGCTAGTCGATGGTTACTTCAACGCAATCTCATGACTCAGGTAAGAAATTATTACCCACTAAAAATATCCCGAAGAGAATAATCTTGGATTATTGTCGAACAGTTGATGCATTTTCTTTTTCTGATGCAGGGTACGTCAGTGATTGTAGAATCATGGAGGATGTTACACAGCATCGCAGCCCAACTTGAGTATACAATATATCTCGGAAGATCTATTCAAGATATGGTTTTGTATGCTATGGAATTGAGGTCTACTGTGGTCAATCTGTATGTCACAGAAGAGACATACAAGCAAAGATTTGATTTTATAGTTAGTAAAATATATTTTGCTCTGTTCATTTTTTAAATACTTTATGTTGTTAACAAAAACTGTTGAAAAAGAAATCCAAGAACTATTAATTAAGTGACAATCATTTTTTTTTTCTTATTCTGACAAATCTATGAACACTATCTAATATTAAAAAAAAATAGAGCTAAAAAATTATACATTTGGCAACCCATTACCTATTTATTTTTTAGATAATTCAGCATTATTTTGAATCTATTCTTGTCAAATAAATACATTCTAAACATACCGGGTGACTAGCCATATGATATTATTGAGCGCATGTATACATATATGCAATCATTGAATCATTCGAATCCTATATTCTTTATTTGCACAGACCCTAATTATTCCTCAATTTGACCTGAAACTGTGATGTTTGTTTTAAAATGGATGATTTAGCTAATATTAAAAAGTTAATATATATATATATTTTTTAATCTATACAGGAATTAATTCTTGGCAAAACAGCAACTGCATTTCGTCAAAAGATGGAAAACGTTTGCAGAGGTTCAACTACTATGGCGGCTAGATGCTTGGCAAGATTATGTCTCATGAAATTTACAACTTTTGTTGAAAGAGAGGAGTCTACAAATCAAATTTATGTAGATATTGAACTTAAGGTATGTCGTACTCTTAGCTGTCATAGCCCTAGATGCAAACATTATAAGGTCTAATTTTCAATGTTATAAAAGTCATTACTAATTGCTTATTTTATATTTCAGTCTGTGACGGTTATGGAAGAAATTTGTCAAATGTTGCAGCAACTTCAAGATGCTTTATCTCATGACGTTTATAATATCAGTCCTCAGTCACAAGCTCTTGTCAAGTCCATTAAAGCTGAAGCTAAGAGGCCAAGCAGCGTAGAATCTGCTAAGCTTGATGACCATCTTCAATACACTTCAGTTCCACAAACAAAGAAATGGGATACCGTAGACAATTGGGATAATTTCTAAAAATTTTAAATCTCAAGAGAACACTTCTCAATGATTTTATATTGAACAGAATGATTATTCAGGGGTGTGGGGTGACTGGGTTACTGGTGTGCTAATGAGACATCTGCTTTGACTTAAAATTGTCTCGGACATGGACATACAGTTGTACTGCCTGGAGCTTGTACTGGTCATAGATTTGTCTGAATTATGTTGTGTTGGTTCACAATTTTCATGGGAGTCCTTGAAATATGGTATATTGTATCAAGCTAAAGCATTATATAATGGTATTTTTTAGTTATGATAAACTGAAACTGTGATAATGTTTGTGTTTCGAAATGGATGATTTTAATATAATGCTCATTCAAAAAACTATTTTCTATGTAAAAACTAGTATTAATAGACGATGCCTAAAATGGATGGAAATTTAATAATGCCCAAAATACAGCACATTGCTTCTATCAAAGCATACCTTTTTTTAATCATTGAGCATAACTTTTAAAGGCATGTGTATTTTTTTTTACATTCACTATCGCCCTGGTAGTATGTCGTATAGGTTCAAAGCTTTTATCGTATCCATATTCTTATACTAGATCACCAATCGCTAAAACCGACCATGCACATAAACCATGAATTTTACGTGTGACGTAAAATTTGGTGACCTCTATTTCGGGGGAGTTCACATCAGACGTACATGTAAACTCAGATTTTGTGAACGGCCGAACTGTGCAATTGATGCTCTATGGAGAGTGGTGCTGTCTTCTTGATGTTAGTCGTTCAACAAATTGTGACGATAATTCCTCGTTTCAGGGCAGAATCACTTTATATACTTTGATCATACTTGTAGGGAATAATAACAATTGATAATATGGATTAACGATAGATATGTATTTCCAGTGCTAATTGTAGACATAAAATCTGTAGAAGGATATGCATGGGTACGCAATCATTTTGACTGACAATCCACAAAATCTGACATGGTTGACAAGTAGTCGTTGGGCAATTTATTGCATGTATGATAACAAATTAATTCTTGAATATTGAAATATTGGTGCATGAATTACCTGTATGTGTATTATACAAAATGTATGTAGTAACTAGTAATATAATAAAGAATAAAACAAAGTTTATTATTTTTTTTTTATTTAATACATTTAAAATACAAACACAAAATATGAAGGTTTTGATGTTGCAAAGCCTTGAACATTCAATGAAGACCATTAACCCATCATTGAGCGTTCAAGGCGTGACTGTTCATAAATTTAGAAAACCTTCGTAACCAATTATTTTTTTCAAAGTAAAGCTGTCATTTACTCCCAGTAATCTGAACAGTTAATCTGAAATTGTATTTTCTCAATCAACAAATGTACATACCATTAATCATCTTGTTTTGGCGAATATTCAGCCACCAACCTCGATATTTTCACAAGCAATTTGAAAGGCTAGGTAAAAAAATATGTACAACGAACGTATTTTTTTACAAGTAAATAGAGGAAGATAGTAACCACCTATTGTCATGATGGGGTTATGTATACTTATACAACCGCAATGTAATTTAATAGTAAAAACCAAAGGCTTTATTTATTGCATGCATAATGCATTGCATATAGTAAAAAAAAAACACAAAAAAAAAACAGAAATGTTTAATAAAAAACTTGAAAACGAATAAAGTTCATACACTTACCTCCAACACCATTCCTTTGGACCAGTTCAGTATTAACATGTCTGATTTATAGTAACAAAAATTAAACCTATTCTAAATCTTTAAAAAAAATTATATCTTGAGCCAGACTTACCTTTTTATTACAGAATGCCACATCAATCAAGAATCGTATGTATATATTAACATCATCTGCATGTTGGCCCAACATTCTAACTAGTATGATCTATGGTTGGAAATATCGCCATCTGTGACATACAGGACAGGTGACAAAAAGATCTTCTGCAGCAAATTTTCGCACTGCTTTAGCCCATACACCACATGCATGCCAAGTCATGTTATAAATATCATAATTGATCTCAAACTAGTGATAATATTACATATACGATAAATATATACAGTTAACAAAATTTGTTTGTAATCTATTTCCAACACAGCACTATTCAATAATCAACAAGCAACTTTGGTGATAAATTATGTACAAGTGCATTAAATCGAATACATTTTTCTTTTGTTATCAGGTAGCGTATCATAATTAAGGAACATCTTTCCCATCCTCTCCATTATCTGAAAACAACTCGCTTCTGCTTTTTTTAAGCAAATGAAATAAATTCCTGCAACAGCACCCCACCCCCCCAAAAAAAAAACAAAAAACAAACATGGACCTAGTGTAGTACTGTACTTAAGAAAATGTTCAGATGATATCTGGTACTACGCAAGTTCAACAACCTTAACAAGCATGGTATGTTATGTAATCACACATAATAATACAGAATTCATGGACTCTGACACTTTTTTTTTTTTTTTTTTCAATTTAGATATTTTTTTCCTTTATATTTTATTCATATAACTGCATTGAACATAGAATTTTAATAAAACAAACAAAGCATGATCCTTCAAAGACATACATATAAAACTGCAAATGCGTGGGTGCATTCTTAGAATGCAAACAATCAACAAATAAGTTAAAAACTTTGCAATGGTAAAACAGTTAAACTAATCACTTCATAAAATGAAATTGATTACAATTCGCTTGTAATTATTATTTGACACTTAAAATTTTGATCAGATCTGATCTCATTTTAGATCTTTGAGAGATCATGTCTTAAAAATACATGTATTGTCATCATCTAATTTATCTATTTTTCTATATAAATCTTGAAACAATTATGGTGTATTTCCATTTTAGCATTGGCTTCCCTTCTCAAAAAATGACCAAAGGTTGGTAAAAATACTATGCTGATTATAAAAGATTTATATAAAAATTAACATTTATACTTCAAAAAATTCCCACAATCCATTATGCATATCATCTTTTCAACGGTATCAGACAGTGATATAGCAACAATTTATTTTCTGCTTAAGTACTATTTCGAATAGCTATCAAATATCCTTTGAAATTAATCACTTGGAATAGCTGCATGCAACCCACATAAGAAATAGGAAAATTTATGGGTAGCCTATACTTCACTGATCCAAGAGCAGGAAGACGTCATTTACGATTTAGTTTAGTCTACTGTTTTGGGGACATATGCACCCTTTTTTTCTCAACTTCATTTGTAATATAATATATCCTACGTGGGAACAATCTTTCTTGTGTCAGTTTGGTGTTTTCATTTGGGGCACATACACCCTATTTTATAAGTTTAAAAACTTATCAATAGGCACACAATATTCCTAGTACGGCGTATAATATACAACTCGTCTAGCCCTAAAACGTCCACCTCGTGCTCTTGGGGCAAAACCTCCATAACCTCCTCCATATGCCGCTCCCCGCCCTCTTCCTCTACCCCGTCCTCTAGGAGCTCCCCTGTCTGTAGAACTGATGCCTGGTCTATTTGTCCTTTTAGCGGAGACCTTAATCTGTCTGCC
>CM032660.1:35644579-35769336 GCA_019095985.1 Streblospio benedicti
GCATTTATCTTGGGCATTGGAGCGGTCAATTGAATTGAATATTGTCCAAATCGGACTTGTTGCTGTATATATCATCATCTATTATGGTGAAAATAAGAAACTAGACAGTCTTCAGAATGTGTTCTGTAAATGTGGAAACGTTCTGATGAAAATCGTAAGAGCTACTAAGGATAATAATTTTATGTCAACAATGGAAAGCTGCGAATGTTGAGGTTTGTTTGGCGGTTGTTTTGTTTACACCTCTCAGAGTGCACGCTGATTGGATGGCAGACGCATTTGATCGACAGGTCGAAACTATGAATATATGCGTGCTTCCATGGCCGAGTGGATAGGGAGTTGGACTCGTGACCAGAAAGTTGTGGGTTCGATTCCTGATCTGGTGGTAGATGTGCAAACTTACCCCTAACAGGTTGCACACTGCTCTGTGATACCTACACGTTAAATAGGTACAGCTAGGCGAGTAATTAGCAAGTGGGCAGGCAAGTGAATGCCAATTTAGATTGATAAGCACGTCTGCTCTACAGTAGCAGTGATGTACTGTATGCTCCCCAGGGAGTTGAGAAAGATATAGTCTGATAAAGATGCCAATGACCTGGTGTGAATTTAGAGTCATCTGATGCTGCATAGCGGCGAAGAAGAACATAAACCAAGACATTTACATTATATATATATTTTAATGTTATGCTTTTTCTTTTTCTCTAGCTCCAAAATGTGGGCATCAATGCTGCCAACATCGGGTTTTCTACCCTCACAATGGAGTCGGATAAATACATCTGTGTGAGGGAAAGAGTTGGAGATACAGCTCAGGTTGTCATCATTGATATGGCAGATACTGCAAACCCCATCCGAAGACCTATATCTGCCGATTCTGCTATCATGAATCCTACAAGCAAAGTGATTGCTCTAAAAGGTAATTGAATAACAACGTAAACCTATTCATGGTAATGTTCAATAATGCTGAATAATGTATTTGTAGACTGAAAGCATATCTTAAAATCCAAGGAGGACAACAATTACCCGATTTTTTTGTTAAATTGAAGAGTTGAGCAGCAGCAGCAGCAGTTCTTATGATTTTTATTCTCATCTGATAACTGCGGTGTGAATTGAATCGAAAAATTGTAAAAATTGTTTTATTAACGTTTTCGGTGTTGAAGCACCCTCCTCAGATATATTGACCACCCAATATATTTGAGGAGGGTTGCTTCAGCACCGAAAGCGTTAATAAAGCAATTTTAACAAATTTTTGGCTCTATGCACACAGTAGATATCAGACGAATAACAATTATGATTATTTAATGACAAAAAATGTACAAATAAATACATGTAATGTAATCTATGTTTTTAGCTGGAAAGACCTTGCAAATTTTCAACATTGAAATGAAGAGCAAAATGAAGGCTCATAATATGACTGAGGAAGTCCAATTTTGGCGATGGATCTCCGTCAACACGATTGCTCTGGCCACTGATAATGCTGTTTACCATTGGAGCATGGAAGGTGAGTACAGAGACAGATTCATTTCTTAGTGAGAAATTCTTGTGCGAAATATGTATGATCATAATACTTGTAATGTATACAGTGTATTGAAAAGCGCTGAATGGTAATTTATTTTTCATCTAGAACATGCTGGAAAACCAGGTATTATACATATTTGGAGTGGTTTACTTTAGAAATTTATAACAGTAATGGTTAAATCTTTGTTCATTTAGAGTGTACTTTCAGGAATAATGGTGAAACTGGTTTTGGTCATTTAATTATTTTATTTTCATGTCAATCAATTTGTGATGGTAAATGTATTTCGGTTTATGGTCATCAACATATTCAATATTTGATTACTTACTATTTACTTTTTATTAATTGAAAAATGTTCCCTTTCATAATGACTTTGGGGGTGATTGTCAGTTTGTCAACCATGAATAATTATCTATTAAAGATTAAATGAGGCAAGCTCATGAATACACTTTAGTGTCAAAATTTGGTTTTGACTGTTAATTGAGACCAATCTAACGGCTTTAGAGTGATTGGTAAACTTGCTTTTAACTTGTAGTGTATTTAATGTAAGCAGATGTATTGGTCACATTATTATGATCTTTTTCCAATTTCACTTCAGGTGAATCCCAGCCCCAGAAGGTTTTCGACCGGCACTCTTCACTGGCCGGCTGTCAGATCATCAATTATCGTTGTGATGCTGCCCAAAAGTGGCTTCTACTCATTGGAATCTCAGCTCAGGTAAGCTATAGTGAACAGGGATGTTGCTGAGACTTTAACCAAAAGTGAGTGCAATAACTTGAGTGTTACTATTTCTCACTCTTAGGTTATCGTGCTATAGTTAGTATAGTTAAAATGTTTAACTGTGGAAAAATTGGGTTGATGGTATATTAAACTGGTAATCATGTTGTAATCACTTATGATTATTTAGTTTTGTAAATGTGAAGACACCATAGATTCAGCAGTATTTTATTAATTGTCTTCTTTCATGCTATAGACTATGATGTACAAATACTAAACACTTGTTTTCTTTCTTCATCTTTGATTAACGAACAACACAAATATTGTGTTCCATTCAGACTGAGAAGAGAGAAGAATACTTGTTAATATGTGCTGTGTATTTTTCTCGGCATTCCAGTCATATGACCATGCATGTTCAAGCTAACACTGTGCAGATGCTGTGGTGTTGTGCAACTTTGCTTTTATTGTAGGGCTATTCTTCAAGCTGTATAGTTTACATATAATTGAGATTTTATTTAAGATCAACTTTTCCATTGAACAAGAAGGAAATGAAAACATTGCTTTTCAGACAGGCAGAATGCTGAAAATGTTTCATATAGTTTATATTTATTTGAATTAGTTCAAATGTGATCATCAGTTTATGTGATTCAGCATATATAGTGTAGAAAAAAAATCCTGCCTTTTATAAGAAATGTTTTCTTTATCTTCAGACACCAAGCAATGAACAGGTTTGCTTCTCAGTTATAAAATAGCTGTTTACAGACATTATGTTAAAGAATTTTGTGTCTTAAGATATCTGCTCATATGAATCTATGATGATATGTTTTCTCATATTCTCTTCCAAAATATTTTTTGGTGTGAATGATTTTATCACAGTTCCAGTTCTAATTCCAAGAATGACTTAAATTGATAGTCGATTATACAAACTTATCCTCAGACACAACTTCTTTTTTGTCTCTACATTTAGACACTAGCTAGATAGCTTAAGTGGAGTTGCAAAATGCTCACTCTATAAAAGTCAAAGTACTTGTTGTATGCATGTTTTTTTCTGTTATTCACTTGCTTAGCATATTTCTTTACAGTACAAGTACATGATACTACGTTACTGTGTATTAAAGAAGCGTGCATCTTTAAAAACCTATGATTTATCATGTTTTGTGTCTAATGAATAATTATCATTATAAACTTAATCTGCATTGAAAAATATTATTTACAATGCAGTTGAGAAAATCTTCCTCTATTTTCCCATAATTTTAATATTTTTTATTTATAATTAACTCTCCGGAGCAAGTGTTTTCCTCCCCAAGCAGTCAATAAAAATAGTGAATAAAATATTTTTATCATACACACATATCTGACAGTGATAGTAGATTACTTATTCATGTTTATTATTAAAACTTTAAACAGTTTTTTTTTAAACTATGTAAAATGAACTGTGCATCTCCTGAAACTGTATTATGTCATGACAAAGCACAGCTGGTATTTGCAGCCATTTTCTTATATAAACATGTATATATCAGATATGAGGCTCGGGCAAAAGGTTTCAATATGTATGGTTGCAATGTTGATTTTTTTAGTCAAGCTATGTCAAGAAAAAAAAATTCTATGATTGTTTTGAGGATGGTTAATTGATGTAAGTTCAGGATCGGAATGTCCATGCAGGGACATTTCTGACCATATTTGCTACAGAAAAGTCCTAACTCCATTGCCGCTTTTCAAATAACGCTCATGCTGGGTTCATATTCAGTTGTGACATGAGCAACGTTTTAACTTGATAATTCGATGTAAATTTTGTGGGAAAGAAACAGTATTTTCATAATATCATTATATTATTTGTAAGATAAGAAAATTAATCTACGCACTAAACAACAATTTTATACTGCAAATTTAAGCACCAAATACTCATTTTTGTGTAAAAAGCTCTAGTATATTAAACATCATTTGAAAGAAAAACATGAACTCTCGATTGAAAGATGTTTTTAACGTTTTAATGACATCATTAAGAAATCACCGTGAAGATGGCTTTGTATGCTAATCTGTCAAGTTCGTTATCAATGCTAGAAAATAGTCAAATCATGTAAGAGGTTTGATTTGGTGATGCACAACTAATGGCAGGTAATAAATGAAACACCAAAATATTTAGAAATACATTTTTCAATAGGACACGGCCGACCTGCCATTTTTAGTTGGTAGGACCGTTGATCAGTTTTTTGGAAGGAATTTCAGACCAAATAAATCCATATATCGGTGACTGCATGATGAAAATAAAACGGTTAATGCATTTCTGAATACACTTGTCCTCAACGTAAAATTGGCAAAATGGCATTCTTTGATGGTGTGGTTACTTTGTGATTACGTTTTCCGTAGCTGATGTGGAAGAGTTAAAACAATTTTGCCCAATACATGTACATGACTTTTCTACACATTGCGACCTTGCATAATCTGAAAATGTCCGCTTTGGAGTTGAGCGTTGGTGTTGAATGCCTTTTTGTTTTACTTCAGACTCCAGGTGGACAGGTCAGTTGTTGCTTTTTAGTTTGTATAGTGCAGCTTTATGTTATATATATGCATAACACGTGTGTTGTTTCCTTCCCTACTGTGCATTTCTCTGATCATCTTCAAAAATAACCTTTCTATTAACAAAAAATAAAATATCTAAATTTCACATACAAATATAGGTGAAATTTTCTCTTACTTTGTTGTCCCAATTTCTTTATTCACTTGACGTAGATTCATGTAGTTTTGTGAAAGCATTACCGGGTAGGTAAAGTAGGTAGATACTTGCATTTGGGAGTGAACAGCGTCAAATCTGTAAGACAGATGAGATTTTGTTTTTTAGTCCTCTACCTTGTTCAGTTATCATACATGCACAGCTGTGGGGGGGTTTTTTTGAAAAAAAAAAAAAAATCAATAAATTGATTAAAATATCCTCAACCAGGATTTTGTTATGATTTCTATTCTAGATACTTGCTGTTATAATTTAAAAAAACACAGCATATTTCATGTGGCCAAGAAATTTGTAAAAGTTTATATGCAATGAAGAAATATTGTTTTACTAGCTAAGTTTAAGTGACAACGTGATTTTTTCGTTCATATAATATTTGTACTGAACCGTTCACATGTACTATGTAGGCTTCTTAGTAATTTTACTTCGTTGCGCAGGAGATATTATGTAGCGTAAAAATTGCCTGGGCGATGCGGCAAATCTTAAAAACGTTTTATGTTCTACTTTCTGTCTAAAGAAAATTGCCTGATTAATCATGTCAAAATCCCATTCAGAATGATTCTAGAACACAAATTCGCCAGAGCGAAGGTGACTTGTGAGTGATAGACATCTCTTGCATGTGAACGTTTTCTAAATCAAATTGATAGCCAGCTAGAGTTTCAAGTTATGAAGTATGGTAAAAAAACCCACAAAAATGTATTTGAATTAAGAAGTTCTAATTTTGAAGTCAGCGCAATATGGCTTGTCTTACAGATTATAACATGAACATATCAATATGCAAATATCTACTGTACTTCTATGATCAATACTAACATGCTATGTAGAATCAATGATATGGTATACAGCATGAGCTGGTGATTTTGCATCCAGGTAATATGCTATACGGGTTAATATAAGAAATATCGCAGTGTGGGGCAATAAAGATAGATTCAAAGACTAAGTCTATGGTCTCTTAGCTGATGGAGTCAAATATCTGAAAATTGTGCCTTTGCATTTATCCCCATAAAATCAGAACATGGACTTTACAGAGTTTGTTATTCATTAGATGTCTTGAGTTGGTGTATGAAAACAACAACTATGACCCAATCCAGTTTTCTGTCCGCATAGGTTTTTAGGTTGGTCTTGATTTTCTGCCAGTCAAACTAGTAGTAACTTCGCTGGCTTGTCCAAAAGATACTGCTGCCAATCAGGAAGAAAAGTAAATCATTTGTTTTATGGATATGATTAAATGTAACTCATCCAACACACTGTTATATATCTGATGCAGTGGCTACAGGTGCCCATCCGAAGTTTTACATAAGTAATTGACTTCACTTTGGTACGATATTTTCTGGTCGTAAGTTTGACTAGTATGACTTAGGTTTTTGAAATCATGATCGAAACACTTCCATCTCTTGATTTATTATCAGGTTTCCACCCATAGTAGATACTATCTTGCATGTACAGAAGAAACTATTATTAATATCATTGGGCTGGCCTCACAGGATCTTATTATAGAGGTGGTCTCACAATAGAGAAGTGATCTTAATTTCTGGTTCTACTGTATTACCTTTGCTTTTGTAAATATCCTTATGTCCATAATTGAAGACCTGTTGTTATTTACGTAATGGTGCATATAAGAAAAAAGATTGGACATTTAGGAATTGGAAATTGTATGATATTCCATTTTAGTGTGGAGTGTGAAAATATGTTAGTTTTAATTAGAAGCACCAAGCTTAGTATAGATATATACCCGGTAGGTTCTATTCTTGCATGAACAAGATAGAACTAGTTTAGTCATAGAGTACAGTGAAGAGAGTATTATTTGTATAGCTATGTTATGAATATTGTTTTTGTCATAAAAAAGAAGGTAGGTATTTTCACTAAGATAGTAATCCAATTTCTTATGAGAATGAGACCGCATTTACCAGACTCTGGGCCAATTTCAATTTTGAAATTTACTACTATTTACAATTACATGCTCCTTTTCAGTGTCAATTACAATGAGAATGAACACTGATAAATTACACTTTTCCAAATTGCTTGACTTCTAAGTCCTAGCACTTCAGAAAAAAAATCAGTGACTTAGCTATTCCCTGCCTTTTCACTGGGCCTGTAGAAATGTTTCATTTTTCTCTTCCTGACTTCAAATGAATTGGCAACTCTAATTTTTATATAAGATCAAATTGATACTATGACAGTAATTCAGTATTCGTTCAGGGCAATAGAAGAACAATTCTTGATATACAGGCCTAGAATGTGATTTTGATATCCAACTCATTTGAAAAAAAAAGCAACTTGTACATGTTCTTTCTATTGTCATCTCATCTTTCATATCACTAAATATTCATGATGTTCAATCAAAACATAGCTTGGTAAAAAGAATAGTTCTAACTTTTTCTAATATACCTTTTGTATTATATTGATGATTGTCTAATAATGTGTAGCTACTCCTTAGATATATTTGCAATATTTTCAGGAATACATTACCAGCAAGGGCTAGCTTTTTGCTGATATGTTGGATCAGAAAAGATTGTTTATTTTAATGTGCATGTATTTTTCAGCAAAATCGTGTTGTGGGTGCTATGCAACTGTATTCTGTGGAAAGGAAAGTGAGTCAGCCCATCGAAGGTCATGCTGCTGCATTTGCCCAGTTCAAAATGCCTGGTAACGCTGCTGCATCCACGCTATTCTGCTTCGCCGTTCGAGGTGCCCAAGGTGGAAAGGTAAAATTAGAATTATAATAAATATACAAAATATTTGTATTAAAAATACTAGACAGCTTTACATTTAGTTGTGTTAGCTGGTGCCTTTTTAGTCACAATCTCGTATTCTGTCAATCAAAATTATAAATATGGTGCACTGGCGGGTACAAAATGTTTTTTTTATATGTACAAGTATATGCCTAAGACCAGTTTCACCAGACAGGGTGGCTCATCATGCTGAGATGTGCAAAATATTGCTACATGTAATATTTGTTGTCGATAGATGTTTTTTGTTACATTGAAATGCATTTGAGTTGATCCAAAACTAGATAAAGTGCCGAGAATCTTGAGCACTAAGACTTGCATAGAACTACAAACTGTTAATTGGTACTACTTTAGATTTATGCTTCTTTATCATATTTGCAGCTCCACTTTATTGAAGTTGGAACTCCCCCAGCTGGCAACCAGCCTTTCGCAAAGAAAGCTGTGGACGTGTTCTTTCCTCCTGATGCACAAAATGATTTCCCTGTTGCTATGCAGGTAAAGGACTCTTGTAGGATATTGTAGATTTCATTTGGTGGCTTTTGTTTTGTGTTGTTGCTTACAGAATATGATGTATTCATTTTAAAAGTTGATTAGCTAATGCAAATGACTGAACCTGAATAACTCATTATGTATTTTCATAGATGGGGCCAAAATATGATGTTATCTACCTGATAACTAAGTATGGATACATTCATCTGTATGATATTGAAACTGGCACCTGTATCTACATGAATAGAATTAGCGGAGATACTATTTTTGTCACTGCTCCTCATGATACAACTTCTGGAATCATTGGCGTAAACAGAAAAGGACAAGTAAGACCTTCGAATTCAACCTTATTTTTCTTGATTTAAAAGGACTGTTAGCTGCTTCTAATGTAATGTTTATGTCCTACATTGTATTTTTACTTTTTTATTCATATTGCTGAAGTTTGCCTTGTATTTATACTAGGTTTTGTCAGTGAGTGTGGAGGAAGAAAATATTATCCAGTATATTACATCAACTTTGCAAAATCCTGACCTTGCATTGCGTATGGCATCAAGAAACAACCTACCAGGTGCCGAGGACCTCTTTGTGCGTAAATTCAACACTCTTTTCCAAGAGAAGCAGTTTTCTGAGGCGGCGAAAGCAGCAGCTGGTGCACCAAAAGTGAGTAACATGAGAATTTGTGATGTGAATGTGACACATTTTGGTATAGATATTAGATGAACAAGCCTATCCCAGTGTGTGTGCAATGTCTATGTACCATTTGTACCGTGTTGTTTAGGGTATACTGAGGACACCACAGACCATCCAGCGGTTCCAGCAAGTACCTGCCCAGCCAGGCCAAACATCACCACTGCTCCAGTACTTTGGCATCTTGCTTGACCAGGGTCAGTTGAACAAGTATGAATCTCTTGAGCTGTGTCGTCCTGTACTACAGCAAGGAAGAAAGCAGCTTCTGGAAAAATGGCTGAAAGAGGATAAATTAGAATGCAGTGAGGAGCTCGGAGACCTTGTCAAGGCAGCTGATCCAACCTTGGCTTTGTCAGTTTATCTGAGAGCTAATGTTCCAAACAAAGTAAGTGTTCAAACTGATAATTATGAGCTATTCACTTTATTTTCCAGCTTCTTATCTTCATCTATAAGTATTATTCATTTGATTTATCTTTTATATATGTTAATTATTGTGATTGTTAATATTTGAAATATATGTATTTTTAGGTGATTCAATGCTTTGCTGAAACTGGCCAGTTCCAAAAGATTGTGTTGTATGCCAAAAAGGTTGGATACACACCTGACTACGTGTTTTTGCTGCGCAACATCATGCGTATTAATCCAGAGCAAGGAACACAGTTTGCACAAATGCTGGTTCAAGATGACGAGCCACTGGCTGATATCAACCAAATAGTGGATGTGTTCATGGAGACCAGCATGATTCAGCAGTGCACATCCTTCTTGCTTGATGCTCTCAAGAATAACAGGCCAGCTGAAGGTCCATTACAAACACGCTTGCTGGAAATGAATTTGATGCATGCACCTCAGGTTGCAGATGCCATTCTTGGAAACCAGATGTTCACGCATTACGATAAAGCACATGTTGCACAGCTTTGTGAAAATGCTGGTCTTCTGCAGCGAGCTCTTGAACATTACACAGATTTGTACGATATCAAGAGAGCAGTTGTACATACTCATCTTTTGAACCCTGAGGTAAGTGCCAATTTTAAGATGGAAGGTTGTATATGAGTTGAAACATTATTTGAAGAACGTATATCTTAGTATATTGAAATCTATTCAAAATACAATTTATCTCCTTTTTTCAGTGGCTTGTGAATTACTTTGGAAGTTTGTCAGTTGATGACTCTCTTGAGTGCATAAAAGCTATGCTTTCTGCCAACATCCGGCAAAACCTTCAAGTTTGTGTGCAGATAGCAACAAAATACCATGAGCAGCTTAGCACAACTTCTCTGATTGATATTTTTGAGTCATTCAAGAGCTTTGAAGGTATTTAGTCACAATTAATATGCTATTATTCAATCTTATTTGATTTTCAAATAAAAAACAAAAAAAAAACAACAACAAAAAATCACTATAAATGCTAATTTCTTTATTTTTTCACCAGGTCTCTTCTATTTCCTCGGAAGCATTGTCAACTTCAGTCAGGATGGTGATGTCCATTTCAAGTACATCCAAGCTGCATGCAAGACTGGCCAGATCAAGGAAGTCGAGAGGATTTGCAGAGAAAGTAACTGTTATGACCCAGAGAGAGTGAAGAATTTTTTGAAGGTAAAAACATTTGTTTGTTGACTGTTATGACATCAATTACATATCTATAATTAAAATTTTACAAATTTGTATATTTTTAATTGAATGTTAATGTAAGTATGTTGCATTGTTTTAGGAAGCAAAGCTCACAGATCAGCTGCCACTCATCATTGTGTGCGACAGGTTTGACTATGTTCACGACCTTGTACTCTACCTGTACAGGAACAATCTGCAGAAATATATTGAAATATATGTGCAGAAGGTATGTTGTTTTTATAGTGAAAACTACTAGAATATATTCAAAATTTTGAATACTAACAACTGATGCCTTAAACTGGATTACACAAGCCTATTTTGCTAATGTTTTGATTTCTGTGCAGGTCAACCCATCCCGTCTGCCTGTGGTTGTTGGTGGTCTCCTGGATGTAGACTGTGGTGAAGATGCCATCAAGCAGCTTATCATGGTGGTTCGTGGCCAGTTCTCGACTGACGAACTTGTTGAAGAAGTGGAAAAGAGAAATAGGTGATTTTTGCGATGTTGCAATCATATCCTTTATAACCAAACAGAAACAATTTTGTACAAAATAATGTGAATTATGGAAACATTCTTTATTAAAAAATCATTATAACCTGATGCTTTATTATTCATGGTTTGTGGTGTTACAAAAATACGTTGCATCTTGCTTGCGTCTACATTTGACATGTATTTTTAATTACAGATTGAAACTCCTGTTGCCTTGGTTGGAGACTCGCATACATGAGGGGTGTGTTGAGCCAGCTACGCACAACGCTCTTGCTAAAATCTACATCGATAGCAACAACAATCCTGAGCGTTTCCTGCGTGAGAACCAGTACTATGACAGCGCCGTTGTTGGCAAGTACTGCGAGAAGAGAGATCCACACCTCGCTTGTGTCGCCTACGAGCGTGGCCAGTGTGATCATGAGCTGATCAAGGTAACACCAGTTCTACCTACAAGAAATCACTGAACTTTAGAGGTTTTAGTATTTGATATTCGAAATAAAAAAAAAAGTTTATATAGTGTTTCTAAAAAACAGTGGTAAGGAAAGACAATTCAACATAATACGAGACCTACTGCCACTTACGTAATACATATGATATTGTCAATAGAAATGTATAGGAAGAGAAATTATGGATTTAATTTGTCTTTAGGTGTGCAATGAGAATAGCCTGTTCAAGTCCGAGGCACGCTATCTGGTGAAGAGACGCGATCCTGATCTGTGGGCGCACGTTCTGCAAGAAGACAATGAGTACCGAAGGCAACTCATTGATCAAGTACGTGTTTCAACAAAGTGCCATGAGCAGCTTAGCACAACTTCTCTTATTGATATTTTCGAGTCATTCGAGTCATTTTTGATAACAAAATTACATGTCGTTGTAGCCAGTGATTTCTCAATACAGAAATGATTAACGACTGTTAAGAATACCATTTGTCTGCTGTTCAGGTTGTGCAGACTGCGCTGGCGGAGACGCAGGATCCCGAGGACATCTCGGTGACTGTCAAGGCGTTCATGACAGCTGACCTGCCTAACGAGCTCATTGAGCTGCTGGAGAAGATTGTTCTGGAGAGTTCTGTGTTCAGTGATCACAGGTGAGAAAAAAAAACGTCTGCTAGTGAATGTGAAGATTATAATTATATGTTACTTGAATATCTAATGAGTTCTGTGTTCAGTGATCACAGGGGAAAAAAAAGCGTTTGCTAGTGAATGTGAAAGCTATAGTCATATGTTACTTGAATAAGATTTTCATGAACTGGATGTTTATGCAATGTTTCATTATTTCTTTTTACAGGAATCTGCAGAACTTGCTTATTCTAACAGCAATCAAAGCAGACCGTACTCGTGTTATGGAGTACATCAACCGTCTAGATAACTATGATGCGCCCGACATTGCTAATATTGCAATCGGGTCAGAATTGTACGAGGAGGCTTTTGCCATCTTCAGAAAGTTTGAAGTCAATACATCGGCCATTCAGGTATGTCACTCTGTGTGAACCTTTTTGTGTGCAATCAACTGCATGTCACCCCAGTTCTGTGGCAATATACATATATAATGCCTAGATCAAAGTGATGTGCCCCAGTTTCGCTGGGTGCCGCATGATTATTTCTGTAAAAAGAATTGATCCATTACATTAATGAGATACCAGTATAGAATTACTACATATTTATCTTGCACTCAAGAAAAATAATTTAGTAATCTAGCTTTCTTTTTTTTCTTTCTTTTTTTTCTTTTTGTTTACATTCAAGCTAAACAATCCTGTAATTTTGACTTTTCTCCATATATCATGTCATTGATAGGTGCTGATTGAAAACATTGACAACATAGACCGTGCGTACGAATTTGCTGAGAAATGCAATGAGCCTGCTGTGTGGAGTCAGCTGGCCAAGGCCCAACTCGACAAGGGCCTGGTTAAGGAGGCCATCGACTCCTACATCAAAGCAGATGATCCTAGCCACTACATGCAAGTGGTTGATGTTGCCAGCAAAGCAAGTATGTATCCTCACCATTTAGTTCTTTTTATTTGCACGAGAGTTCTTGTTCTATGTTTTGAAATTTAATGATGTATTTTTTTTTTTTAAAACCGATTAGAAAATCAAATATAGATATAGATATATTCTTATCTACATTTGGCTCGCATTTTGAGATTGTAACTTTTTTAACGGAAATTTTAAATCTTCTCATTTTGCTTTCAAGACAACTATGAAGACCTCGTCAAGTACCTTCAAATGGCAAGGAAGAAGGCTCGCGAAACTTTCATTGAAACAGAACTTATCTTTGCATATGCAAAGACCAACAGACTAGCAGATTTAGAGGAGTTCGTCTCTGGCCCTAACCATGCAAATATCACACAGGTATATACAAAGACCGTATATTAAATTGGAAATAAGTGGAAATTTTGTTGAAATCGTTTTGGTGTGTGGCATGCGATTGAACTTGCATATTCTCTCTGCCTTCTTAGGTTGCTGACAGATGCTTCGATGAAAAGATGTACGAGGCAGCAAAGTTGCTGTACAACAATGTATCCAACTTTGCCCGTCTCGCCATCACTTTGGTCTACCTGGGAGACTTCCAGGGAGCAGTTGACAGTGCCCGTAAAGCCAACAGTACTCGCACATGGAAAGAGGTATTAGAAGCACCATAACATTATAAGATTCTATTACATGATTTGTGGAGAATAGTACATAGTCAAAATTAAGTTGTTAACAAAAATACTATGAATTTGGAAGAACATTCCAAAGTTTCAATGCATTGGTGTTCATGTTGATAAATTATCATGATTTTATTTTCTTAGGATTTTTTTTATATAAAACCCACTTTTCTTTCTTTTAGGTGTGCTTTGCATGTGTGGACCATGAAGAATTCAGGCTTGCACAGATGTGTGGTCTCCATATCGTAGTACATGCTGACGAATTGGAGGAGCTGATAAATTATTATGTGGAAAGAGGCTATTTTGAGGAAATCATCACTCTTCTTGAGGCTGCTCTTGGTGAGTTAGCAAATAATAAATCTGATATCAAACGAAATTGTTCAACTTGGTTTTGAACATGATATTGGTATTTATATTAGAATCTTGTATCAATTTTACTTTCTTAATAGTTTTTTAACAGTTTTGTTATGTACACGTTTCCACAGACTAAAGCTATTTACAAACACATTCCGCACACAATAAGTTGCCACTATTTTTGTAGGCCTGGAACGAGCTCACATGGGAATGTTCACAGAACTTGCCATCCTCTACTCAAAGTTCAAGACCCAGAAAATGCGCGAACATCTTGAACTTTTCTGGTCAAGAGTCAACATTCCGAAGGTGAGGTGATTGAATCTGAGTGCAGGTTTTATGTTACATTTCACCCAAGTTATTGTAATTTGAATTATACATTGTAACTTTCCATTCAGGTTCTCCGAGCAGCAGAGCAAGCACATTTGTGGCCTGAGCTGGTGTTCCTCTATGACAAATATGAAGAGTTTGACAACGCCATTATCACCATGATGAACCACCCATCAGAGAGCTGGAAAGAGAATCAGTTCAAAGACATTATCACTAAGGTAATGTTGCTTAACACCTGTTACTACTGTTTGATTTATTCCAGTATCCAACATTTTGTTATATAAAAATGTACTACATTCTACGATTAAAATTCAATGACAGGAAGCTGACCTTATGCAGAGTTCCGACCCTTCCCGGAATTCGGGAAAACATAGGGTAAATAGAAATTTATTTCCCAACCGGGAAAGGCCACTGAAATCGAACAAAAAGTGAAACAGTATGGGAAAAAAACCTTAATTTTGACAAATTAATAACTGCGCATATTTTCCTTCACCTACCGATTACATGGACACGGCCATGTTTAAACGTACTTCAATTGAGTGGCGCACCAACCAATCTTGCGCCCATTACAGGTTGACTCGTGGCAAGCTCGATTGATTGAATATGAAACGCGGCTGGCACCCGTTGGTTATTTACATATAGTGTATCGGTGCTGTTGTTTTTGCATTCTGCTGTGATTTAGACATGATCAACGCGACCGGACGATGTCGGAGCGCTGAGAGGTTTCATTGTACCATATATTCCTGATTGTACTTAACTGGTTGATGCAAATCAGCTATCAGAAGAATGCTGCGGTCGTTTCTAAAACTTTTGAAAGTATTATGCTAGGCAACAACTGAGAGTGTCATATAGAGCAACTGCTACAATTTTTGATACCTTTAGCGCATGTGTGCAATCACGGATTTATTTTGAAAAATGATATATAAGGATAAGGCAAAGCCTTGGGGTAACTACCGCTCACATGTTATAGCATTATAAAGTATTCAGATTTAAACCACTGGCTTATATATGCCGCCCGTTATATAGGACGCCCGTGGATGGTGGTGGTCTCGTATAGGTTGTGTGTATACACCTGTGCCACCTGATAGGAGTACGTTTTTGACCCATCTATTATATTTTTGACATAAGGATAGATAAGGTACAACTAGCTAAGAAAAGTGCTTTTAAATTTAACATATGGGATGTTTGAGACCTACGGGATGGGTTTGCACTGCTCTAGCTATAGTGAAATATATTCCGAAAATGTCCTTGAATTTTATAAGTTTTCCTTGAAAAATCCTGGAAAAAGCCTATGAATTTCCCTGTCCAAAACGTGGGAACCCTGCTTATGTTCAACTTAAATGTATCATCAAAAGTACAATGTTGTGTTGCATGTAAATAAAGTTGTACTATCTTCTTTTTGTAGGTTGCCAACATTGAGCTTTATTACAAAGCCCTCCAGTTTTACTTGGACTACAAACCCATGCTCCTCAATGACCTGCTGTTGGTGCTGACTCCTCGCATGGACCACACTCGTGCAGTCTTCTTCTTCCAAAAGGCCAATCATATCCCTCTTGTGAAACCCTACCTCCGCAATGTTCAGAATCATAACAACAAAGTAAGAATAGTAAACATGATTTAAAAGAATATATATTTTAATGTTCTGCTGTGATGGTTCTCCACAGTGGACATCCATGTTACACTTAATCTATAGCAAAATAAGAAATATAAATGATAAGATAATTTGTAATCTGTGATTATTTTGTTTCAGGCAATCAATGAAGCTCTCAACAAGTTGCTCATTGAGGAGGAAGATTACCACGGTCTCCGAGCCTCAATAGACGGCTTTGATAACTTCGATAACATCGCCCTTGCCCAGAGTCTAGAGAAACATGAGCTCATCGAATTCAGACGCATTGCAGCGTATCTTTACAAAGGCAATAACCGGTGGAAGCAGTCGCTTGATCTCTGTAAAAAGGACAGACTATTCAAGGTATTGTTAACTTTGCATAAAACAGTACTTGCATTTGTTTAAATCTTGTAGCTGTTGTTCTATTCTACCACATCAGGACTTCATTAAATTTTCAATATAAAAATTGGGTTTTAAAACCCAATTGAAGCACCATTTGTTTAAGGAGGCCTACCAGGGCACATGCTCATTTATTGGAATTTGCACCAGGAAAATATTGTATTGTATGTATTTTTCTTTCAGGATTGTATGCAATATGCAGCAGAGTCCAGACAGATTGATATCGCTGAGGATCTAATCGCATGGTTCTTGGAAGAAGGAAACTTTGAATGTTTCGCTGCATCACTCTTCCAATGTTACGACCTTTTGAGGCCAGATGTTATTCTAGAATTGTCTTGGAGGCACAATATCATGAACTTTGCAATGCCATACATGATCCAGGTTATGAAGGATTACACAGCAAAGGTATAATATCTTCTACAAATTAACACATATTCAAGTAATACATAAGATTGTAGTATTTTTTATCTGCTCTTATTTTATTTACATGTTCACATAGTTATTAGATTATTTGTTTGTTTAGGTGGATAAATTGGTACGTTCACTTAAAGCACCTTTTTTCATTAGCCCACAACGTAGCACATACCTGACACCCTGTGTTTTATATGTTTGTAGAATTAATCTAGTGAATGTGTGGTTACACCTTGGTACATAAACTTTCCCACCTAAATAAACAAGTTTACACATTCAGATTCCAAATTATATATAAAGCTCATAGATTTTACATTTTCCGTTATTATCCAAAAGTTTTTTAACAGTCGTTTCAAAAATGAGATAATGGGTGTTGAGTAGTATACATTGTATCCACTTACGCTCCATATTATTATGAGATTCATAAAATAGTGGATTCTGGAAAACTTTCTTTCAATATTTGGTTGTGTTGTTTTCTTTACATTTTGTTTGAATTATGTTTAATGTTTTCATTTTTCTATAGGGTTACTTTATTTTTCTATAACAAAATGTGGAATGAACCAAATGTATTATCAAGTTTTTCTAGCATTCATAAATATGAGTTGGGTAGTTATAATTCAAAATGGTCTCTTTCAGGTTGACAAACTTGAACAATCAGATGCCATGAGAACGGAGGAAGAAGAGAGCAGACAGGAGGCACCAGTTGCATTAGGTAATTTGCACTAATGTTTTCCTCATCGGACCCTTTGGAGAGTGTATTTGAAGTGGTTTGTTTAAGATTTTCCACGTTTAAAAACTGTTGGTTTCTTTTCACTTAAAAATATACATTGGTTGCATTTTCATCTTGTTTTCCATAGATAGATTCCTATTATTCACTTTGATAACACAAGACAGTGCCAATAGTCTTTCTCTTATTGTAAAGATATTTCCATATGAGTAATCTACTAAAATTAAGGAAGTTGATCTTTATTTTAGAGAGACTACAAATCACACAGTGATTTAAGGTATAGTGGTTCTCAATTTTAAGAATGACACTTTTGCATGGTGTTATGCCCTTCCTACTAGACGTAACAAACTTTTTTTTCCCCAAAAGTTTATCTGTGGCTTTGTTTTGTATCTCGTGTTTTATGTTTGATGCCGATCATGACATGGAAATATCGTTACAAACATCTAAGATGTTTAGCTCATTTAATCTGCAGGTCTTGAAATTTACAGCTTGCGCTCTCTTGATTAAAAAGAAATAAAAATAGAACCACACTACTTATACATGAAATTGTGCATCCGTGGCTGCAAATATTCACCCTCAACATTTGATATTGCTTAGTGGATGTCTATAGTTGCTTTTTTTTCATTAATGGCATTTCGCAGTGCTTATTGGTGTAAATCTTTTATAGCTGATAATATTTGTTTGGTTTTGCTTTGCAGAACAACCACAGTTGATGATCACAGCAGGTCCAGGCATGGGCCCCATGCCAGGAGCAGGCCCAATGCCAGGCACATATGGAGGCCCCGCTCCCGGCATGTATCAACAGGGTGGTCCAGCTCCCGGCATGTATCAACAAGGTGGTCCAATGCCTGGCTATGGCATGGGTGGTATGTGAGCAGGAAAAGCAGGGCAAAGACTGATTATCAAAGACTCATCTTGAATATATAACCTGCTTATATGTAGATTACGTCATTACGAGACATTAATCAAGAAATATATATTTTAATCTCAAAATTGAAACTTCGCTTTATTAATTTATTCACATAATTAGAAATTTTATTGTGATGAAATAATTACGTTTATCTGGGCCTTAGGTACCGCAATGTTATATTTAGAAATGCATGTGGAGTAATTGTCACCGAACAAATTGTACATAATCTTTGTCTTGTTTGTATAATGTGCGATGCATTGGAAAAAAATCATGTTTTGTCATCCACAGTTCTTAATGGCTTGTGATGTGCAGAACAAAGTGATGAAGAAATTTAGTCAATTCCAACCTCATATCTTGAGAATTAGTTACAAAGTTGTAACCCATTTTGCTGGTCAAAGCTGGTTGGAAATTCTTAATGCTAGAAGATAGCATGTTAATGCTGGTCAGTTAGGTCATTACAATTGTCACTGTAGTAAATGAAGCGCAAGTTTTCGCTTAGATCAACTTGCATCAATGTTTCTGTTGTGAGCACAACTGTGAATTCCCTCCGTTTGTTAGATTATTTATTGTTGATTCAAGCTTCTTTGGGCTTGCTCATAATCCAGTTGTAAAGAAAGTTTTTTTTGACATGTGTATCCTTATAGACATGTACTTGCAACAGAATAATGATCTATATGGATATGGTAACTATCTTGCGTCTTTTATGTAAGTAGAAAAGTCGTAGACTATTAATACAAGATTAAGCTAGAAGTTGTAACTTGTATGGTATATTGATGTCTTCATTAATGTTAAAGAATGACGTGTAATGTTTGTTCAGATTAATAGTTTGTATTATAGCCTAGGCTACATTCACTGTTAGTATATGAAAATGCATTCCAATTATAAATTCTATTAAAATTGAATTAAAGAATAAAAAAATATTGTATTTTAAATTAATAGATTAGATTATATTATATGTTACACAGAAAAGAAAAAAATCCTGTATATTCAGCCTCTGTTAATTTGTTAATTATTTCTTGCTGGTCTAAATGTTACTGTTTTGAGAGGATTTCTTTTGTGATATGATTTTATTCATTCTATTTACAATAAATACCCGGTAATCTTATCTAGTTTATAATATACAGTTTATGCTGTGTGACTGTTAATGTTAAAATGTAGAATTAATCAAAAATATTTTTAGTTCTTTGAAACTGGATTATATTAATTGGCTGTAGCATATTAGCCTTTCGAGTGAACAGATTTTCTTTGCAGTTTGTTAATAGTATTTAACATAAACTGGATGACTTGTAAAGCTTTTGTTTTGTTTCTCAATGCTTTTTAAATCACTACTCATATCTTAAATACTATTTCCAAAGTCAATTATTGTACCAAATTTTCTATATTTTTTATAAAATTTCTTCAATATAATAACAATAGTTTAATGGAAATAGATGTATGTAATTTTTTATAAATCATATTTGGCGATTCAGTCAAATGAATAATTGTAAACTTAAACATGCTTTATTTTTGCTATAGTCGTACGACCAATCATGGTAGATACGTGTATTTGGATAATGAAATGGCTAATTTTAACACCAAACTTTCACATATTTCTCAGAGAAAAGCCAAGGGCCAAGCTATAAACCTGAACTCAGCTGCAGATCGAATCTGGTTATGGATGTATGTGGTTGATTGCAGATTATACGGATCCTAGTGGATGGGTTAACTTATGTTGCAGATGGGTTTTAACTGTTTACGTAGAAATTACGTATTTTACATATTTGATAGCAACAAAGATTTTGAGGATTTCAAACTTCATTCACAGATCTGCATTTGTGTATCCTGCGTATTGGGTTATGGATAAATAGATACGGATTCTTGTGGATGGTTATGTGTTTTTATACACTAGCATCCACATCTACCGTAATTGGCCGTGTGACTAGCATTTGGAAATATTTAGGTCAATGGAGTTAACAAAATACGTCAAAATGAGCCCACTTGGAGTACAAAAGTACTTCAATTTAAATATTTACAATTCTAACAAATAAAATATTATTTTGTAATAAAACAACCTGAACTAGTGTTATAATTTTACAATTCTTATTATTCACATAAGTTTCATATAATGACCTGGGTGGGGGATGGTGTCTGGTAGGTATGGATGTGCCATGGACCGGTTGAAAATTGCACCCAACAAAAAACCTATTTTTGAGAAAACATTACCCACAATGTACCAATATCTGAGAAAAATGTAACATAAATAAGCTAAAAATGTGAAAAGGTCACCCAGTTTCGGAACATGTCCGTACTCACCGCGATAATACATTCTGCCCTACTCCTTACGAGAGACTCCTCTTTTAAAAAAGTGGTCTTTCTGTACATGTATTAGTTAGAAAAGAAAGATTCATAAAACTTTAAGAATTTAATATTCATTAGACCATGTAACATTTTACATCATTCTATCAAAATATATCGAATACAATCATACAAAATATTCACATAAATGAATTTTAAAAAGGTCGACCTATCTAAGAGAGTGGTTCTGCCCCATGTATGATCAATAACAGGTCTTCAGCTCTGCACGATGAAGCGAAACTTGGTTGGAAAGGGCTGGATGCACAGTGCACCACAACGGAGAAAACAAGCAATGTCAGCACGGGTTAAAGATAGGGCAATTAAATTTGGTCATAGCTGGTCAAATGCGCTGTATTGTTAATTTCTCCATATAAATGCACATAAAATCTGAGCAAAATACAATCATACTCACCAGACTCGGTGCAGACATTGTGTAACCCCGTTAGTTACCAGATGCAAGAGCTCTTTAATTAATTTATGCCATATGTATTTGGTTAGTATGGTACGTGTTGCTGGATTTTAATCTATGTTCAGATACTAGTATACACTGTTCAGTTCAGTCACTTGTACATACATACGTATGATATAACAGAGAATAAATGTGAAAATATAACAGTTAATTAGATATAATCATGGATGCATAATGATGTGCAAAATTGTCAATGACAATAAATACACAACACAACTGATTTGATACATACTTGAAGAAGAAAAAATAATACTGATATGCTAAAAGTTGGGGAAATCATAGACTCCACTCCAGGATGCACGATAACAGTGAATTGCGACTATAAATAACCACATTTACATTCGCATTTTTTTACATTTACATGAGCGTTTGATGGTGAAAAATGAACTCGAGGTGTTATTATTAGATTGCCCTAGAGAGGGTTGAGTGATTAGTCAAACAATATAGAAAATGTGATGATTAGGAAAATGGTCAAAAAGCGAACAAGTGTACAATAGTTATATGATATAGATCTAATTAACGTGCAGCGGTAGGCTTATGCTATTGCACATAACCCAGCCCTAAATTAAAGGGGTGGGGGTGGGGGCAATTCAATAGGGGACCCGGGTATATATGGGAGGTCTATTAATACACGTACAGCCGAAAACTCTTAATATACTAGTATGGTACGTGTTGCTGGTTCGCTGGGCCATACACTTTTCTTTTCATATTTTTGTCTTTCTAAGGGACGGTGCAATATTTAACAGGCGGGGGGGGGACCGGTGCATATCGAAAAACTTGTGTGAAAAAAGGTCTTGTCCCCTGCTGATGTGATGCAAAAAAAAAACCTGATGTCCCATGAGCTCTATTCATAAAAAAGTGCGCATCCCCTCCCATGAATATTCGCGTGATTAATTTGTACCGATTCGCTCACGTCGAGGTGGGATTTCAGCAGCTGAAAAAAGTACATGTCCCATGCCCAACGAGAATGAAAAATCATCTGGTCCCCCTACCTTGCACCTTGAAAAAAGTACCTGTCCCCCTACCAAATGCACCGGTCCCCCTTCCTGGTAAATATTGCACCGCCCCTAAAATGTAATGAAAATGTGATCGTGATCGTCTTCGTTTCTTCAACCATCAGTGCAGTCCATGTTTGCATTGTGAATCGCACATGAAGTAGGCGTTTTCCCCGCGCAATTTCGCTACTTCAAAAATAGTTGCGCTTTTTCACACATCAAACCGCGAAGAGGCGCGTTGGTAACGTCAAGGATGTTAGAATATCATACTCTAATATCCTTGATAACGTGGTTTTGAACTGAGTAGAATACTTTATTGAATTGATATGTAAAACTCTTATTTATAACGCACACACAAGAGTTGACTTATTTGTCCTTATAGTCATCTTTGTTTAATAGGCCTACTACACGGTGCACATGTAATCAGTTGCTCACTTTAGCGCTTCTTAGAAATTGGTTCATAATTGCACAGATAGCAAAGTAAATATTAACTAAATGTTTCTCAAACTAAGTGCGTAATTGTTCATGGACTTCATGAACAAATCCCTTCGGGTTAAACGACCGTTAAACCGACCTATCCTGGTGGTGTTGATTCACAAATCGCGTACGCAAATCTAGACCATTTAGATGGTGATTAAAAGTCTCCAAATCCCTGTGATAAGAAAGTTTCTTAGAAGATTTTTGTTGGTTAAAGGAAGTAAGGTCTCATAGGAAAAGTTGGCAGGCGTCTTCGACAAAGGAATTGCGTAGTTCAACGTAGAATAAATACAGCGCACCTGGGCTATCACACGGGAGGGTTTTTATCAATTCTTTGTGTGCCCGTTCGAATGTGTTAACCCAGAAACACGTAATCGATTTCCTGGTATCAGTATTTCGGACAACCGCAATGCATGTCTGAGCCAGTGACTTGTGTGTGTTCGGTGCGCATATAAACGTAAAGAAACCACATCCCCACCCAATCTCAAAGCCTTGAAGTTAAAGTGGAGGCGAAAGAACTTAGCTTTAGGGCCCCCTTGTGCTTATCTCGAAAACACTGAACAGTGCCTCGCTCGCTGTCGTGTGTGGCGCGATTGGCTGCGTCTAGCAAGACCGCGGTGCACCGTCCTCGCGGCAGACGACTGAGGCCACTTAGTCCACTACTACCAGGGTGTGTGAGGAGGACTGGATGCTGGGTAGCCACCGGTTAGTGCAAACGGAAACTACCCTACATCTCTATAAAAGCAGACACCAATCACCATCATCACATTAAAGCGTAATTGTTGACCCGACAAAAGGATCCCACCTGCAAACGACTTTTATAAAAGCTATTGTAATAATAGTAGGTGATAAACTTATTCAAAATGAAAGGATATCTAGTGGTGTGTTTGGTCACCCTCACCATTGCCCCTGCCCTGGTGTTTGGAGGCTGTGCTGAGAAGAATTCTTGTTGTAAAGGAAAAGACAACAAATGCAAGGCTTATGGAGCGAGGATGAATTCTCCAGATGCTAAGATCTGCTTCTGTGATGAGTCCTGTCTTTATTTGGGAGATTGCTGCCTTGACTTCAAAGATGTATGCAAAGGTAGGGCATTTTCATTTCAATGCATCCCTCACCAATATCATTTGTTAAAACATGATTTGTTTTATCATGATGTTTTATGAAAATATATTTAAAGTTAAGATGAATTTTAGCTTACACCACTAAGATGATATTACCATTTTTAATTCAAATCATAAATAGTTACAGCATAGTAAAAGCATAATTTTTAAAAAAATATCAAGTTATTTATACATTAGTAACAGTTGTATGATATTACTTTTTAACATTTATTTAAATACAAATATTAAATATTGACATTAACAACAGTGTAAAACTTTATCTTTATGATTGTGAGAGAATTTTTTGTATTATTTGCTCTTGTGACAGTTATTTTTAGTATTTGCTCACCAATGAACATTTTACGACCAACATAAACTATTTCTACAATTGTCACTATCTATATAGTAGTTACATATTGTTATTCATGTTTGCAAGTAAGATTTGGAATGAATACATGCCTCCTGGCTAGAGATCACGTATTGTGCCTATTCAATGTTAAGACAACAAATTTTTCACTATGATAATCATTCAATCTACAAAAGTTCCAATAACAAAGACTTATAGTTGCTGAAAATAGCTTTTTAGAAAGCACCTTTGATAGAAGAAACTTTCATTTAGTGCAAAGTTTTAAAAAAAGTTAAGTTATAATGGATAGTGTAATAATGCCTAATTTACTACGCGCAAGATGTTACATAAGTACTTTCTCAGTAAAGCTGCTAAATGATATTTTTACAAGGTCTTACTAGCCATAGATATATT
Organism: Streblospio benedicti; assembly: GCA_019095985.1. Taxonomy (NCBI): domain Eukaryota; kingdom Metazoa; phylum Annelida; class Polychaeta; order Spionida; family Spionidae; genus Streblospio; species Streblospio benedicti. Next base: position 35,669,045 of record CM032660.1, read on the forward strand.
CTCTATGAGCTTTTTTCCTCAGTCAAAATATTTTCAGAAACAAGCAGCCTCAGTTTGTGGACAATTGATTCGAGCCTTTAATTAAGAGATAAAAATGTTGGCCACACAAGCAATCTTTTTGTTAATAACCTTTTTATTGGTGAAAGCTACGATTCAAGTTTCCTTTGTAAATACATAAAGGTTGGAAATGAAAAGCTGCTAAGGATATTGTGGTCTCCCAAGCCTTTTTAATTGACATCAATTGCACTTTAACGCCAAGATTGGTTGACTATAACAAGCTTGAAACATTGATTGAAAAAATTATGATGTATTAAGAACATTTTGATTTCTTTTAAATAATGGTCTCATTTGAGTTAACAATAATGTAGTTTTAAGTTGAAACAAAGGAAGAAATTTAAACATGTTATTTCTTGGTGAGAAGCATCCGAAATTAATCTGAAAGAGCAATAAAACAATTAACTAACGCTCCCCAGAGCCTCTGATTCCCTTATTGTGCTGGTCCCTCAATGGGCTAAAACTGACACAGCTATGCAGCCTTTTTTTTGTCTGTGTCAGCTGATATTTACCTTCTTAAACAGCACAGATTTAAATGCTTATCTATGGCCACCCTAAAATGTCTTATAAAAAGGATACATTATTAAAGGTGACGCAAGAACCATTTCAAATGAGACTGATGCAGCACCTTTCTTCGGACCCCATGTAAGGGCCTTTTGGCATTAGAAACTTCATGATTTAATCAAATTGAATTTATGGCCACATTCATCTTGAGATGATTGTTTCCTAAGTTACCTACAAACATATTTATGGTGAAGGTAAAACTTAACCTTACTTTGATGTCTAATCGGGTTGACAATTTGCTTGTATATATTTACTTGTAGTGCACAAACGTACTATGCTAAATGACCTTCATTTACAAAATTGTTTTCATAAATCACACACAGTTTCTGCGTAATTTACACAAGTCTTGATTGAAAACAAAGAAAGGACACTGGCCAGAGGGAAACATGCGCGTAAATATTAACGCTCGTTTTTGTAAGGTGAATGTTCAGTCAAATGATTTCTGGACGCTCAACCCAAACTATTAGTTACATGTGTGTGTGTGCCAGTTTTTTCATCCAAGAAAATGTTCTGATTGTTTCAAGGTCGTGTACTAGCAGTCACATGGGAATATATATCTTCTGGTGAGGTATGAATGTTACAAGTACACCCCAGTGAAACAGATGATTGCTTCATGTAAAAACTAGAAGGTGCATGACTTTTGTGCATCAGGTTATCTTTCCTATTTGAGATAAATTACGTGTAAAATTTCCTACAAAGCAAGATTTTGGATGCTCTGATTTAAACTAGCACACATGTTAAGTCACACTTCTTTATTAAGAGTCACATATATTGAGGTGTTAAAATTTATATTGATAATCATCCTCTCTGTGTGTGTCCATTATGGGAAGGAACGGACTACAAATAAGGAGGAGAACAAATGATAAAATCGCCTGTTTACAATGTCAATTATCCATTAATCTTATTTTCATGGTTCAGAAGGATGTAGCAAAGAAGATAGGTAGCTTGGTAAAGATCGGATGTTGATTTAAATGGTTCTTCTGTTATAGTCAGGTTTCCATTTGTTAGCCCCATGTGTCAAGTAAGGTCAAATAAAAAGATGAAGTCTACAACCTCCCTGCTTTAGACATGATAGAGAATTAATTTCATTTTTTAGAGTTTTTGAAACCTTTTAATTAAATTAACATTGCCATTATTTTCATAGAATAATGTATTTTACAATTTCTTATTTTATGGATTTTTAAAAATTAGGCATGCAGGAGAATTGGGCTTACGTGTTTTAACATAGATGTTTCCCCATGATGCTTATTCTGCAGTAACACAACCAGGATCTCGCAGTGGGGAAACATTTTAGCTATATATACACAAAAGTGACAACAGTTTTGAATCACACCTAGACTGCCTTCAGCTTACATGACTGTCTTGTTGCTTGGATCCCTTAAAATGTTTGTTCACCAGTAATAACTTGTATTGACAGTTTGTCACTTATGCAAGGCAAATCATGTTCATGACAACAATATGTAAATCATTTTGACCAATATGTCTGAGACGTATAACAAACCTCAAACTCTTGCAAACACCTCTCTGTCACTCTCTTAATTCCAAACTGTGGGAGCAGGTAAAAATACTGTAGCACTTGACTTAGAATTTGATCCTACCTATCATGTTTGAATAATTCCTTCAAGAGGGGCAAGGGGAGGAACGAATACACATACTTTGACCATTTTCAGTATAATACTGACAGTATAGAAGGCAATACAAGAAGAAAAATATGTGAGCAAGAACTCTTTAATTTCTAATTCATATTTGCACTTGTGTGACCTGTTTCCAACTGGTACCACCTGTTGTCTGGCACATACAACAATAAATCCAGATTATCATCATGATTGACATCTCATTACAGGTGATAGTTGCCACATGGGTCATTTCGTATAAACTATGTGATTAAATAAGTAAAAAGAAATGGTTTAAGAAAAACCAAAACAAAAAGCACAAAAGCACATCTACATACATACTTCTAAAACTGCACACTAATTCTCATGTCCTATAGGAAGACAAGTGCATGTAAAAAGAGCTTGAAATTGACCATACATTATTTTGTTAACAGTTAACAAGTAATATCTGGTGTCTGCATTTTTCTACTAATAGTAGAAAAAGTTCTTATCATTAGACAGTGGTTGTTATCAAAATATCAAATGTCTACCTTTAAGTTCACAGTAAGATGGGATAAGTTGAGATCTTATCATTGCCATAAATCTTTAATGATAAACTCTTACAACATTCGCCATATAATTAATTTCAGACATAAAATATCTAAGGGGATGTAGGAAATGGAAGGCATGAAGCTACACATAAAATTCATATAATTGGCGTCAAATAAAGATTAACTACTGCATGAAAATAAGCAACCAGTAGCTTCTTTGAGGGCCAATCGGTTCTTCTATGCTTGCAAAATGAGTGAAGTCTCTAAACATAATAGTAAAGGAAATTCTATTTTCATGTTGGTTTAGATATTGTCAATAGGAATAGTAAGTTTTTCTATTCTATTTGTAACATGATGAAGTTTGAAGAGCAACATATATAGTGTATGTCAATATGCATTTTTGTTGATCTGCATCTGATGATATTTTTACAGTCCATAGACCACTCAAGGTTACAAAGACTTACATGTGAGCTATTGGATATGGCTTCCATTTATGTCTTTACACTGTGCAAATCTAAATTCATTTTGAATTGAGGATATCAACAGGATTTCTTGCTTCACAACCTATTTTACAGTGATTACTGATAAGAAATTTTAAGACCTAATGTCCTGCAAGTGCTTTAGATCCATTTGAGGCATACAAAAAACACTTCTATCACAAAATATTGAACATTGTATGCTTTATCTTCTGAATGATATTGAATATTCAATATAGTTCCTAATTAGTCCAATGAATAACATGACAACCCTCTCTTTGTATCTGCAGATTAAAAGGTCCTTAGGAGTGTAAACATTTCCTGGTGTGTTGACTGGTTCTTACACCTAAAACCATACAGTCAATATTGACCAACATGCTATAAAGATAATGTGCTGCTTGTGTACATACCCTCACAGTCTTCAAATTTACCAGTTATGTAATATTTAATGTCAAAAGGAATTGGCCAATCACAGTTCTACTATGACAGCAAAGTGGTCACCTTATATGGTACCATAGCCTTTTATTAACATTTAAACATTCTTGTCTGAGACTTCTTTGATCCCCATGATTCATTCCATGTTGATCCATGAATTTAGATTAGATGTAGTTACCCAAATTGATAACCAAAATTAAAACTTATTAAAAGAAATAAGTGGAATGTAATAGAGAGCAGTGGCATACATTTATATCAACAACATTCACATGATTTTTTGTTGTTAATGTTCTTCAATCAAATGAATAGTGTCACCCAAGGAGAATTATATTAGTCTAATGGCAATAATGATTAAGTAGTTATGGTCTTATATTCTATGGGAACAATAATGATAATGACAGATTAAACTTGCACATGGACATCTTCTATAGTCAGTCAAGGGGATATTCCTATGTGACACGAGATGCACTAATGTGGCCTGGTAGGATGGTCTAATAAAATGAGTGTTTAATCTTGTTGGAGTTATTATCACAGCTTGAAGCTTGTTATACAATCTTCTTACTCTTATTATATTTTTCAGTAAGAGATAATAAATATGTCTCAAGAGAAGAGATGCAAACAGAATTACATAAATATGTCAGTCGAAAGGCAGTGGAAGTCCATGTATTTCGGAAAAAGATTCATTACCATTTAAAGATACTAATTGGTTTCTTGCACTTCCATTCAGTTATTCACCTCTAAAAATGAATGGTCACAGGCCACCCATGTACTAATTGTGGCTTAGAGGTGATATTTCACCCACTTTTATGCAATTGTTTGATAGACATACATTTTTCTCCGTGTAGCTTCTAGATATTTGGTGACAACATTTGTGTGTTCTTTGGATGAACAACAAAAAGCCATTTGATAGGTTCAAAGCTTTTTTTTTTATTCAAAGCACAATGTCTTAAGGTGATCTTGTCAAGAAGATGTCTTGGTCAATGTTAAATTGCCTTATATGTTCCTCTTCCATGGCAGAGAACAATGAAAGGTTTGTTTATCACCTCATGACTCGACAGATTTAAGATACATATGAAGTGTGATTTCAGTTGGTCAATGAACAAGTTACTTTTTTTGATAGTTGATCAACGTGAACTGATATTCATGCAACATTATTTTGTGATTTAATGTCATGTTCTAAAACAGAGCATAGCATTTCTAAATATTATTAGCTATAAACTTTGATTGACTTTTGAAGACTGTCATATATTTTTCTCGTATATCTTTTTCTCTTTTCAAATCTATCCACAGCAATGAAACCCATGGAATATAAAGTATGCTCTCAAACTTTTACATACACTGATAATGGAATGATTTTACTGCACTTACTGAATGTACACCAGTATCATGTATAAACATTGTCTTACAATATCTGCCTCCTTTGATGTGCAATAAAGTTTACCATAGCGGCCTCTGTTCATTTTCATAATCGCTAAAATAATTTTGTTCTTGTGCTTGAGGTTCATATCAGTCACAGTAAATCTCTGAACAATATCATCATGGTTCTGGATTTCTTCCCAGAATCCTGCCACCCTGAGACTTAAAGTACATGTACTAATGCAGTTAAAGTCTTTTAAGTTTTGCATTTTTAAATAACTGAATCTTTAGACACAAACTATACTTAATAAGTATTCATTTGGAAAAATCTTCCCCAAACATGTTGAACATTATTTTGTATTTTATCGGACGGTGCCTGCTTATCCTGGCGTTCAAGTAATTATGGATAAGATTTAGGCAAAGCAATTCAGAAGTCAGAATGGATATGGGTAGATAACGCATGGCAACAATAAACAAACCATAATTGTTTGGAAACAATGCAAACTGACCGATTCATTGGAAGCATTATTACTGGGCAATAAACAATTTTAGCATGTTATTATTAACTAGATATAAATATAAGAATTATTTCCTCCTGTAAAATGACCATGTTTCAAAAGTTGTAAGTGCTTTTACTCGAAATAGAATTGTGAATGTAAAATCTTTGTGGCTAACCAATTCTTTGTCCTATATATTAAATATATGTCCTACAGTTTATCCTAACTACTGGTAGGCGGCAGTACAATAACCATTATACACTTACCGGCACATATTTGAGATGTTTATTTGACCTTGAGGCTGTCACTAGGTCGACCTCCTGATTGGATTCTTTTTATTACAAATTGTATGAATTACAAGCTTTGGTGAAGCTTAGCAGACATGTGAAAATTATATCTTAATATAAACTGTCCTTCCTACTATTCTAGTGAAAGATCAGATTTACAATGGTTTTCTGAAATGAAATTTAAGAAAGGGCCTCAAGTAGAGAGGACTCAAGGTGGGGATATTTTGCCATGTTAGAGTATTTACAGCTCTCCCAGTGTAACTGGACTCCTTTTGAATGCTTGAAATAAGATTTTGAAGAGCAACTTCCTGCATTTTATTGTGATTTGAATTTGAAATTAGAATACAATTGGTATTTAAAGATTGTAGAAGAGGAATTCTTAAAGCTTTGTAAGAAAATGGTTTAGCTTGTGAAAAAAAAAGAATGAACTAAATTCTAGCAGATCCAGTGTGTGAAAAAATGGGTCTGTCATGTTGCACCCAGCTTTATGTTTGCATAAACATTTTGTCAGATTTTGTTCCAAGCCCTTATGTGCCATACTGACAGGAGTAGCATTGTAGTTACATCTAAGTTTATCTTAACAAATCCATACTGTCCCGCGGAAGTAAATAAATCCTAGGAATATTTATTTACTTATCCACCCGTGACACTGTTAACCCTCAGCAGCATCCCAAATTAGCCTCACTCAGTCGAAAGATTGACTTGATTCTCCATGGATGCAGCAGTCTGAAGGCCCGTGTGATAAAGACTCCAGGGGAAGACTTCATAGAGTGAAAAGTAAAGTTTCCAGCGCCAATGGAGACTGTTAATTAGTTGATTGATTGAGTCTCAGTGTGAATAGGATATGAGGACAGTGGAGGCCAGACACCATGGGCATATGAAAGATAGAAGATAAGAAGAGTCCATCTCAAAATGATGATGAATGCAGCCTTTTGGATGAAGATCAAAAGGTTGAAACTGACTGAAATGCCCATTTGTACCTGAGTATCAGTTTGAGAAATTCTTTGATAGATAATGTTGAAGTCTAGAAAAGGGAATGTCTTTATTCAAAATTTTATTCTAAATAAAGCTCATAGTTATATCATAATTGGTAAATGTTGTTGCTACTACCATACCAGCTTACCATTATTGTAATTGACTGTCAGCATAAACATATATATATATTGTATTCACTGGCAACTGAGGACTGAAAATTACCCAATGTCACACAGAAACCTGAGCATGGTAGATATTTCAACTTATTCCAATGTATCCAAGTTAAGTGGATGTGTGAAGACTAAGACTCTTGATAGCGTCACCAAGCTTCTTTAATCAGCATTAAATTGCTGATTTTGATGAAATCATTTTACATTTGAATTGATAGCCTAACATTCAGTTTAGTTATTTAGTTTCTTGGTTAATTGCTTTAACATATTGAACATTCAAACATTAAAACAGATTATGCCTGTGATGTAAAGACTCATTTATGCCTGATAAATATACTGATAATTTCTTTTCCAGATGCAATGAGGATAAAAAATGTAATTTACATCTCTAGTATATATGTGTGAGATATATCAAAGGCAAACGAAATTACCATTGAGAAGTGTACACTACTACACTAGCAGACAAGACAAGTTGTACTGCTAACATGTGTACAAACTTGTGTTCAGGTTGCCAAGTGTGCACACCAATCGTCTGACAGTTTACAGATTTTTTTCGTTCCCTGTGTACGATGAATATTTCTGTCCATATTCACATTCTCCTGTTTTTAGCTGTTTTATTTATCTGCCTTACATTAGTGGGCACTAAATAACCTGTGCTCGTGCACTGTAGAACACTATCATGATTTGGTCGGTGCACAGAGACAGTAATGCACAAACCCTGTATTGGAATCAGTGGTTTATATACTGGCCAAGTATTCATGCAATCTATCCCATATCAAAATCACCACTTGTTTATCAACTAAACATGCTTGGAGAAATTTGTTCACGAAATAACGCACTTTTTCCGAATGCAGTCTGCAAGATTGTACAAGAGGTATGCTTCATCATGATCCAGGGTTTCCTGGAGCAGCAGGCTCAATCCTACAATGAGGATTGAGACATACCTGCAGCTTGCTTGTTTTTCCCCATTCATTTGTAAGAGTACTAGATCTCATCATGCTTATTGTAAAAGAATTTTAATGGCATATATGTGGGTCAATTGGTTCGTCTAGGTGAAACATTTACTGTACTCAATCAGAGGAATTTGTTGTAATTGCACAACAAAACTTCAGATACAAAGCAAAGAGAGTATTGTTTGATGAAAGCTAAATTAGTTTCCATTAAATTGTAGATATAATTGCATATAATTTGTAAGCAGCTTGCATGCACCCAAATAGCAATAACATAAATCAAAATTAAATGCAATAAGACAAGGTGGTTAGTTATTTGTAAGGTGTCCATGTGTATGACCTCATATTCTGACTATAGCGTTTTATGACCATTTGGATGGCAGAAAGTGAGTTAGAAAAGAAAGATTTTTAGCCAATAAGGCCAAGATCCAGTATAAATATTATTGCATATTTTTGAAACTATAACACTTCCTCTCCCAATAACTAGAATAATGTATATTCATATTAATTGTCGAGAACCATAAAAACGTCAAGTAATTTCTATTGGATACTTGTTAATGATTTGTAATAGGTATTTACTAATAGGCCATTCCATTGTGTTTGCTACTGTTAACATCTGTTCATGATATAACTACAAACAAGCTGGCAATTGTCAAATATGACCAGTGCTTTGATGTTTACTATACACAATCTGCCATCAAGATTCATTAAGCCTCTACTTGATGAGAGAGAGAGTAGGATAAAATGGTTGTCTGTTGCTCAGATTGTGTTTAGGTGTAAGTACTCCATTGGTCAATGGCTCTTGGCTGATGTCATTACCATCACTGAGGAGAATTTTCTAGTGTTACAGGTTAAACTGTCAAGTTTGAGGTTATTTCAGTTAGTAATGTGTCAAGCTTTAGGTTATTTCTCTTTCTTGTAGATTCTCTCCTTCACTTGCATCTGTTCATTTCTGTGTCTGTTCAAGCAGCTATTTAAAATTCAGACTCTCAAATTTACCTGTAGTTATTTTTTTGTTGCTATTCACTAAACAAAAATATTGGCAGAACATTGCCTACTACTGTGAAGTTCCAACAGCAGACATCAACTTTTGTTAATAGGATTTACCCAATCTCCAAAATATGTGAAGATCTGATAATGCACAAAATTAAGGAAAATGTGAATGTTCTCCAATGACATCTTCTTGTCTGTTCAAATTAGAGAAAAGCTATCTTTTCTGTCTGTGTTTAAAAATTGATAGTTCTCAAATTTGCCAATTTACACAGGATTGTAGCTTTTTAGTTGGATGTTATTTATCTTGTGAAAAAGTTCAAACATTTTTTTATCAAACTACTCAACTGTTGAATCAGATGTTGAATGACCGAACTGTCACATACACATGATATAATTCGTTTGCGAATTAGTTTATCTTCTTATTGGAATACAAATGATGACAGTCAAGTTCCACTAGAAACATTTGATCAATCTGTAAATATATCTAATTACCTGTACAAATCCATCATTTACATTCTGCAAATTTATGCAAATCCAACCATATGCATGTGCATGAAAGGCCATGAAATTGTATGAATGGTAAAATGCAAATGAAATTACAGAATTTTAAACTATGTGCAATATTAATAGCTGTACAAAAGAAATCAGAGCTAGATATAATACTGTTAAATGTATTTGATTACTGGAACAATATTTGTGAAAATATTACAATAAATATGGTGTGTCCTGCAATGCATGAACATCCATCAAACTTGCGATATTGTATCAGAAAGGTGTTGAAGTCCCGCTGGTGGTTCACATTATGCATGACCAGCGGAGATTGATGAATTTCATCACACTTGCTGATCAATGACATAACAATTTCAAACTGGAAGTCATTGATGAACATCCGGTCCGAAAGGTGATCTTGATAGAATGGATAATGTTACAATTCATGGTGATTTTTCATACTTGTGGAAATTATTCTGTATCCAGTTGCAACTATTGACTGGTGGACATACCTGTAGTGACACTGAAAGTTTTAAATGTATAAAGTTGATCTTCCCATCTAACGCAGGCTGTGATATTTCAATTATATGCCGAATCCTGAGACTCCACATTCTACACAAAAAGAAATGTACACTTAAGATAAAGGGCCAAAATATTGTACTGACATATCTTAATAAAGATAGCTTTATCATGCAACAAAATAGCATCTGTTTGTGGTCGTTTTGACATTTACCAGCAAAAGTTTTGTTTAGGATGAGACGATGCTCTGGATGCTGAAGTATATTTCCTAATAAATAGGCAGTTTCTGGATTTCAATATTCTACTTTTTACACAAATGAAACATTCTGTAGCATTTATATCACCAACTACATATATATCTTCCCTAACACAGCCCTGGAGATGTTCGTATGTATTGTTGGGAGCAATACACCATGCATTATGCCATCTTCAGGTGTAGTTGCTCATGAGCACAAATTGAAGCCATCGCTTGGTATGCCTGGATACAACTGACATGAAAGCATAAGAGGTTAATTGATAATAACATATGAGGTATGACCTGTGCCTCTTCCAATAAATTGAACCATAAATATTATCCAATTCGGGGAATGTTAAAATGTAATTATCATAAAATATTATCATCACCTATTAGATCACCACATAATTTTGATGGAGCATCAAAACACTGGTAGTAAAAACCAACATGGGCTGTTAAATCAATTAAATACAAATAAAATTATATCATATTGTATTGTTATGCATATTTTTAAGGTCTCAACAAAATTATCATAGCATAATAGTCATTAAACTCTGCATCACATAATATATCATTGGCTTAAATGTTGAGTTCATAAAATGTTTGAGAGATTACAAGCAATGGGAGTAGAATATATACTGTTATATGCCAGTAAAACAACATCTCGTTAACAAGGTAGAACTGCCAACGTGAAGCAGTTTTGTAAATTTCAATGAAATCAACTGCTACTGTTGTGAACAAGTTTTGTGAACGTTGATGCAGTTCCTCTGTTCTCAGGTCATCTGCTATCTACACTGTTGAAAGAAGAATAAAGCTCTAGCGTTAATTCCACTTGATAATCATCTCCATTCATTAGTCTATCTGATAGACAGCTATGCCCTAGAAGAGAAGGGAATGCCGAATTAGTCAGCAAGTGTACAGATACTTAATTATTGACCAACTGCTATCTACAAAGTATGCTACATATTTTTGTAATTGCTTGAGATCTCATTAAATTCTTGTCAATTCTAGCTGGTGTGGTGATGTACAACTAATATCAGAATACCGGGTAATAATGTTCTAAGGCATTTATCACAATGGATGCTACGTATTCTATAACTATTTTATTAGCATTGTTTTTAGCCACAGATTCTTTTGCATTCAAACAAAGAAAGTTATATCATGAACCAAAGATGAGTTTTTACTTTTTTCTTAACCACGTTATTAGTAGTAGTGGTATAATTAGCGTAGTGCTGTGCCCCTTATCATAGGATATCTGCTACAAAGTTATCTGGAACCTAGATGTTGCACTAACTGCTTGATGGCTCTTGTACTGGGTAGCAGACGTGTAGCAAGCCATGAGTGAAATGATCTACATTCAACTAATATGAATCACATTTCTAAAGGTTTGTATGATAATTAATATACAACAAAATACATCTGACATTATTGTGTTATTGATGTGAGCAATCACTGCATTATAGTCTTAAAAACCAATTGTTTTACTTGTAGTAGAAAATTGATAGTTCCAGTGAGTTTGCAACAAATGTCAGTTTGATGAAAGATTTTCCATAATAAAATGGCAAATCTGTGACTCAATAAGTCATTTTCCTTCTTATGATGAATGTACTGTTATCAAGTTAGTTATTAGGTTGTTAGTCGATGAACAAGTCATTGAACGAATAAATTAAGCTAGATGAAGGCGAGTACGTTCACTCCTGACATCTGTGTGTATATCCTGTGACATACTCCACAGGCTTCTGCACGTACCGTCTTTATTTTGGATCGAAATTTATAGCTCTATTCTTTATTGTTGCAATATTTATTGAAAGAAAACCTTTTAGGAATTTCAAACACGGTAATTATACAGAGTAACAATGAAAAACACATCATAAAACTCCAACACAAGGTGTGTAAAACGTATTGAGTGTTTTTTGTCCGTCTTCAAATGTGCTACATAGTAGCTTCAAAATGTGCTATTAAGAAGCAACAAAGACTTTATTTTGCTTTATGTTTCAAATCAAGTTACTGTCTCGTAACAGCTTTTTGACATTTATATAGTAAATTAAAGCGGCTTCTTCGGAAAAAGGCCCCGATAAATGCACACATTTATATGTTAAAAAAATCCTGGTACTAGAAAAAAATAAATTACAATACAAAGTGGGTGGTGCATCTACTGACACCTGTGCCCTTGGGCTCTCAATACCTCAGTTACATCTCACACCCAGTCTGTTTTCAGAACACCTCATCACCAAGCCCAAAAACTCACTAGCTATGGGGTACTAAGTACACACCTTTGGATTGTTGGATTATTGCCTACTTCTGATGATTTGCAATGGCAACGAGGAATTTATCTTGATGATTAGAATAAAAAGACATTGTCAGATTTGTGATGAGTGATAATTGTAAAGCAAGATTGCAGCATGATGAGCAATGGAAACTCTTTTAAATATGTGAATTCACAAAGCGAATGATGACAACTTCTGCATCGTATTCATCATCTGTAAGTGAAAACTTACATTTAAGAGAGGGTACTTGTTTAAATTGTGCAAACAGCTGGTGAAAATATAAACCCGAGAAGGCTAGGTACAAGTGATTGGGAGAAAATCCTGTCTGACCAGTCAAGGCTTTATTGACATAATGTTTTACTAATATTGACCTTATTTCCTGGTTTCTTTGTAGTCTGATAAATCTATACTGAAACTTTCTGCTTCCATCAAAATCACCAGTGTAAATGTTTAACAGTGTATGAGAAGAGAAACACAATGATTTCCGCCTCTAATGTTACCTTAGTGATTGGAAAACTTAAGAAAATTAGGAAATGACTTTGACAGGAGTAGAATCCAGGGTCGGCTTGTGCACAGCCATCTGGAAGTTTGTGACCTCTGTTATAGAATATCAAGGAATCTGTCAGTAGTTATTGTGATTTGCTCATTATTTCCGAGACCTGTTAATAATGACATGCAACAGTTAGCATACCCAATTTCGTATGAAAAAATACAGCTTTTGTGCACGTTTTCAACAACTATGAACGAGACTTTGAAATGAACATTGAGCTGTCAGATTAGTTCCTATCTAAATGTGAATTAGCATACACAAAACAAGAATTCATGAATGAGCAATTATTCAATTATTCAGATTCAACAGAGTTGGAGATGAAAAGGTTTGACTGTTTTATAAGCAAGCTAGCAGTTGTCATAAGCAAATAATTGAGGATGGGCCCAGTGCTTTATTATCCTGTTGACCTCTCGGCATATCTTGTCTGATGGCTCATTTTGTCTGAAGAGCAGACATAACCCTTGAAAATTACAGCTGAAATTATCTTCTTGTGTAAATTATCTCAATGAATATCCCTGTACAAGATGGTGGTGGTATGCAGACATCTATTACTCCTACTGGTGCTGACTATTTCTTAAGTGCATAATTTTTCAACAATATCATAATGTCTATGTATTATAGATACTTGATTGGAAATAATTGATATAAATTTACTCTTTTTATTTTCGTATTTCTAATAGTTCATTAGGTAATCATAATTATGATTTGTAAAGATCTTGCAAGCAGATGAGATCTAAAGTTCAAAGGCATTAATCGTGCCTTATTGAACATGCTCAACTAATCAGAATCAAAGGTTTGCAACAGAGAGCTATCATGTCAAATCAGCCACCACGGTGAGCTTTCTGGCTGGAAGTAAAATCTGTTTTCAACTTTCCTCCCATTTAGCATATATCACCTGTGAATTATATGAACAACCTCGGGTGTGTCAGAAACTGCAAAGCCCTGAAATCACAGCATTTATGTAACAGCAGACATTATGATTAGCTGGGTCTGCTTCTCTGGTAAAGACCAGCTCCTGTAACTAATTCCCCTTGTCTATGATGTATTCCTTTTTAATGGAGACAGGTAGGGGTTAAGGCTCCTAAAATTGAAGCTTATCACATACATATGATTACATTACATGGTTATGATCCTAGAGCTTGGCGCATGGTTGAACAGGCAAATATGAAGGTTAAAACTTACGTGAAGAGGTACAAAAAACAGTGGAAAAATGAGCAAAAGGTGGATGTGACTGTGTAATGGTACAGGTGACACATAAACACATATAAAGCATGTGTGTAACAGCATTCAGACAATGAGGATAATGGCCTCATAATGGCTCGCCATGACCTCTAATAGTTGTCACATGAGAGGTGAAACATTTTGCTAACAATTACCAAGAGGATGTTAACTTGTTACCATGAAGATTCTCTCTGAACACCAGCTATATTATAGTAGTCTCTGGTGTACAAATGAAGAGTGTTAATATGAATGACGATTGGCAAGTTGTTGACAAACAGTGTATAGTATTTTTAGATGTCAGTGACATGGTGTAAACATTGACTCTAATCTAGTGACTGGGACAGATAGTCTGACAAGACTGGTAAACGCTTGACCACATGGCGTACATGTTGAGGTTCAAGTGACTTCATTGACATGTGAAAGGTCAATTTCTCCATCCCATTCTTTGAGGAACGATGTTTATACCTTACTTTCCATATTGTTTTTTGTATGTGTTGGAAAGCAACTGAAAGAAAAGCAGGGGTTTAGGCTTATAGATTTGTATAATTCTTGCAATTTTGCAGAGTGTAAAACTTCACTAAAATCAATCTTACTTCACTGTGATATTGGAATGATCAATAATCTGATGGGTGGACAGAGTGGTTGAAATTGAATCAATGGTAATCTCATACAAGGATCAGGTGTACGCTATGAAAGACACACCTTTGTTTACTACGTTTGATTCTACATGTGTGCTCGATCTCCACTTGATTTGCACTGTAACACCTGTAAGATTTCACCAACGCGTTTCCATTTAATGTCATTTCTTGTTTTATGGAAACATTTTTCAGCAAATAGCAATCAATAACATCAATATTTTTTCTATTGCTTTTGATATATGTCTGATGTTTCCGTAAATATATTGAGTGTGGATAAAGTGTGAAGTTTTCCCTTATATTGATTGTTGATGAATAGAAATATTTTAAAAAGCAATTATAAACAAATATTGTAGTTTTAGATCTTTATACGAAATTCATGATGAATGAATCCTTGGTTTTAATCTAATTATCATACAATTAATAAGTTAATCAACTGTTCTTTTACCAACATATTTGATATAAATGTAGTGACTTCCATGAGAGTGACCGTCAGTCTACGGGAATCTCTTTTACACTGTACATAATTCAGTGTTACAATATCTACCAGTTGAGTTAGGCCCTATCTGGAAAATAATTTGCCGGGTAAACTTTGTAGGTCACAAATAAGATCCATAACCTTTTTTCTTACTTGGCCATGTTTAATGTGGCTGAACCCAAAGTTTCCTGATGTTTTCAATTAAGCTAATGCTGTAAATGGTTTTCCACGAAAATTTGGGTGTCTATATGAGGGGTATTTTCAATAACTTGTGATTTGAATAATAAACCTGAAATAGATGAGGATGCATGAGAGTATCATCCATGTACCTATTGCTGGCATCCGCCCAGTTTCTGTCCTGTAGAAAGTTCAAGGAATACAATTTGGTTATCCATAACTTTTTAGTTTCCCGGGAATGTAGGTAAGAGAAAGAATCACATAAAATAAACGTAGCAAATGTAGCAAAAGAATCCAAGTTCAATGAATTTTTATGTGGTATTTAATAGAAAATAAAACTTTCTACGGTTCTATCAAATGGAGACAATTCAACTTATTTGAACCAGAATTTATTATCAAGATGGTGGATGACAACAATAAAAGTTATTAAGTGTGTTTTAAGTGCAATCATTTACAGAATAATTTATATTTATTAATAGCTAATTCATCAATACCAGGTATAATTTGTCTCAAATGTGAACCATGTTTATTATTTGATGATGTATTGTATAATATTTAATTAAAGACGCTTATTTATGTGTTTTTGTGCATAAAATTATTTTATGTTCTTTATAATGAGATTTATGCATGAAGGAATTCACTATTTCAAATGTCTTATAGATAGTGATGTGCAATTTAATGTATACGATTTGAACAGACAATTGACCTTTAAGAAATAATACACCATTAATTTAATCATTAAATGGATATAAATTAAGGAAACTGGGAAGATTTATTTAATTGTTAATAACAGTTTGATTATGTCTATTTGGATAGGATATTCAGGTATTGAAAGATATCTATGTGTTTGTACTCTTTAACTCTTACCTCTCTACATACATGTATCATTGTTTTCTTCTGTTTACATCCATAAATTAATTGAACTATGGTGAAATAAAAACAATCAACCTATCTGTGAAGGTCTTCATAACAACTAAACTTGCTCCTAGTTATTTTGTAAAATGAATATATAATGAAAATTTATAAGTTTATGTCATTAAGATAAAGTAAATTCCCACATCATTCTGTAATGTTTTCTAAACAGTTTTCACAAACATCACAATGAACTTATCATTTGTCAAACAAAAATGTAAACAACCAGTAGTTATTAATCAAGAGCAAAAGAGAGAATACAGTAAATGGAAATAATTATATCTTTACTTCTGGATATGAGTAATATACAAATAAACTTTTTTCTTCAATTTTGTGGTGGTCAAGTATTTAACATGCTGAAAATTGGGTTAAACGACTTCATAGAATGTTGTAATTGATAACTAATTAAAACCATTTGGCAAGTCAAGTTTGGCAAGTTTGCCCATACTTTAGTTCTATTGCTATTAACTTAATATCTCTATACCTTTAAGAAATATTTTCATGATCATTGATGAATTATTGTATATCATGCCAACTAATTTCCATGCAAAGTAAAGTGCTGTTTATCTTGAATATAGGAATACATTGTATAACCATTTTCTACAGTCACGTGCTTTAAATCAAAAGAACAGTTAGTTACCAATAATTCGTTAATAGGTGTCACTGTGGTAGTGGTCCAGGGTTCGAGTCTCCGCAGAAGGCTATGTGATAAAGCCCAGTAGACTTAGAGAAAGAATTATGTAATGTCAAAAGTTACCAATAATTTTCCCTGATGGATGAGGTGCAATTGACAGCTTTCAAATCTGGATTCCGTTTAAAAAAAACGCAAGCTGGATCTAGTACAATTAAAACCCGACAGCTGTTGTCCAATCCTTGATTCTTGGTTATTGTTGTCAAATTTTATTTTTGACAGCCATGCAGTGAAGTTTTAACATACCGGTAATTGTAAAATACTAGTAGTTAAATATTGCTTAATTATACCTCTTGAGTAAAATTATACCAGCATCAATATTGGTAGCACAAATGCAAAGCTTGCTAACATCTGTGGTCTAATTGTTAGACTTCGTCTGAGGAAGTGTAAAGTTTCTGAGACCTTCATGCTTAACTTCACGTTTTGGCCATTGATACTCCCCAAAATGTATTTCACCAGAGAACAGTGTAAATGAATATTTTCAGTTTATAGCAAACCAATATCAAAATGAGTGCAAAAACATGTGTTAGTAAATAACACTAGTAGGCCAATACCCCTGATGAAGATAAATGATGTAAATTTAGATGGAGTTTAACCCTGGATAAAAAATGATATGGACATCTTTTCTGTGGCTGTAAAAATGATCCAGTTCAACGTATTTGCTCCATAACTTAATTTCCTGAAGGCTCATGATTAGCTAGACTTTAAGAAAAAAATGATATAAAAAAGAAAGAAAAATAAACTGCCTGCATTTGCAGTTGGACACCTTTCTATTGAACTGTGATAAATCGAATTCATTCTTAAATCTGCAGAGCACAAAAATTAGCATCATTTAAGCCAGAGAATATTCTAAGTTGCATCTGCATCCCGGTCCCTCCAACTTCAACATGAGATGCAAAGGAGAGGTGTTTTATAGTCTACTGCTTACACTCAGTCGGCTTAATATCACTAGTCAAGACTTAACATTACTAGTCGCTCTACTTAACTATAACTATAGTTCATAAACATCATGGATTCTCTCTGTATTATGTCATCCCACTGAACTTATCTAAGGTTAAGCTGTAATAACTCCCACCATGACCTTTGATCCTGGCCATGTGTGACGTAGAGAATGCACACTGTCTGACACCGCACCACAGGCATGCCATAAAGACCAATAAGAGCGTACAGATAGCACTTTACGACTCTACTAACTGCTGGGAGGCAACTGGAATGACATTATGTAGAATAGCTAGGCTGTTTGACAGCTTAATTTCTCAAAATTACATTTTTTTAACAACTTCTTTCTTTAAATTTGGAATGAAAAAAAATCTCCGGCCAAGTTCGGGATACCAAATGTAATGAAACCAATGAAAGCAAATACATTCATGACAATTTTACTTATTACTGAAATGAAAATGGAATGGCATGATCTAGAACAATTGACATTGCTATACAACTTAATTTTACGTAAGAAAAAAATCAATTTTACTTGCATGATAATTGTGCCTATCTGGAGTGTAATGGTCTTCATTAAATTGGCAAACGTACTCAATATCTTAAATAATTTTTCTTGGCCTGCCATGTTTTACTGTCGATATTTTCTTTGATATCATGATTAAATAGTTTTAATAAGTATAATGATCACATATTACGTTTGCAGTGGCTCGTGACCATTATCAGATGTAGTTTTCTGATTGACGCTGCACAGAATGCATTCACCTGCATTATATCCAGGTTTCTTTACAGGCCATGTATCCAAGAAAATGATAGAAAAAAATCTTAGAGACTGAACATTCTTTCTAGAAATTTTATATATTTCAGTCAAATAAGCCCACTGGAATTTATATTTTTGCGCCATTCATTTAAGGAAACCAAACTGAAATATTTTAACCTTGTTTTTATCTAAAGATTATTTGACAATTTCTAAAGGAAATTGATTAATAAGAGGTTTCAAAGAGGTTTGAATAATAGAGGAATCTCTGTGATTGGATTTCAAAGACATCTCTCATAAGATACCTAGTAGATTTAGGCCTAGAATCATACAATTGTAATGTGTTGGTTTTTATTTAGGGTTTTATCCCACCATTTCAAATTTTCAACTATTTTTCTGCTGTAGCAAGCGGAATGTATCCTCTGCTTCATGTTCATACTTTTAATATTATTGTGTGTCCTGGTCATATTCAAACATATCCAAATTTTAAATTTTACTGTCCGCAGCCATGAGATATTTTATCTGTGTGTCAAGTTATGAGAATGTTACCTTTTCGTTAGGGATTTTTCTTTTGTGATATGGTTGTTGATCACCTTCTCAACAAGGAGGAGGTCCACATTTCTGTCATACCGAGTGGCCATCTTATCTGTCAGCATTCTTATTAGAAAATAACACCCTGTATAATGTGGTGGGAGTAGCTGTGATGACACCTATGAAACACTATAAAACTGTGTGAACAAAGTAGATAGTTCGGGTGCAGTTGAATGTCTCTGTGCCGACTACAACAATAGATTTGAATGAAACCGATAAGATTGGAGCCTCCCCATATAATGTTTTGGCTAATTATGGTTGAACAGAAAAAGAGATGTCTGTGTCCACTAAAGTTATTTATGATGCAAAATTATTTTAAATAAATCATTTTGTTTGGTTTAACAGCGTGTGGCAAGCTGTTTGACAAGTGTGTCTTGTGATGTGAATTAGGAATTTGTTATCCAGTCGGTGCAAGCTGTGATAATGATTACTACGAAATACATAATGAATAATGTGATTTATTACGTCACAGCGGTAGCATACTAATTATAAACGTTGTCAAGCGCATTGTATGTATAAAACAATGAACAGACAGAGAAAGTAAGATATTGAAGAATGTATCCCATAGGAACAATTAATATGCATATAAATCCTACACACAAGCATTTTCAAAAACTATGGTATGTTAAAAAGCTTCATAAAACATTGTAACACATCAAACTTATCAAATATATTAAATATATATCAGTAAACATTATTTTCATAAAGTATGTTTCTTATTTTCAGAGCAAGACTGTGTGATGAGTGACTTTGGAGAATGGGGTCAGTGTTCACAAAAGTGCGGCTGGGGAATAAAGGAGAGGAAGCGTCAGATTATTCAGGAACCAAGGAATGGAGGAAAACCCTGCCATAACTTTGAAGAGAAGATGTACTGCTATGGCACAAAATGTAAAGTTGCCAGACACTCGTCAGGACACATGGAAGCTAGAGGTAAAACTATTACATTTTTTGTATCTTATTGGCATCTTTTTTTCTCATTTTTTACACGAAGAAAGAATGACTGTTACAGTTGTATCTTTTAGAAGAAGTTTGATAATTTCTCGATTCATAATATATATAGACACAAACATTGTTTGTGACTGAGAAATTTACTTATTACGCAATATTCTACTACGATACGGGAAACGTTTCCCCTTCGACTGGCAATAGCACAGATTTTTTTGTGCATGTAAGCGTTGCAAAATACTGTGCTGTGCTATAAGCAAGTTTCTGTGTCACAAACAACAGGTTTCCATATCATATAATATGTTACAATTGCTGACCACTTAGATCCAATCGATAGCAGTCATATGTAATGTACAAATGCTTTGATTGTGTGCTGTGCTCCAAGAGTCATAAATGTCAAATATGCAAAATTAAGATGTTTTGGAGATCACTTGTAATATCTGATATAAAGATTTATTGCAGTGGCATTTTTAAAAGTGATCAAATCTCTCATAGAATGTCAAAATGTTCACTGATGTTCAGGTACTTGGCAAAAAATATCCACTCTGATTGTATTTTGGAATAATACGATCATGTACACATATGAATTATATATCCTTAATTATTCAATCTATAATAAAAGCTATTGTCATTTCCAAGTCAATTTGTAAGCAAGGACCTTTGCCAACAAAATGTATACCTTGGTGTTTGTTTCTTTGCTATATCAGTTTTGCTTATAGCACGACTAGTCTAGCATAAAAGCCTCTCTAGAACTGTACTTGTAAGTGTATATGCAATGGTACTTAAAGTAAAACAAATTGTCTCTTAAGTGTTGTTAAAATAAATACCACTTTCTAAAGGAACATTTATTAACTAATACATATCATAAGTAGATAATACATCACACATGTATTTCATTGTGATGGGATGCCCTTAGTGTATTAATGTAGACAGACTTTGTCACGGCTAAGTTATGTGCACATTGTCTTAAAATGATTTTTTGTAAAATAGAAAAATAGTTTTATTGGATTGGTGATTGATAACAATTAGGACACCATAAGAATAAGTCTATTCTTCATAGCACTTATCACGGAGAAAGGAAATTTCAGAGTTCGAGATATATCCTATAAGGTTTTATACTGGATTAATTTGCAGTGAACCTGTCAAGAAAGTTGCATTAACTTTTGCTTTCACCGATTTTGTTTCCTGAACTTGGCACCTTTAACATATTAGGTATTCCTGGTAATTTGTTTTCAGTAATGTTTTGCACAAATAGATTAATAAACCAACTATGTTATGTCTCGACAGTGTTCAATACCAAGTACTCTTGGATCATCATCCAATATACATATACTTTTTCACCTCGAATGAATCAAAGTACATACTATGAAAAATATATTTCCATTGATGACGTCATTATCGCTAACACTTATTATGAGATAACAGCTTGGTCTGCCCAGGTTGGCAACTGGAGATAAGCCTAAGGAAAAGAAATAAATTAGTAAAAAAGAGTGCTGCAAATCATTATAGTGCATAAAAACATGCTGTTTGCTTGATTACATCTGGCTCAGGGTCCTGTGGTCACCATGGTGGTTTTTGAAGTGTTGTTTCATGAGGTAGAAAGACTTTGTGGTTTCCTACTTAGTACCACTTAACTTGACTCATCCTGTTGTATTGACTGCCAATGAACATGCAAAGCATTTGATTTGATTAATAATTACGCTTTGCTCATTATTATGAGACTTACATGCAATCTAAATCTTTATCACATTAACATTCCCTGATTGATATTTTTTTTACATTGCAGGACGTCATTCTTTCACTAGTTATTTATTACACTAACCCCCATCAGATTTATGTGTGTAGATATTTACACATTTAGAGTAAACTCACATTTCAAATTTTCTTTCAGAGACTGGCAAGATCATTCCTGCTGAATTCGGTACATGGAGATCCAACAAGTTCTTTGATCCATTCAAGGATATCCGTAGAAACCTCTTCAACCACTACAGTGCCAACTCTGTCATCCGCCGCCCAGCGTAAGTGTGTGCTTGAAAATACTTCATATGGTCCAATATTATAGCAGTGAATTATCATTTTATTTTCTTAGATTAGGCTAATAACAACATGTGTAGATTAAAAAAAAAATAATTATTGATTTCATTCCTACGCTTCATTCTATGATTCTACCTAGATTTGAAAATAAAATGATTGCTTTTAATGGTAGTTATTTCTAGATTACCATATTAGTATCACTACTGCTAAGAAAGTAGATCAATGCTGCAAGTTGTTGTTTTTTAAATATATAATGGATAATGTTTTTGACTACATATTCAAATGCTTTTAGCAAAGAATTAACATTTGAATATACACATGCTTTCGCTTTGTGTTCTCTTATTGGTACATGTATTCATATTTTTTCTCAGATTCTAAGGTGAAATTGCTTCGTTGTTCTGTGCATTATTTTTCTATGCTATGTTGTGTACAAATAAAGCCAATGTTTTACTATTTCTATGTTCAGTGGCGAAGACCGCCCAACGTAAGTTGCTTCTACCCACACACATGTCCTGTACATGTTTGTGAGAGTGTATAAATGTTGTAATGCTCTTTCGCCTCTCTAATCACTGAATGTGTAAATATCTTATATGCATTCGGTATTTTGTATATAACTTTTGTTCTATACATGCACGGTTTTGTTCAAAACTATTACATGTATAGAAATGATGCACATGGCGTTTGTTGATGTTATTGTTTACAAAGATGAGGGCAGTGAATTGTTGTGTTTTTGGCACGTCATTTTGTCCACAATCGAAAAATACTGTTCTCCATTATGAATATTTTGTAACCAATATTATTCAACATGTACGGTCTACGCTAAGCATACTTGTAGGTAAATGTCACAAATTCACTATCAAATATCATATCATACGACTTTACACCAATGTTATTGAATATTTTAACTTCGATATCATACTTTAATTCACAATTTCCTCATTTGCATACAGATTACATCTAATATGATTAAATTTTGTTAATTTTAGATTAGAATGTCTAATAATATGTGTTGCATGATTGTTGTCTTGATTTATCCCTTAGATAAGCTAATACAGTAGTTTACCATGATTTTTACTAATTTCTAAAGTACTACCTACTTTTTATAATTACAGAACAGATCTAAATGTAACAAATGTTTTATTAGGCAACTTAAGACCTAGTCTGTAATTATAAAGCAAGCAAGTTTTGCTATAGAAATTAGAATAAAAAATCATGAGACCCACTACTTTATACAGCATAAAAAGAGCAACTGAACAATAGTTGACCCAATGTCAAAAAGGATACAGCATGCAAAATAATTTTTTAAAACCTTATATAAAGTTCTCAATAGAAGAACTGTATAGTGTGTCAATGTATCTATGTGTTAGAATTTAATATTGAAATTTGACTGCTCAAACAAGATATCATTCACAAATCCCCCGTCCCCTATCATGTGTCATTATTCTTCGCCCCCCTCCACTATGACACCATGACGAGTCATATTTACTTACTCCTACACCCCCCTCCTTACTACTGCTCATATAAACAGCAAACATCATCAAGTACATTGCTATGAAACCCACCAAAAAACAATATTCACACCATACTGATGGTTTGCATTTATTGCAATACCATTGGAAAAATATCAAAAACATCACTGATCTGTACCGCCACCCCCACAGTCTGCGATAACGTCATTTTGCTCTGGACAACACAAGTGGACTATTTTATATATGGTCTGTTGTTTGCTGAAACAAGGCCCTTGGGAGACTTAATCATCACTCTGGTTCTGAGGGACCCAGGCATAAGGGACGCTGTCACTGATGTGTTTTCCTTCATTCTACTGAGTAATATATGAACATAGAACATGATAGTAGTATGTTTTAATGTATTAGTGTGTGTGAAACAAGAATTTCAAAACAAAACAAAACAAAAAACTCATAATAGAATATAAGAAATACTTGATATGATCGATTGTAAAACATTGTTTTGCATTGCTACTTCTTGCTATCTTATAAAAGTGATATTAAAAAGTATAAACGTGTAAATAAAGAAGCATACAGTAGTTTTATCACGTAAAGCCTTTGACACTTGTAAGTGCTTCTTTATCAGAATAAATTTATAATTGTTTGCATATCAAGTTTAAAAGAAGAAAATATTTATTTATACAGAATTTAGAGCTATTCAATTAAATACACCAAGTTATATTATTATGCATATGTTCATACTTCTCAGAATGATGGTGATCACATCAGATGCATTTTATTATGATACGTATTCATGATACAGTACAACCTCTTTTATTATTATTCCATAATCTGAATGCTCTGCTATAGTCCAATTTTTCTGGACATGCACAGGGCCTATCGGACATGCATTTTTAACTATCAGCGATTTTGAACCACGAGGGTGAACAAACACAACGTACCAGACATTTTTGATGTACTTTTTGTTTTGGTTGCGTACTAACGAGCCAAAACTTGTGTTTTGATTAATTTTATCATTTGTGATACACAGGCTATAAAATTATGTTTAATAAAAAATTTCCTCATAAGTTTACGATATATAACTTATAACCAAAGTAATGAATGAGTTGGTTTCAAAGATATTTATGAATTTCTTCTATTATTGTCCATTGTCAGTGTCATTTGTACATGTACACAGGTTGTTTCTTACATTCAGCAAAACCCTACCTCATCTGGATATATTGATTTTCCGAATGTCAATTCAGGTTCCCAACATATCCGGTTAAAAGAGGTTGTACTGTACATGTATTAGCAATCGAGAATAATAGGTATGTATATGTGTACATTATTCATTATCAACATAGTAATCGTGGTCCATTTAGTGGGAACGTAAAAGGTAGCCAGCCATAAGTTAATTTTTTTAGAATATTTTGAAAGTTAGAGAAAAGTCAATAAATGTTGCAACAGTGAACTCACTACTTAAGAGTACATGTAAGTGAAGTCAACAAGTGTTTTGTCTGAAATATGTATGAGTTAACAGATTTTTGTGTCTCCTGTCACAGCAATATAGTAATCATCAGGTGTTTCAAAGATGCCTATCTGCAGAATAATTAATGGAAAACCATATAAACTTACCACTCATGAGTCAATCAGAATGAAGTACCTATAACAATAGTGAGGAAAGGAAGGCTCTTGGAGAAATGGCACTTAGAAGCGCAGGAAAATCTTATCACAATTCTTGTATATTTATACATTGTAAGGGCTTGCATTTCCCTAACTATGACGCTTCTCTCTCGAGTGACATCTGAAAGCTTTGAAATCCTTTGAACAAATACTGAATACCACCACATTTCTAAGACTCTGGATAACCCCGAAACAAGTTGATAGTCCATGAAGGTGAAAACAAACACCATGATTAGTTGATAATCCATGAAAAGAAAAATAAAGATGGCCACATGCAATGTTGAATTGACCTTCAGGAGATGCGTTCAAATAGTGTGTATGTTAGCGTTGCCTCTGATGTGATCTATGGAGAGCCTTCTGTTGTCAACATAGTGACGAAATGGGAAGAAGTAGTTCTCTAAATGACAGGGATGACAACTTTGTTTACACATTTCCTGGTAGTACCATTCTAAATGTGCTCAGCCATTCTTGATATTATCAGAAATTTATTTTCTCCGATGATAGCTGAAAGTATGATGATGGACTAATATAGTTGTTTTTCATGATCCAGGTGTTTTTTAAAAATCAGATCCAGTCTTGATGAAGGTGGATGAGTAAGAAACATTAACAAAGTTACCTTTAGTACATGTTCATTATTTGTTTTTTAATCTGTTATGGATGAGAAATATGTTTGTGGAGAAATTTTAAACTCAAAGTTTAAAATGCGTAAAACAATACAAGATTACAGTGGTGAAAACAAAAACAAAACAACAATAATGTTGCAATGTTTTCTTTTTGATTTGTACTTTGCACATACGGATGTATACATGTATAAGCACTTCTTTCAAGGTTATCATTTAATATGATATTATTTAAAGAAGAGTCGTGAGATGCTTGAAAAAAAGAGGAAGTGGAGCTGTTGTTACATTCAATCTGTGTTATGCCGTTATGTGAGACCTTATAACAATAAACAGAGTGGTTCTGCTGGTCACTTGACCTCTGGTAGCATGACCATATGGTCACCAGTTGAGTGATTGCTTACATACTGCCCACGTTTGTAAAACCAAGGGATCAGTAACTACAAATTATTACATGGTTTCACAATGGGCATAAGTGCAGCAAGCAAAGAATAAAACATCTTAAGTGGCAGACTACTTTATGTGACCAAACCTAATTTCTTGATGTAATTTGCGTACTAAACTGAGTAATGATCACTCCAGGTTCAACATTTACATTGAGCTACTGAGTGGAAAATCTGCCACATTTGATTTCTCAATTAGTAAGTTGCATTATGATGTGGTTTTTCTAAAGTAGCTAATCAAGTTTTAGAAATAATTTACACTGAGAGCAGAATTCCCATAGTATTTTGTTTGCATCAACAATTTAAAAACAAATATTCAACATAATGTTTAGTATTGCAATGTACCTCTATATGCTCGTATCTCTTGATCAGATTTTGAGCATTGGTTTCTAATAGCATGTATTTATGTTATTAGAATAAGTACTACCTGTAAAATAATTAGATATTTAATCTGCTAAAAGTTACCGCAAAACATTATTCGATACCATCAGATTGTTGCAAATGATATAGTTTAATATGAGCCATTGTGAAAGCCACATGTTTGTGTGAATGAACAAGTCAAATGTCAATCTGATATAACATATCAATTTAGAATATGAAATGAATACTACGATTTTCTTTCAGCCCAGTAATTATCGACACATCTGGAAGTTATGAATGAATGGTAGTTTCAGTAATATTTTATTCATTTACATGACAAAATAATACATTTCCGATATACTTTTGACAGAAAAATATGCCTTTTCACTTAAAAACATTCATCTTACATCATAGGCATTAATAGACATTGCCCACCTGGTTCACATGTGTTTTCTCACTGTGGATATCAATTACAAAAAAATCATGCAAAATCAACCACTACATTAGTGCACTTTGTTAATCGCATATAGAAATTACTTACACAAATACTACAGAATTCATACTTGTAAGTTTCACATGATTGATAAAAATTGTTATAAAGTGGGAACTTTAAATTTTGCTAGGCAAGACGAATGCCTATGAATCTTGTGCGGGTTTTTTCTTTAGATTTTGATGCTAGTACAGTTGGCATGATTTATATCATGGCGTGGTGGTCCAAAGAGTTCTCACACAGCTAAAGACAGAAATAATTGAAAAATGTAGATATGTATAGTTGTAAGTCTAATTCCATATGTTCCTCTGACTCTTAATATTATTTGTATCAAGTGATTGTACCAGTTCCATTTTGGCACTATTGTGTTCATTATTGAAGCTCTGAGTGTTGGTAGTGGGTATTGAGCAAACCCATCCCGAAACAGTTGCACACTGCTCTCAGCTGCTCTGTGTTGAAATTGGTACAGGTCATTAAGTGAATGCTAATGTGAGTGATAAGCACATCTGCATGCTACCCAGGCAGTTGAGAAAAGATCATTAATCAGCCATTTAAATTTATTTATTTACATTTCTGAAGGGAGGAAACATTGGACGCTTGCAACCAAATCAGTGCTAATATATGCTTGTAACTTAAAATCTGTATAAATTGTATATATGTTTAACTGGTTGGTTGGTGATGCTGAGAAATATGATAATAAGTTTGCTTAATAATCATGACAGCCATGGGAATCAAACCCATGACGTTCTGGCCAATGTAAGTCCCATTTGCATGCATCAGACATCTCTACATCTGCTGATTTGCATCACCATAACTTTTATCTACTGTCAAGACACAGAATGGAGATATAAACCCACATCATACCTAAAAACTTGCTAATGTTCAGCCAAGACATATGTTAGTATGACACCGTAGCCTTGCTGCAGGGTGTTACTGTTACAGTGAAAGATGTAGGTTATCATATAAAGCCTAATCAGTTCATAGAAAATACCCTGTAGGGATCGCTAGCTGCATAGAAAATTTCTACATGCTATTTATTATTATCATGTCAGAACAAGCCTCAAATATTTCTGCACTGTACAAACTGGTAAACACTGTGTCCTGTGGTCTCAGACCGAACACACACACACCACCTTCCACGCCAGACAGGTCACGACTTCTTGAACTGATAAAAAAACGTTGTCATATCATCTGCAGAAGTTGGAAAAGGTGTTGAAATTATGCAGCTTTCAAGTAGAATTCGTGTGTCAAATCACTCATAACATTGCCAGCGCTGTGGTTTTGGGATGCTGCAATTATTCTCGATTTTCTCCGTGGAATGTTTACCCAACAAATGTTACAAAAATTGTGCCGTATTTTGGAATTGTCTAAAAGTTCAATGCTGAATTAAGTGTATGATATATATGAAAGGTTGAAATGCCAAATATATTATGTGTACAATAATATGAACACTCTAATCAACTAGTATTGAAGAATTTTATGAAGTGCATAATAACATCCAGACGTGTGCATGTGTATAAACACTCATGCAAATGGACCATGCATTGCAACAGCTTGACCACGGGTCAATTTAGTCAGAAACCACAGCCCTCCTCATGGGTGGTCACTAATGTGTGTGTCACTGGTCTGTGGTTTAATCTTGAAGGGCTTGTATCTGCAATGTACACTGGTGGGAGCACACAGAGACATATCTGGATCAGTCCTGGTATTGCAATAATGCTTTCAAGGAATGCATTTCCTCTCATACAAGCACCAGGTCTGTACAAAACACCAATATGCCCATTCATTATATTGTAAGAGCAACACTTAAGCATATGTTGCTTGCGCTAGTCTTTTTTCCCACTTTTATTTATGTGGGAGATGTTAGAGATGGCACCCTATGATATAGACCTTATTACTACAGTAGTTTTAATAGAATCTGACACGTGCAAGATGTTTGTAAATTGTGAATCTTAATGCTGCTTGCTCTGTCTATCATGCTACAACTGTAAACATTGTTACGAAATCTATAATGATCCAAAACAGATTCTCTGCTTTTTGTCTGGTTTAATTAGATAACAGTCAGATGTGTGAGATATAGTGGTTACATGCAACAACCCACAAACCACAATGGCATAGATACCACAGATTGTGGTCAAGGCAATTTGTCAAAATATTTCCTGTGTTTGAATATAAATTAATCCATTGAAGACAAGGCCCAAAAAACGGTTAGGTTCTAATTACATTTTGTATGATCTATATGTATACTAAACACGAGCCTAATAAACTAATATTTAAATCAATTAGTACATTTGTTTGATATACATGTATATACATGGGCATATACATGTATTTCTGGACAAATTTTACAGTAATAAGTTCAAACAATCTTCGCAGGTGTTAATAGGAAAAAGACCTGTATGTAAATACTGGTAAAGGTCCAAGTACATGTATCATGCTAGAAGTAATGACCATGGGTGTAAGAAAGAGGCTAATGGCTATAATTATAGCTAGAATCTCTAGGTTATTATTCCCATTTTGAAAATTGATTCTTGTGATAAAGTAACCCACTGTTTAACTTAATTAACTTCTTATGAAAATGAACATGTGAAAGTATTAAAAGAATATTTATGATATTATAAGACTTGGAATGTCTCCTCTATTAAGCATGTTAATATATGAAATAAAATATTAAGATAATTTGATAGAATTGTTTACATGCGGAAATACTATGAAATGTGTGCAGTTGAACACATTCATAAAATACTAACATTATCTTCTGAACATATTGTTGTTTTCATTTAGTAATATTTAATTTCATAAGTTATTGTGTACTAGTCAAGTGTATCACGTCCATCTGCATAGAAATCTAACATTTATAGACCCAAATAAGGCTTATGAATGAAACTGCATCAATTGAATTAAAGTCACCCCATTGAATGAACATATTACAAGTTTAGTGAGAATTTGATAGTAATATTAGTCTATCTTTATCATGTTATTCATCATAAACTTTTTTATTGCGATTAGTGACAAAAGGCTAATGTAAAAACATAAAATTTGATGTATTGTTGGTATGCAGATAAGAGTCTGAGGCAGAAAAATGTCTTAGATTTAATTGTATTCTTAAAAGGTAGGTTTATATGTGTAAGCACTCATTTTAACACTTGTTATTTATTTATTCATGATGATCATTGGCATCCAAACCATTGATTTCATAAAAAAATAAAAATGATACCGAATCAAAAATTTTGATCAGTAAATATATTCATCTTTCATTTGTTGAAAGATGTTAAAATGTACTATACCTATCACACAAAAAACAAACAAACAAATAAAGCAACCTTTGGACACAGAAGCAACATTTATTGCCGTTTGGACGTGACATTGCACTGCTTATGGTGATATATGTGCAATAATCATATTTGCTGTCTCCTTGTGGCACATAAAACCAGTGTAATTCTAAGTAAATATAAGTGACCAAATGACATCATATTGTTAAGTGTTGATGGATTCAAATTTAATGTTGCAGCTTGCTTATAGGTCAAGTTCCTAGTCTTTTTTTTATGTTGGTGAAGATCATTTTACATATTAAGGCATTGTCATCTTGCAATATGGAACTTCATCTTTCCTGACCGGCAAGTCACCAATGTAACAAAAGTCACGCACAAAAGTTTAACCAACATTTTTGTATTCATGGGAAAGGTTGTCTACCTTTTCATTACAATACGAGTCTTAAAATTCCATTGTGAATCTTTTAAGTTTGATTCTCATGCCAGATTATAAAGATAACTTAGCATCATGTTCCATTTTTAAACAAACGATAACACTTGCAAAAGTTCACCATTGAAAGGTTGATTGAACTATTCATGTTAAAGTCATTGTTTTGCTCATGTCATCAAATTGGCTGAACATTCACTTATTTTATTTTTATAGATAATTGACCTTAAAGAGCCTTGATTGAGTGGCAAGTGTTTGTTACGGCCTTGGCTTCTGTGGGTCTCTTGAAAATAAAAACATTACAATGATGATACAAAGTTTATCACAGGCGCTTCTGGCAAATATTAGAATTGCGGTTTCTTGATAACATTAACCAACAAGACCTGATTTTTTGGCTGTATTTTGAAGTAGGCTGGACATTGACCTGTAAGACTGTTGACAAGGATATATAGGGTCACTATATCTTCATGGTAAAATCTTAGTTATTCCATCCTGCAATGTATGCAGATTTCTTATGAAGGGACTTTGAAACTACAGAAGTCAATAATCTATGTTGTTGTCGATTAAGTGTGAACAGTAGACTTATCTTCGAGTGTAAACATATATTTTGATAAAATAGCAATTGGTACAATAATAAATATGATATTCAATATTAACAATTTTAGATTGCGCATGTTTCAACAGCATGTTTCACCTGATAGCTATCATTCAGCATGTTCACATTTAAAAACATTATAATCTTCAGTGTAAATCATATATCATGTTCAAATGAGACCAGAACTGAGTTTATATTTACTATAGTGTATGAAAAGTGTGTAGATAATACTAGATATACATTAACCATTAAAGACCATAAAATTAGAAATATTGCCAACCAATAAAAACTTTTTGGAGATGATATATTGCAAATCAAGCCTGCCAGTTTCTTATCTGATTGAGACAATGAAGGTTAAGAAGAAAGTCATTGCCTAAAGTTATTTCAGCTTGAATTCAACTTTGTTTTGACTATCAATTGATCATTATTTTGCAAATGTGTTTTTATATATAGGGGCAGTATGGGATCAAAACTATCAAATTAGTCTCACTCATTCATAGATGTGCAAAATGAAGCAATTCAATTCCTATTGAATATCCGTGGGCCCAATTTATCACTTGTTTTAGACAACTGATCACGACAACACTATATGACCAAACAAAATGTCGACTTTACTCAGTTAAAATAATTCAAATGTTTGAATGACTTTTCATGATGTTTGACGTAATTATGCATGTTGTATATGAAACATTATAAAAACCTTACTAAACACTTAATTTCTAACATTCTGACTAAAAGTTGACGTTGCCCTGGCAATATATATTTTTTGCTGCAAACCAGTATCGATTATATGAATACAAATATCAATGTCTTCAGCTGCAAATCTTCAATAATAAGTATTAACCAATAAGAAATTGATAATTTCAAAGCCAAAAATGCATAGAATCAATCACCACTTTATATTTTACAGATTAATATACTATGACATTTTTATTGCATTGGTGTCATGATGAGCAATTCAAATTGTTTAAAAAGCACTCACAATGTCTCATATATTTAATTATTAAATTAACTTTCATCTTTAATATTTTCCAAGAGACACTTCTGACGTGCATGCATGTGTTCAATGAAGTGTATCACAATAATATTTTATTTACATGTACAAGTTTCCACACACTATGTATATTTCAGCTCAGTATCAGTTCACAATATAAATGAGTACAGAAATACTCAAAATTGACTTTTATTAGATGAATTTTAGCAAACTAGTATTGCCATTGTTCATGAGAACGTTTTAGTTTCCTAAAATGTGTATCGTATACATACTTCATTCACCCTATGTTATAACTTCCGTGTTGTGTCCTTTCTCTCATTAAATGTTGTTGATTGCAATAAAATGTTTTAGATCTTAGTAATTAATTTCAATGTTTTTAATTTTTGTTTTGTTTTTTATATACAGATATTGTGCCAAATTCGAGTTGACCAACGTGAAGTCTTCCTGTGGTGTGTCAGCAGAAAATCCATGGGCAGCTAAGGTAATTAAAGAATTTAAAACTAATATTCATAGAAATGTTAACACCTGGATGATCAGAAATATATTTTGATCACATTTTATATGATCTATTATGTATACTAAACATGAGCCTAATAAACTAATATTTTGAGACTTTGTTTACAGCTGGGACAGTTTGCTGTTGATATATTGAACACTATTTAAATGTAGATAAATTTGTTCCCTATAATTGCATTCTAAATAATATAAGGCCATGGTAAATGATATCAGGCTATGGCACATGGACATGGCCCTCTATGTTCTTTCTAAGAGTAACCTAGAAAACTAGCCAATTAGCGCAAAGTTTTCTATCACCTGATGCATTATTCATATTTTGACCCAATTAGAAAGATGTTAAGAGCTGAAAAGCAAGTTTTGAGTGTGAGCCCTTGATAGTCAGGGTGTACAATTAGTTTTTAACACTAAAACTAGAAAAAGAGTACTTTGGAAGATTTTTGACACTCATTGGTTTGGCTCCTGCTTTCAATTCGAAATAACCCGATACACTACTGTAGTGGAAGTAATATCAACGTATTTGAAATTTGGCATAATCCACACTACACGGATACAAAGTACTACGGGACGGATGCCAGCTACCAACAGAGCGTCTTTTCAGAATGCATCTCAGTGTAACACTGAAAAAAAAAGACACAAATGTGCCAATAGAACTATACCATTGTGATTTCGTACAACCAGGGTCTAATAGAACTACATTATTCTATTAGACCCTGGTACAACTGTGATTCAAAGATGTGCTATTAGTCTAACAACTTTTTTTCCTTTTCTTAGGCATTCAAGAAAGGTGCAACTGTATGCGTTGAGTGCCAGCAGCTGGCCATGAAGAAGAATCTCGGTGTTCGATGCAAGGGTCATGGTGTGTATCTGCGCGAAACTCGTTGGAACGCAGTCACAGTTCCCGGTTGCCACGGAAAATGGGTGATGAAAACGAGACACGAAGAGTGCACTTGCAATCACAACGCCGAATCTTCATTTATTTTAATATGAGCAAGCTCACAGACAGTTTAGGACAATTTCCATTAATGAGAATAGACTTCAGTGAAAAATTTTATCTTCACACTTCCTGCATTCATTACAATAATGATACATAATACACAATAAGTGCCTTACAACGTCATATCAAAATAGGATATTAAACTTGATATTTTCTTAATTTGATTTTAAAATGGCTCGAAGATTAATAATAACAAAAGAAATTCAGCGCACTACTAGTTTAGCGCACTAGTAGTTTATAAAGTTAAAGGTGATATATTTAAAAGTCATATCATGATAGTTCTTATTGAATTGAATGTTATCTTGCTGTTGTATTTTGTATTAGATACAATAGAGTGCTATGTTTAGTTTTTTTATGTAGTGGTTCAAAGACTGTAGGTTAACATATCAGACAGCTTGCAGTTTCATTGTAAAAGTGAAGAAAAATGGTCACTTTAATGAAAGTAATGTTTTTTGCAAGTCTTAGGTCAAAGTGTGAAAGGTGCAATATAATTACAAATGAAACCAAGAAGAATGACAATTGTGTTGGTCCTGTTGTGTACTAAGAACTCAGGAAGTATACTAGATGTGCATCAGGCTACTAGGTTATACTTAATTGTTACGTCGTACAGACTTTTTTGTGATAATGACTTCCTGGACACAATTCCTTTTTTATAAAGAATAAAGGACATTTTACATATATTTCTTTCCATCTGCATTTGTGTTTTACACACCATATTGATGCCAGCCAATTTACAGAATTTGATATAATTGTGATTTCAATTGAGATCTCTGTTCTTTCAAATATATTATATTCTTGCGTTTTGGTCACCAATATAAGAACTTTGGTCCAAATTAATGTAGAGAATATTTTGACTTAAGTGAAGTAGAATTTTGTTCCACATTAGAGCAAATAATGTGCCAAATCAAGAACGGAAATTAGATTTTTTAAAGTTTGGTTTTTACTTGAATACTTCTTATTTACTTATATGTGATGTACACATGTACAAGTCACTAGATGTTATCGTTTATCGACTAGTTTTGCTGTAAACCTGTTCCATTGTGGCAGCAGTACTTTTAATAAATTATTATTGCATCTGTATGTGAAAATTTTGTTCAAATTGTGATTAACAGTATGTGTTTTAAAAAGCATATAACCACTGCTACATGTAACCTACGGGTTATATCATTCACTCACTTGTAAATTCATCATTGTCCATGTATGTGTTTTACTATCATTGTACAAATATCTCATGCATAGAAATTAGATGATCATTGCAGGTAGAATCATTGTTTGTACAATATCTTTTTCCCAAGTTACTACACGTATAAATAAATTATTATTGAAGCATGTTTTTGTATATACATGTATGTTCATTGAACATCACTTTAGCTATATTTTTATGGTTCTGACTGCTGATTTTAACATATTATTGCTTTACATTGTACACCAGTCATCTTTGTTTGAATAGGCAATAATTAGTACCATATTAATCTTATTATTTTTCGAGTAATACATGTACCTCATTGTTTTAATGTGTTGTGCTCTTATGTTTTGTCACAGTTTTATTTCTATATATCTGTGCATTGCAATATTGACAAAGCACCTTCCCAACAACAGTGAAAGTTTTCAACAGTTCTAAGAACATTCTAAGAATGTTATGATAACGATAGGTGTTGGCTGGGTTACATGGCACCTGTAATGTGCCCAAAATTATATTGCAATGTCTGTTGATGAAGAATACAGTGGACCAGATTGTTTGGTGCTATATTTTAAGTATTTACTTTTCTTGTTGTCTGTCTTATCTCTTGTTTAAAGTGTTAAGTTATATATGACAATAGTGGTGTTAAAAATCTTCCAATTTCTTTGATGTCACATGTTTTCGATAATTTTTAGCTAATTTTTAACTGTTTTGTTTTCAAACATATTCAACTTCCTATGTATGGAATCAAACGTTTGACGTATTCTTATAGTTTCTAGGGAATCCAATTGAAGACAGTGAACTATTATTAGTATGTATAAACATGTTTTAAAATAAATTCTCACTTTTTATTAAAAGACATAGTTATTTCTTTCTATTGAACCAACAGCCACTAATTAGGTTACCATACAGACTGCATCACAAGAAAGAACTAAATCCATCTATATATACCAAGCTTTTGGAGATTTTTCGCACAAACAAATTGCCATATCGTAGATGCCACATTTCTTAAAATTTCAGGGAATAATAGTCAGGGAATTTTTTTAGAAGTTAGAGTAAAATTTAAAAAAATGCGAAAATCAGTTACATTAAAAAATGTTCTATTCGATGCATGTTCATCACATTCAAAAGAACTGATTTGTTTTCATATGGATCCCATGATTGTATTTTGAATGATTTTGCAGATACAGACACTTTTTCCTAAAGAATCCTTACATATTTAATAAGTTTATCTATGGTATAGTAAAAATACTATAAGGGGAAAAAGTCACCTAATCGGCCTCTTTGCTTCCTTTTACAGATTTTATGTATATTACGTCCAATATCCACATAAAAAACTATATTGGCTATAAAAGCACAAGTTAGCACCAGTTAGCACCAACAAGAACTGACCATGATTATGTTAATCACTCACAGCATGATCTACAGTGAAACCTCGCTATGTCGACATTGCTTATCACGAATTATCCTTTATCTCGGTGATTTTGTTTTCCTTTCATTTCACCTGTACAAAGTTTAGTAATATTTTATCTATTATGTCATAATAGTTATCTTGAATTTATTGCTAATCTTGAGAATATGAGTATCTCCCTGGAGCATTTTGATATGGCTATCTTAAGAAATTCCCCTGTAAAGAGCAATGGTAGGGTGATTATGCAACACATGTTAAGATGCAATCAGGTTAGACCATGCATATCAATTGATGCATATTACATAATTGGCTTGCCAATAGAAGGGGTTGATTTTAATACAAAGAAAATACAGCCCTATATGTAAAAACGGTACTTTTTTATCGCAGGATAAACTGCTAGCACTTCTATTGAAAACATCATCGGTCTACAGGAGCTTCTTTCATACCACACAAATATTCATTGTTAATGTCTAAAACTATATTTAAAGAAACCATTATTATACATGTAGGCTATGGGTAGAGTACTGCCAGTATGAGTATTCAAATTGTGGCGATCTCAAATTTTTATTCACATATCTGCTTTCGTGGCCGAGTGGATAGGGAGTTGGACTCATGACCAGAAGGTCGCGTGTTCGATTCTCGATTCCCGGTCGGGTCTGTTGGTGAGTGTTGAGCAAACCTACCTCTAACAGGTTGCACACTGCTCCGTGTAGGTACATGTTAAATAGGTACAGGTCAGGCGAGTGAACGCTAATGTGAGTGATTAGCACGTCTGCGCTACCATAGCCAAAAGATGTGTTGTATGCTCCCTAACAGTGAATTGCAACAATAAACAATGACATTTACATTTACATATCTTATTCTTCCAGATAAGTAAAGTGCTAACTGTGTCTGCAATATTATATACATGTATCTACATGTACCAGTCTAGTAGAAACTTTTAAAAAGCTATTTTGCTGGGAAAAAAAATGCAGAAATACAAAAACAACATGTAAAACATTCTTAGTCTAAGATACTAAGTTATTCTAATTGTTCACAAAAAATTTAAAGTGTTCTAAATCAAATTTAATCAATTGATATCGAAGTACATGTATTATGTTTTGATTACCATTGTTAAATATCCTCCCCCCCACACACACACACAAAAAGAGACTAGAGCTAATATTCTCAAACGAAATAACTTGAAAGTCAGTTGAGCAGAAATTTAATGATGTTGATTATTAGTTTTCACCTCTCTCTGTTCTGCGCAATGTACAGAGCTCAACATGAGTCACTAAAAGATTTGGCGCATTCACAAACTCCATGGTCACCTAAAATATTATCACCCCAAAGTACCTGAAGGATGCCAGCACTGCTGTGAACAAAAGAACCCACTGAACAAAGAGCACTAAAATAACTCTATTTTTCGTCCTCAAATAACTGAAATTGCGCAGGAAACTAATACATGTATACACTGCGCACATCAAGATCATGCGTGGAGTCTTACAAAACTAAGAGCCCACCAAGTGCACAATTGGCATATTTTATTATTTTTTTGCAAGTGTTTACATTGGTGAATCACTTAGGTACAAATAGGTTGATGTAGAAGTGCTCAAATATCCAGCCTTCAACCTGTTGTCTATATTGGATTCAAGTAAAGTTTATAAAGAAACAAAGATGCTATGTGAGGATGTGAACATTTACACAAAAAGCTAGCCAATATAAACAAGAGTCTTTAAAATGGTTACATTTTACCATTAATGATATGTATGCAAGACATTAATTTAGTCACAGACCACCATTTACACCAAGGAAACACATAGGTGTGAGCTTGTATATTTGCATCTCAAACCTATATGCCTGGTTATATATGCCTGGTATAAATATCTACATCTCGGAGCTACCTTTCAAGAGTTCTTGACTTTATTGACCTCAACTTGATCCAACCAACCCTTAAAGGGAAAAGGTCACTCACACATTATTATCACACGAAAATCCAATGTCACGATACAATCCCTCCATTCAGCATTATCAATCTAATATTTATATTTTGGGGGCTTACATCATTGCTCAAAGGAGGTGCAATCTTGGCTCAATGTTACTGAACAGTTGCTGGCTTTTTAGAAGTTCTTCCTGTTTAAAATAGTGGTGATTGGATAGTGGAAATGCACAATCATGTGCCATTTCCTACAGATTCCTATGGGGACTAAAACGAACAGTCATAAAATTAGAATTAAGTCAACAGAAGAGTGGGCGGCCATTCAAGTAAAGCTCTAAATTCAGACTGCTGTTCAACTATCGCTAAAGTGCTGACAGCAAGTTCATGGAGTAACATTTTCTATCATAACTAAAAATGGTAATGAATATCAAAATAGAAATTACAGGAATGAAACGCAATGTTTGGGCACATGTACACTGCAATTTTTGTTTTTCTGAATGGTTTACATAATAGTGAACAATTACATGAAAATGGCATTTGTTTGTCTCTGAAAGACAGTCAGACATTTTGAACATTCCTAATTTGGGGATTATGTCCCATGATCAGAACGGCAACGTTTGTTTATATATTTGGTTTCACACACGTTGCTGTGTCACTTGCCATGTGTATGCAATTAAAATACTGCCGTTCTAATCACAGGACCTAATCCCCAATTTAGGTTTGTTTCAAATGTCAGACTTGTCTCTCACAGACTGAAAAAATGCCATTTTCATGTATTAGTGTTAACTATTATGTAAACCAATCAGAATGATAAAAATTGCAATGTAGATCTGGCAAAAAAATAGCGTTTTATTCCTATAATTTTCATTTTGATATTCATTACCATTTTTTATCTATGATAGAAAATGTTACTCCATAAAATTTCTGTCAGCACATTAGCTGTTGAACGACTTATTTAAAATAGGAATTATGTGAGCATATTCTAGGTATACTGACACTGTGACAGGTTCAGATAGTTCTAAAAATATTATTGCAATGGACCACACTGAATTAAAGCCTAATGCTTGAGTTTTATACATGGATATTGGCATTTTGATAAGGATACTGGCGTCCTCATAAATTGTCATCCTCCCACTACTTGTTTATATTTAAAAGTTTAGGGTACTATTGAATCCATCTCTTTGAATGTAGAGTATGAAAAGGTTATCATCAAATGCTTTATAATGCATACGCATAAAAATAATAGTAAAGTAAGAAATTCAGTTGAAAGTCTCTATTAAGACAACCTGGCAGACGGGGCTCAAGTGGTCTCCATAGAAGTGGTTTACTCATACAGGTTGATGTTCGGCTTTATAAAGATTTGGGACCACAAGGAATGGTCTTATAGAGGTGGTCTCTATATAAATGTGGTCTTAACTGGGGTTCTACTGTAAAACTTTCATTAAAGTGTCAAAATTCTGAATATAGAGCAGCAGAAATAAAGTTGAAATAAACAAAAGAACATATTTCAATATTAAAACATTTTTATCGCCTATTCAGATAAGAATTTTATAGTTTTCTGAATGAACATAAAACAGACGTCACTTTTTCTTATATCAATAATTTCACTATAGAAAGTCATCATTATAATAGGAAACAAGTCACACTCCGTACTCTGATCATTCATTTATTTGTTCGCATTATTCATACAAGTGTCATTATTGTCGGTCAACATTCAATAAACCTTGAATAAAAGTTATTTCAACATGCATAAATCAATACTAAAAAGGACACAAATAGGAAAAGCAGACTCCGTGTATATTTTAGTGTTTGACAAGTATACACACGGACAAACCCAGCCCCTGAGGTCATTAAATAAGTAGGAAACTGCGCCTCTTTTTGTTTGGGGGGAAAAGAAAGACCACTTTTATGCACAATTAGTTTTAAAATAAACAGTTCCCTACGGTCATCTATTTATTGTATAATGACAAAACTAACTTCTTATTCAAACGGACTACTATCTATTCAAACACTTTTACAACATGCACATGTTCATTAGAAGTGGGAAAACATGAAAATCTCCACTTATGGCTTCCATTCAAGACCAAGAACTTTTAATGTACACAACACGAATTGCAGATTTTATGGTTCAGCACGGCTGTTAATGCCAACGCTTATTTTAATTTGAGACAACTTCAAAGCATTTTATTTTCGATAAATATCATAAAAGTTACATCGTTTTGTTTCTAACTTTGGTATACTAGTAACCATAGACTATTTTATTTTCATTTATAATGCATATGCCTTACCAGACATTAGAAAATATTAATGGTAATACCATTATGGCACGGACCTTTTTGATGCACCTAGTTTTTGACGTCAGATGTTCTGGCCCCATTAGAGGAAAAAGTCTTCTATGTGTAGCGCAATGCATGAAACAATATCAAAAGGCAAAGTGTGACATATAATTTAATGCACAGTGTCGCTGGGTTTGGATACA
Organism: Streblospio benedicti; assembly: GCA_019095985.1. Taxonomy (NCBI): domain Eukaryota; kingdom Metazoa; phylum Annelida; class Polychaeta; order Spionida; family Spionidae; genus Streblospio; species Streblospio benedicti. The sequence continues at coordinate 35,710,206 of CM032660.1, forward strand.
TGTCAGTTGCTATGTGGCATGGCAGCTGCGTGTTAAAAAGCACAAAAACATAACTCTGTTCTCTCCCCGCCACCCCCACCCCCAATTGTCCCCCCAACGCAAAATAAATCAGCAGGATGTTTCATGAAAACCATTGTAGTTTTTGGAAACACTACATTTTCACATATAGAGGATTCAATTCCTAGCATTTTGTTTTAAAGTAGATATAACGATTTTCAATAACCATAGATTAAGCCACATGAACAGATCCTGTCAGTCATAACTATGATTTGATAATGTAATAGTTAAAAAAACTAAAATTAATGTATAGTTTCATACAATGTTCATTCAATATACTAAAATTTTAAAAGTCGATGTGCATACATATGAACACGTGTCTGAATCTCTAGCATAACCATCAGGACAGTATCTTAAAAATGCACACGACACAGTGCAAGGAGTCCACCTTGCATTTTACAAATAACATATGTTTTTTATAAAACATCTTCTGAATGATATGAGTTTTCTGTTCAAAATATCACCATAAATAAAGATGAGCATTCAATATACCGGTATATAAAGGAGGTAAATATTTTTAAGTAATTGATTGATATCATCATTGCGTTTCACTCTTGAATATGGGAGAGAATGGATCCTTTAATCTGTAATATATGGTAAGGCATTCTATCCAAAATGCTTCAACTATATTTGATCATCTGATGAGTAACGTACGAAAGTTACACATTTGTAACAATTAAATTGTAGATAGCCAAAAAGCAATGATTCATGAAGAGGACCTTGATTTAGATCTGATATAAGCTAACGACTTTATATGCATTTGTATGTTCATAAAAGTTAACAAATTTTCATCTATAAAAGTGGATATGGGAAACAATATGTTCATTTTTCACTGTTACAAAATATCTAACATAAAGAAAGAAAATAACTGATAAATAATTAAGAATAAAATGTAATAAATTAGTCCTGCGTAATAAAGCTCTAGCAAACAGGACTTATGTCAGTCTTTAAACTGTCTGTTGTAGTTAAGTGTGCTCAATGTGTCTACTAATGAGTATGCAATTTCAGAGGAACCCAATGTCTAGAGCTGTGGTCTGTTTAGACCCCGGGGTTTGGACTATATTATATTGACAATACTTTTACCGGGTACATGTTTCTGATAGCTTTTAGTATTTCATCAAACTGCCAATTCAGAATTTTGAACAATACTTCATGTGATCTCAAAAGACTCGTTCAAACAGTATATAGAAATTATACCGGTACATGCATATTGAGGGGAAAACATACCTTTATTTTTTTTGCATATACTGTTGATAGTGTAATAATGGATACAGCTATATTGGTGTGTTTTAACCGCAGTACTTTGACTGAGTGTTCATATATTATATATTCAACATAATGTATTATATACAATACACTAAAAAATCAAGACCGTTAACCAGGTTAGATTTTTTGATGCGTAGTTTGTGTGATTTCGTGTAGATCTGCGAAAATTCTTTGATGTTGTGTGCTTATAAACATGAATATGTGATGAAATACATAATAATCTCGGAAAAGAATTGATGTTTTTTTCTTATTTTATTTCTATCAACATTTGATAAGGTCCTTAATATAAATACACAATGCAAACTAGTTGCGCAATACACAATGCAAACACACTTCATTTCACAAATCAACACATTTTTTTAGTATCAGATGTACCGTATGTATATTATCCATGTACCAATAATACAATGGTCCATGATATTAATTTTTCGTAAGATTAAATCCATCCAATTACACAGGCAGACAAAGTAACGCATTGAAATAATGATCTTAATATTGTATAATGTCCAGAGGAAAGGCATCCAGTTGTAAAACCCTGGTCCACCATCTAATGATGAACTCGATCAATTGCCATAAAATATTTATTGAATCAATCAATATTTCTGGTACATAAAAACAACAAAACAAATTGCATCTTGAATTGACAGTATACACTCCAAAAGCTTTTAAAATAAGTCTTATCTATCATTTGGATATGAATTACCATTAATTACAGTGATTATTTTCGCATAGATGACTACCGCACATAAAGCCCCACACTTATCTTCCGCCATGTTCATCCAAATCATTTCTAGTGCTACCATCTAAAATGTGGCTTTGGGTGCTTCAATAATCATCTATGCTAATTAACTAGCAAACCAATCATATGCAGTCCTGTAAAGAGACTGAAAACAATACAATTTCATCAGTCAAATCTAAGACAAAACGTGCTTAATCATCACTATAACCTACATAGCTACAAACATAAGAAAATTAACACGCTAGTTCTTTGTAACAATCTGAAAGCGCTCACAATCACACAGTTTTCAAATATAACAATAACGTAAACAAAATAGCAGAGTATCCAAACACCATGATAGGCCTTCATGTTTTTTGTCCCTCATCCTCTGGATGGATGCGTCTGTAGATGACTTCCTCTTTTCCCTCCAGCTGTGCCGCGAGTCTCGCTGCTGTGAACAGGTAGTCCGACAGACGGTTCAAGTATTTCACAGGTTCCGAGTCGATTTCTCCTTCCCTTACGAGTGGAACCACACTGAAAGAAACATGTAATTTGTACTTGATCCATTTTATTTTCAAATTAAAGAATGTAATATAAACTTTTGATTACAGGGGTCATGGGCCCCAGCATCATGGGATTGGAAGGGGGGGAGGTGGGGGGGGGGGTGATGTTATGATTTACAAACACTATACCATACACATTACTTCTATTATGTAGTACACTTTTATATGGTCTCGACCGCAGTTATAGAAAGGTGTTTTCTTTCTGTAATATTTGTCGACGGGATACAAGAATTCAACAAAATTCTAAATCTCCCTTTTCGCAGGTACATTTCAAAGTATAACTGAATATGTCCATCATTCAGTGGAAGAAATGTTAAGGTAACCATGATATCCACCAAATGACAGCTTCCATTAACAAAGAGCACCATGTGTCAAGAATAAAATGTTAATGGAACAACTACTTGAGCGCAAGTATGTGCAAATATGACAAAGTTTAAAGCTTTTATTTCTTAATGATAACGAATTGCTCATTGATAAGTATCCAAGTTTGCATGGTCAAACTGTCATTGAGCGCTTTGAGTAACTAGACAATGGAGCTCGCTCTATGAACAATACTGTACAAGTTCGATGCACATATAAATATTCTTCAAATTGCATTTAGCAAAAACTTCTATCCCATTCAAAAACAAAAATGGAACATTCAACAATGGATTTGTTAATTTTGGGTGATCTGAACATATATCAAGAGTTTTTTTTCCATGGATTCCATATACAGCAGGCAGCCTTTGAATCAAATAGTACCTTTGAAAATATACCTAATCTGACTACAAAATGGGATAAAAGTCTATATGCATTTCAAATTATCTTTATCGTGATCACTGTCACTTTAATCTTTGCTGGAAATATTCTAATTTTGATTGTAATATTAAGAAAGCAGACTCCACAGGGACTGATGCTGATGTCAGTGGCTGTTGCAGATTTGTTTATCGGCTTGGAAGCATTATTTGGTCTTGTTGCAGCTGTATCAGTAATTTTCTTTTCTTACATAATCATAACAATAAAGCATCTGCATAAAATAGTCAGTAGAAAGTCATGTAGTGTTTTGCATATCTAAGATTTTTTAAAGCAGACATTAAAAATTGCAAATCTGTTTTTCGTATTTATATTGTAAAATCATGTATGACTCCGATGATTCGTGACATCTAACAAGTGAACTCTTGTTCAACAACTCGACTTTATCATTGATCTTAGACATCTTTGAGTTATTTTGTTTCAGTACCGTTGGCCAACACAAGAAGTTGGATGTAATATCATGGGCTACACAACCTCAGTCTCAATAGCAGTGACCATGTTCACATTGGCACTGATGAGTGCCGACAGGTACATGTATTATATATCAATATATAAACGTTGAATTCCAAATATCGATGTCAAATAGGGTGAGGAGACCATTTATCTTTAAAAAAAAACTCTTGACCATATTTAAGCGTATCATGGAAATGTGTGTAAATTGTTAAATTTCAAACACTTCTAATTATAAATTTGAATCCTACTAAATATGTCTAATAAATGAGACAATGATTTGAGGATCACTTGTACTCCACTAGGTACCTCGCTATTCACAGGCCGTTTGTATACGAAGAAATAGTGACTCCATCCAGAACAATATGCATCATAGCGGGCATATGGATTCTGAGTTTCATTGTGTATGTTCCATATTTCCTTGGCAAGGTAAGTTTACCCATTATTTTGTAGTAATAATTGTAAACATATTAAAATATTTATATATTTAATTTTCAAGTAAATTTAGAGAAGGTACCAGTACTCACTAGGGTACTAGAAATCTACAAATAGTGGGAAATGTGTATGGTCATTCCTTTCAGTTAGAAAAAATTATATTAATTTCAGATTCAATTCACCTTTATAAAACAGTCTTACATTTGTATAATTGATGTCAGCAGTTCTAAATCCACTATTCTATTGCTGATGTCCATCACACGAATTCCGAGTCTGGCGATAATTATTGTCACAACGCTGTTATCGTGTAAGACGGCTCATAGTCACGTAAAACAGGTAACTACATGTTCTAGACAAACTTTTTGTTCAACAATCATCAATGTAATCAAGGAACCTTTTCATGCACATTCTTTAATAGAAAATGTACATTTTAAAATGAGGCCTATAACCTATAATGGTTTAATTATGAAGCGTATTTCGACAAGGAAGACACAAATGAAAACCAGTTTTCCCCCCATTTAGTATTCACTTTGTTAGATGGCTCATTTTGGAGTCAATATTGACAATGCATGAAGTGGTTTCATTAAAACTTTATTTTGCACTAAATACAACATAGGTAAAAGATTCCAAACAATTATGCACCATGTATACTTTTTTTATGCAAATCATTCAATTACGTAACATTTTACATAAAACCATCCAACTGTTTTACAGATACAAAGCTATGAATCCAACAGCACTAGCAAGAATCAATCCACCAAACACATACGGACTTCATTGTTTATTCTACTTGGTTTTATGATAACCTGGTTACCATTGTACCTTCTTCAAATTTATGCAACAATCAAGCAAAAAGTTGTTTATCCTGACAGCTTGATTTTCCTTGTCACATGGCTTGTAGTCAGTAATAGCTATTTCAACTGCATCATATGCATAAAGTGTGACAGAGGATTTCGAGATGGAGTGACACAACTATGTAGAGATATAAAAACGTGCTGTTGCAGGAGATTAAAGAACAAGATTTCGCCATTGCATATCTCTTACAGAAATTCTTCGGAAGAACGGTATTGATTATGAAAACCTTTTAAGACCTTGAATTGATCTGTCCTATGAGTCACAAAACATGAAAGCTGGGCTAAATTGTTTTAGTGGCTTATAATACAGGCCCAGTCCGTTTAGGAGCTGGTCTAAAGAATGCATGGATCTCAAAAACAGAAGATAAACAACTGAGAAGATTGTATTCCGGGATACACGGCACTTATTCTGTGACATCTGACATACCTAGTGCGCAGACCTACATCTTGGAATGTATAACGTACAACAGCGTATTTGGCTTCTTGACCTTGATGTTAAATGCAATGGACAGAAACGCACATGAACTATGATTTATTGAAATAAATGTAAAAAAAAATTGCTCTTCCAGATCTAATCCTGAACTGTTTGGTGATATCAAGGCTAAAATTGAACAGCAGTCATGGCCATAGTCAGTAAAAACTATATAGTCTCTCATCCATTCTTGTAAGATATTTTTTGTTTGCTTTTGTTTGATATATTCTTTTCTCCATGAAAACCAAAGCAGACTTGGGACCAAGTCATGCAAAAGATCTAGCACTTCTGGACATGGATCAAAGAGATGAAAATGACCACATCCTAAAACTGCAGAATAATAAGGGTTGTCCAAATAGATTGTAGGATTTGTTTGATTGATTGATTTATAATAAAATTTATATGCATTATAATAATACTGATTATTCTATAAATTGTTTTCCTAAAAATGATATTTTTGGGGATTTGACAAGTGTTTTAAATTCCTGAACTTCTCAAGATCAAAATATTCAACGAATTTTTATGATCTTCCCACCGAGTCACATTTCCATTTTACCTGACTTGTTTGAATATTTTGACTTTTGAAATACCGGTATTTATAAATATCTTGAGTTTTCCCTGACTTTCTCCTCCTTATGCAGTTTCCCTGAAATAATAAACAGCCCCTGATCTTAGTCTAATCTCACCTCCTCTCTGCTCGTCGGCAAACAGCGCGAGCCACATGGAGACTAGTTGCAGATTTCCCACCAGACTGAAAAGCAATGTATACAATATTGATTTTCCTACTTCAATGGTAGAAATGCACTTTCAATAAAATGCATAATTCATGCTGGATTTTAGACTCATTTGACACATATGGGACACTAAATAAACTAAAAAATGAAGAATAAATCAATAATCGATAATATCTAAAATACATACTGGAAGAATAAAGTTCTTTAATGGTGGAAGATCTGCAGTATATTTATCTATTAGATATTCCAAGTCTGCAACATGTTTGGTACTGAAAAATGTCTTTTCTGAAAATAAAAATTCATTCTTAATGAAAAATAAGAAATAAGTAAGCAATAAAAGCTTAAGTTATACAGTACATTCAAAAAGTGTAAACGAAAATGCATTTTTTGTGACATTCATATTCTTTTAATAAACAGTGTTACTTACGTTTATGTACATCTCTTGCAGATGAATTTGGGGTTGCAACACATGAGCCAACATCTTGCAGGACACATTGAATCTAAATTAAAATATAAAATTAATTTTTGTTCTTAACAAATACAGTTCACAACTTTTAAATTAATATGAAATAAGCTGCATTACAATGGACACCATCTTTAAAAGTATCTTTTGATAAGAATAGTTCAACTATCTTTGCAATGTTATCCCAAGTGTGAGCTTGCTTTTAATATATTGCCAAAAATGATTCAATCACTATAAACATGAAAACAACAACAATCAGAACATTCTATGGTTGATGAAAGACAAATCATTTGTTTTACTTACACTTTGAAGATCGTCAACTAAAGGCAAATCAGAATCCACACAGAATTCTCTGGCCATTCTATTAAAAAACAAATATATATACCAGGTAAGCATCAAATATTCTAAACAAGTGAAAAACTAATAATATGACAACCTAATTCATTATAGGGACGATAACAAATAAACAAGAATTTAGTTTAAAACTTTAAATTTGAATTTACACTCACCCTATTTGACAGCTCAGTTCATCTGTAGATCCAAGCGCTTCAAAAATCATATCATCTTTGTTTCTTCGTTCTCCAGTAAAAGTTGCCGATGTGCCTTTGTCACCAGTTTTGGTATATATTTTACTGAAACATAATAATTAAGTGCTATTATCAGATGTAAATTGGCTATTATTTTCACATCTTACCAGAATATAAATACACACATCTTATCTTCTCTCTCCTAGTTTTAAGTCCTACCACTATATTGACATAGCTGATGGTTAGTACTAGTCTCACAACCATGGGGTCATGAGTTTGAGTCTGACCAGGGCCAATCGACATATTAAAAGCAGAGGGTTATCGCTTCAGCTATGTCAGTAGACGATAAGGAATAAAACCTGTGAAAACTGTGGAAAAGAAAATTAGATTTAAGAGCCAATGCAAATATTAGTCTTTCAAAAAAGCTCAAATATTAACCAAATCAAATTATCACTTCTAATAGATATCCATAAGTTAATAATGAACAATGGAGAATGTTTATGATAAGTTTCAAAATAAGATTTTACAATTTTTCATTCTGCAGTAGAAGAAACCCCCCAATATTTATGCATGTATCATTTGTGCTCATTGAAAACAATAAAGACATGTATTTCACAGAAACACATGTCATATACTAATATATATGTACATATTATTCAGAACTGAAAGAAAGGTAACACAATCACATTATACAAATGGCTATATACATTTGTCAATTATAAATAATGAGGGTTTCATTCATCCAGTTCAATTCCTCACTGAATTTGCTGCACATTTTCTCAAAAGACCAGTGAATGAAATGTAATTTTTCTTTAAAAATTACCCCACTTTTCAGTTGCTTTTAATCAATTAGCTTTGTTATATTTCAATTGATTGTGAAATTAGTTGAGCTTTTCTGTCCAACTGGGCTGGTTTGTTAAACTAAGTAACAAAATTGCACATGAAGTGAAGGGAAATTTACCTTGGGAGGAATTGCACTGGAGAACTACTAGGATCATCATAGATATCTGGTGGTGAATCAACTTGTTCCAGAGTAATATCAGGTGGTGAATCAACTTGTTCCAGAATAAATGCTTTATGATATTGATGATCTGTAATATCTGCTATATCAGTCTCTGCTTTCTCATTTGGTTCTGCGCCATCTTTTCTGGCAGCTAACTGTACGTGCTTTGCCTTCTTTCGCAGCCACATTTTCGATGGCAAAGTATCACACACTTCATCATCTTCAAGGAATTCTTCTAATATTTCATCAACTATTTCTATATGACTATCAAACGGTCTATCTTTTGCAGCTTTCCATATACTATGTTTGATTTGTTCAGCAGCAAATGTACCCATTACTGATATATGACAGTGTTCAGTATTTCCTGGAATGAATCTATTTTCTATTTGTGTAACTTTAGCATAGCACATCTTGTCTTTATTTCTTAGCGTACATCTCCAAATCTGAGCACCATCTTTCTTTCGAGTGACATGTTTTGTGTAGCTGTAGTCTGCCGAATTTATTAAAAGATCATGCTGTGATTTTGTACCATTTTTCAGAACTTTCCATTCTATTCCATCCTTGTCAAAGTAGGAGTCTTCAGACTCATAGTCCACTTTAGGTTTTATAGTTTTCTTACATTTAACTTTCTTCACATCTGAATTCTTTCTTTTTCTTGATAATCGAATACTTTCATTTGAGCCCTCCTTTACACTATCTTCAGTTTCTATATCATATTCTAAGGTCGGCTTAACATCCACGAAACATTCCTCTTCACTATGCTCTACTTTGTACAAAGCATTTATGCATTCATCATCATCATTCTCTAAATCTGAAATGTTCCATTTTGTTGCTGAAAGCGCTGCACGAGTTGAACGATCTTTTGGGCTTTCAGTTTCTGGATTAAAGCCTAATTTCTTTTGGAGATTTCTATACCGTCTCACAAGAGTTTTTATAGAGGTGAGACCAGTACATCCTTCCTCTAAATCTAATGCTTTGTCTAATACTTCCTCGACAATTACTTTTGCATCTTCTTTCGGTCTTTTCATGATTTCTTTTCGGATTCGAGTCCTTATATGTTCAGCTTTAAAAGTCCCCACATCTGCATCATGAGAATGCCCTCTTATTTCCGTTATTATAGCTTTATCACCATGTCTACAGAACAATATACTTGCCCTGCATTCCTTACTCTGGTTTCTTACTTTACATCGCCAAAAAGTTGAATTTGAATCTTTCATACGAGAAAGATTATAGACATAATCTGATGAATTGATGAGCAAGTCATGCCCTTTTGTTGATGCATTCTTAAATAGTTTCCACTCTATTTTATCATTAACGAAAGATTCTACATCCTCACTATTTTCTTCATTTTTCACAAGTATATATGTATTATGATCAGCATTTTTAACAACTTCAGGAAATTGAGCTACCAATGCACCATCACCAGTATGAGTATGTTCAAGTGGGCCCAAGCTGAAAGTTTCCCCAGACTGAATGACTGACGCTAAGCATTTTGCCGTGGTGCATTTCCAAAGAGTATTAGCTTTTGCTAATTTGTTAGATGAATATGTGTGACCCAAACTGTTACTCAAAAGCTTTTTATTTTTTTCTGCAAGTTCTGTCTTCCAAAATACTGTTCCAACATCTTCAACATTAGAGCAGAAAAAGTTTTCTTCTTGATTGTTCATTTTGAAGAGTATTTAATCACATGCACTAAATATGAAATATTCTGAAAAAGAAAAATTCATTTTTTTTTAAACATAACAATTAAACAGTAAAAATTGAAAAGGGAGTTCACCAGATGCATGAGACTGTTGGATCACATTCGCGTGATCAATATGGTGAAAAGCTGACAGAATAGGCAATTTAACGTATGCAACTCGATTTCCTCAATAGAACAACGCAGTTTTGTCATTCTTTCGCATGTATTTATTGGTTATCATGCTCCAGAATTGCCATGTAATAAAATGTTGTATCGTTACTGACCAAATACAGTACAGGGGTGGGTTTTATAAAGGTTTTCCAAGCACGGGAGTACTACCTTTTGGTCGGTAACCAATATGATCAATAAATGTGCGTTTTATAAAAATTTAACTTTCCGTTCCGTCAATGAAATGATCGTAAACAAGCACGGATTTTCCCGTCACTTATTTTTGTGCCGGTAGCAGTATTTTTCATTGTAAACACAGCACATTTATGTAAACAAAAATTTCAACTTTTACAAAATGGCATTAACAATATATATATGCGCAGCTGTGCCCTGCGATATTATACGTCAGGAAGCTTTCAAGCTGTATTGGGTGACTGGTTGGATATACACAAATCAAGCGTAAGATTATTACCTTCTTCTTCTCTTCTTCCATTTACTTGTGACCTTTGTTCCTGAAGATTCTCACAAGATGCTTACAAGATCCGCATGCGTGTGTAAGGAAAGTTTGTGCATAGTTTACAGTGCCGGTTAAAAACAGAAATGCTGCCTAGCACTTGCAAAGTCTTTCTTTAAAAACACACAAGCTGGGTGCTTCTACCACCTCCTGTGGGAGCTTGTTCCATTCTCTAATGGTTCTGGGAAAGAATGAATTGAGGTGGTAATCAACGAGGGGCCTGACTAATGATCTGTACGCCGTAGTTTTGAGGTCTCTTGAGTTTATCTGGAGATTTCGTCGGAGAAAGCCAAGTGTCTTGTAGGCTTTGGATGAAACTGCACGCACATGCTTCTTCCAGCTTAGGTCAGACGTGATTGTAATGCCAAGGTATTTGGCCTCATTCACAGTCTCAAGAGTGTGACCATGTAGCAAGTATCTCGCATCAATTGGTTTCCTCTTCCTCGACACTCTGAGCACCTGACATTTTTGTGGGTGGAACGACATTTTCCACGTTGCTTCCCAATCAGCTAGCATGTCAAGGTCTGCTTGTAATGTATGCTGATCGGCTTCAGCTCCAATGGTGAGGTAGACAAGGGTATCATCTGCAAAAAGTCTGACTTTGGAATGAAGCCCTTCTGGTAGGTCATTAATGTAAGAGAAAAAAACAGGGACCTATGACTGAGCCCTGTGGAACTCCAGACTTGACTGGTGCGCTATATGAGTGTTCACCGTCTTACACTACACTTGGTGCCGGTCCCTTAGGAATGCTCGGATCCAATCATTCGTCTTCCCTCTGATTCCATACTCTTTCAGCTTCTGCAACAGCTTGGCATGGCTCACCTTATCAAAGGCCTTGCTGAAGTCCATGATAAGGACGTCCGTTTGTTGGCCACCATGAGTGTTGTTCATCACATCTGTCACAAATTCCAGTAACTGGGTCTCGCATGATCTGCGGTCACGAAATCCATGTTGGAGATAGTAGAGGATGTTGTACTGTCTTGCATGGTTCATCAATCGGCTGGTTATGATATGTTCCATTATCTTACACTATGCATGTCAAGGACACAGGGCGGTAGTTCTCTGGTGCATACTTACGACCTTTCTTGTAAATTGGGACAACAAAGGCTTCTCTCCATTCTTTGGGTGTAATTCCTGTTGTGTACAACTTATTGAAAATCATGACTAACATGGGAGCTATGTCATTGGAAAGCTCACGTAGAATGCGTGGACTAATACCATCTGGCCCTGCAGCTTTATGGACATTTAGCTGTAGTAAGAGCTTCAGCACTCGTGGTTCTGTGATGACAATGTCTTCCATGCTTGGATAATCATTCTCGTCTCTATCTGTTGGTATGCCTCCCTCGTCTTCGGGAAAAACAGATTCAAATTGCCTGTTTAATATGTTGGCTTTCTCCTTTGAGTCAGATGTTAAAATGCCATGCTCCTTTGATGAGGCAACTCCTCTCTTGTCCTTTCTCGAATGTTTGATGAAAGTCCAAATTTCTTCATACAGTGATGTTCATTTTCATCATCTCCTGATGTTATAACTTATAAGAGTTTCTACATATGACCAATAGGCCTTCCTCATCTCCTGTATCTCTCGCTTTACTGTTTTAAGACCATCTCTGTATTTCCTATCCTTCTTGGCCTTCCTTCACAACCTATCCCTTCTCCTAATCATTCTTCTGATCTCTGGTGTGAGCCAAGGTAGCTGGTCCTTAACCTTGGATGTCTTCTGAGGTATGTGATCTGCTATACCCTGTTTTACAGCTTCTCGAAATTTCCTCCTAAGTTCATCCACGGAAGCAGTTTCGTACATTTCTGACATCTCACGGGTATTTCTTTGTAGTAGCTCGCCAAAACTGTCCCATTTAGCCTTACTGTATAGGGGTATCTTTCTCTTCTTTTGTTTGTGCCTGATGGGACGCGCATCGTATTCTAGTAGTGATATATCGTGATCCGAGATGCCTGGGATGACTCTCACACTGTTGCAGAGTGAGGGGTTTGACCAAAGTAACTAATAAAATACGTAATTTGCATAATGACATCAAATTCCCAACGGCTATGGAAGATCAATGACGTGTAAAAGAAGGATTTTATGCTATTGCAGGCGTTCCAAATGTACTTGGACAGCACCACATGAAGAACGTGTGTACTTCAACCGATTGTGCGGTAACTAATTCCGTGATCGGTAAATACCGACTGTCAGAGAAGTCTTTATAAAACACACCCCAGGTCCGTTTATACGGACGCCTTGGTCAAATAACCTGTTCCTAATTGGTTGAAAAAGAATGATAAATACAAAACCGGATTCGTTGTGTACCATGAATTATTTTATCAGGATTTGTACTTGCGGCGCATCAGGCTCGTCTTTCGGGCTGGAAATCGTCAGCTATGATCCTAATTATGTAATGCAAATACGAGTACTATTGAGTACTAATAATATAGATCTACCAGTACGGACATGGTTTTACATGTTTAGTAACTTTAGAGTCTAAATAATGGAGCGCGACTAGCACGTTATTAATAAAATATTACAATAAAATCAGACGTTTACCTCATATTTCTTCTAGTAACCGACAGAAGAGTTAAATACTGTTTTGTGTAATATACAAACTTCATCAGGTAGCGTGTTATGAACACTAAATCGTTAAAAATATTTTTTTTAAAAATAGCTTGTTTGTTCCAATTCGAGTATATTCCAACATCGAGTTTGGCCAAAAAGCCATGTATCATTTATTGAAGAATGCATAGTTTAGGTCTCGAACCTTTGTGCTCATTGTGAATTTAGCGAAGAACCCCAAAGCTTTGAAATGCCGTGGCATCAAATTCACGATCTCCTGTTCACACCACACCTGCGCCCCTAATTCCACCAGTAGTACGGTCGCATTGGCGGCTATGTACATTGCTACCTGCAAGACTAGAACCAGACCGGTCATATGTGCGCAGATAGGCGCCTTTATCTTTAGGCTAAACTTCCTGCACGTTCACAGACACGTTCATGGTTGGCCAGTTTATAATTCCTTGTGGATTAGGCTCTGCTTGCCCACTTGGCGGCGGTACTAATACATGTCTATTTTTGTCCTATCCCTTATCACCTATCTTTAATCCCCGAACAGGCCATCAGGCCATCAGGTACCTGTACGCGACCTGAGTGGTTCCCATGCACTGCTGTTGAACCACTTTCTTCTTAGCATCTGAACTTGAATTTGTGTATTATTCCTATTGCAGGTATTTGCCGGTAGTATGCAGACACAGGGTATTGCATAGATTTGTGCTGAGAAGAGGCCTGGTCCTAAGTAAATATGTATCTTGCAGGGTTGCCAGTTTCTTCCGCCGGTGGAAACTCCCACCAATCTTTCGTCAAGAAGCATGTGCTGTTCCACAATTTCTTCCAATGCAGAAATACCAAATAGTAGAAGAAATGGCGAAGAAACTTGGGGGGTGGGGTAAAAGGTTGGTGGTAGGAATGAAAGTTTGATTTCCAACCCAAATAATTCGATCATTGAAAAGGTTTAAAGTTTTATAAAATGTTCAGTGCAGTGGCATACACGAGTTTTCTTGACTATAAATTCTGGGAGTTATTTAGACAAACAAACCAAATTACATCAGTTTTCAGGTGTTTTAAAATGCATTCTGGCAATTGTTTTAACAAAAACTGAGAGAGACTAAATCATTTCCTCATTTACTCCATCACAGAGTCTGGTTGATAATGTAACCGAACTCTGTGCAGGATAGTTAGGCCTCCAGTGCGCATGGTTGAAGCAGCCTCGCAGAGTATTAAGTTCCCCTATAAAGGTTGGACTGGAGTAGGTAGTAAGATTCCCTTGTCACACACACCTTGTTGTTCTCCTTCTTAAGCCCACTGTAGGATTGAGGATTCAGTACACTATAGTACTGAGGACGGCCATTAAGGCCTCAGTTACCTTATAGATGCTAGTCGGATAGCACGTAGGGCTGGTAACCTATTATGGATGAGAAGAGGCCCTCTTTGCTTGTTCTGACAAGGACAAGGTTAGCAGGTGGCTACAACTTCTCACCCCGCTTGGTCACACCTGGTCCTGTGTGGCATTGTGAAGGGGATGCCGTGATCTTTTCGTGTCCGCACTGGTGCAAAGTACTTACAAAAAGGGGCCCTTTGTAAAACCTGGCTTGTAGGACCCCAGGCAACAGTACCAGCTTGCTGGGGCGGCGATATGTAAACAGGGGAAGCTTATTTGTTGGATCCCTAACACATCTTGTCATGACATAGGACAATAAAAGTATACATTTGACGCATTCCTACAATGATAATAACAGATGAAATAATGTATTATACTATCGTGAAGCAACCATATCTAAAATCGCCACCAAACATCAAAGATGAACTAGGATAAAATGGCGACATCAATTTTCTGTTTCTACTACGTAGTAACCTCTCCGCTCTGGGTCTCTGACTTTCAACTCTATCCATTAATTAGCTCAGCCCACCACAACCATCCTTTGGTCTGTATATGAGAACTAAGTCTATATAGGGTTTAAAAACGACAGGGCTAGGGGTAAGGATATATTAGTTATGCCAGTTCACCCCCCCCACACACACACAATGAAGTTAATAAGGGACCATTCAGTATTTGTGACAGGGTGGGGTCGGAGGATTTTCCAAAATTGCTGTGAAAAAATTAATAGCCCCCCCTCGAACCTCTGTGAAAAAATTGGTAACACCCCCTCAATTTCATGTGACAAAAATTGATGACCCCGCATCCCCACCCACCCGTCCCCCAACAGTTAACGCATTCATTGTCAGTTAACTAAAATCCTATTTGATGGATATCCATAATATAAAAACAGTAACTTTTAATTAGTACAGAATCTCTAAAAAATAGGGGTAGATTTTATGTAAAAAAATTGATAGCCCCCCCCCCCCTCAAAAGTGTGTGAAAAAATTGATAGCCCCCTCCAAACATTGTGACAAAAGTTCATGGCCCGTCCTAAAATCCTCCTACCCCACCCTGTCATAAATACTGAATGGTCCCTAATGATCGTAGAATGTTGGGTCATCCCCCCACCACCTACTAGCCTGTCATTATGTACCTCTTGGCATGTCTTAATCAAAGATAAATGTATATATTTAGCAACAAATGATGTTGTTTTGGTTTGTTTGACAATTAATAGATTATCTCTTCATCATAACATGTACCTAGTATAGCATGGTAATCACAGTATGTCAACTCTTTTTACCATTGTATGCTGCTATCACTAGACAAAATGAATGTGTGTATATATAGATGTGTTAATAACCAGTATTAGGTCACAGTAAAAAGTTTTAAATGTGATCTAATATGAATGTGAAAAATGCACTATTTCTTCAAAGATCATAAATGCCTTAGTGTTTAACGTAGTATGATATCAGTTGATGTTACTACTACCATAGCAAGTGTGATAACACCAGTTAGACTTTGATCACACTCTAAAATCTAAGTGTTCAGTGCTACTATATTTGGTAATCTTGAATGGAGATGGACTGCGGATTAAGATCCATTTACAGCACTATTGGATTAAAAGAATATATCTATACTTAATGCTCAGGATATTGTCTTAAAGGGAAGACAGTGACAAGATTAACTATGACGAAAGCCGACTTAGAAGAATATTATGGGAGTGTGCACAGCTCTGAAGCTAAAGCTGTTGTTTATGGAAGGCCGGAAAATGTACCCAGCAAGAAGAGGACAATATCACATTTTTCAGTTCCAGATCGACATGTGAGTGTATCATTTTTTTTTCTGCTGCAACAGTCCCACTAAGTTCCATTATAATATCACTGTCCTCACTGTATATGTATTTTGTTGCTTTTGTAATATAAGAAATTGAATTGTATGATGTCATGCAATCGACATATTTGATCTCAGCCTATACGTTTCAGAACATCACGAACATATTTTCCGTTAGGTGTGGCAATCAATGTTGTCAGTGCACTTAACACCGAAGTCTCTGATAACCATATGTAAACACACTTTGTATGGCATACTTTCAAAGCAGCTTCTTACATGATATGAATGGTTCATTAAATTTGGAATCCTCGCGTGGAAGTTGTGATCTTCTCGATCTGTGAACATTTTTTGGTCACTACACAGGGAGTTCATGTTCCACAGTCAACTCGTGGGTTCCATTTTAAATGGAATAATACACTACTTTATTCATAATAAAAGTCTTTGAAATCATACTCATCTTAAATGATGACACGGGTTTTGCAAAAAAACTTGTTTGCACAGCATTATTTAGTTTGCTTGCTTGTTACATATTTGACACACGAACTGACTGTGTCGATCTACACAAACTCCCTGCGCAGTGTGCAGTGCTCTAGCTTGTATTTTTCATCGTCGGTTCACGGCAATGTCTTCCTATCCACGTGCACGCACTGTCCATGAGCACACAGGCGTACAGTCATGCTTGCGCACACATGTACGCTAAACATACAAATGATGATCACTCAAACACCTCCCAGCTGTGTGCTGATATGGCATTCATTCTTGTTTTAATTTTCCATTGAAATATGGAACAGAATTACCAACAGATGTGAGCAAAAGTCCCTTTGGGACCTGGAATAAACATATGCGTATTGTAAAGACTGCTATTCTCATTGTAGGTGTAGAATTTTGTGATGAGGCCAATATAATGTATGGGAATATGTTTGACATTTACTCTCACATAGCCATGGCGAGTATGAATAGCGACTGGAAGGAATAGTAAGCAAAAAGTAAGATTTGCGCGTTTCATCAAAGAGCATTACCAAGCTCGTTAAACAAGCTCTGGTTTCATGTAACTAGATAAGGATTTACAGTGCGTCACGTTTCACCATTTGTCTCAAATAAATGCGAATGTGGTGGTTTATAGTCGTGATCCAAGTCTTGTTCTCGCGACTTAACAATTTACACCAAGTCATTGACTCACTTATCAATCATCAATTTATCATTTCTCTCATACCTGCACCGGCAGCACATTCAGCGCACAATGCTAATCACTCACACAATCACCTGTTTACTATTTCAACCCAATGAACTGTACATGTTTAACGTGCAGGTGCTACGGAGTAGTGTGCAAGCAGTTAGAGATGAGTATGCTCAACATCCACCACCGAACCCGACTGGGAATCGAACCCACGACCTTCTGGTCACGAGTCCAACTCTCTATCCATTCGGCCACGGAAGCAAATAACGGCACTGTCGCCGTTCCACTTTTAAACCCATTTAGGGACTTATCATAAAGCATCCTCTTTATAATACAAATAAATACTGCACTATGAGACATAATCCTATTCTTTAGTTTATAATCGCAAGCGCCATGGCATGCACTTGTGTACATGCTTAATCTTTCCCAGATAAGCCAGGAACGCGCCAAAATATACAAAGTAATAAGAACCCAGTTTAATGATGCATGTGGATTGACGGCTGATTTGATTTTCTTTATTTAACAGACACTTTAAAAAAAATGACCAATGTGGTGATTTTAAAGTAATTGTTACAGTTTTTTAATCGTGGATTTATGCACTAAAAGTATGATGGTAAGGTGGTTTTATCGCTTTGAATGCAGGACAGATCAGAATCGGCACCGTGCCGTAGTTTCTGTATGCAAATTGGGTGTCGTTTTGGTTTCGTGCTCAGTAAGCTGACCAGTATTCTCCCCCAAACACCCATAAAGTATAGTTACAACATGGACATTTTCACACTAATTCCTATCAATTCCCAACTATTGTTGCTGTTTTTTTGTTTTTTGTTTGTTTTTTGTTTTTGTTTTTTTTTAGAAACGCAGCTAATATCTAAGTAATTGAATCATAATGCTAATTCCATTTTGGCCAGAATCCTCGCATTCTTTCCTTGTGCAGCATACTATGAATAAACCATATTTGGACTTGATGTTTGGACGCCATATGTTATTAATTACTCCAAGCACGTTTCCCAGTGAGCACACTTCCTCAGTAAAAGCTGATAAGATCAATACACAAGCACTATTGTCCGTAAAGGTAGCGCTAATAAATGAAATACTCATCACGGTATTTCTTCGTAAACCGGAGCGCACACCTGTGTAGATTTTGCAATTGTGCTCAGGAGTGAGAGGCTCAGCTGGATAGCTGTGTTGTTGATACCTTATTTGGATACAAAGGTTAGACCAATCCGTTTACAAATAAATGTTAATTACGTGTACTGCTTCACAATGATTCGTTCTTTACTTGGGAAGTTTTCATGAAATAGTAACTTAGGATAGAACATGCCAAAAATGCAGGACGAGAGAATATTTAGTCAGTTACTAGTGATGCTACAGTCACATGCCAAAATATTATAAACGAGGATGCTAGAGGATGAAATCAGAAAGAATTTATATTCTCCAAAACCTACCGTAATCTGACCCGTAGCATCGTCAGCCATAAGATGGGCCACCTATTACTGTGAGTTCAAATTCACAGCAGGGACCTTTTAAGGCTTTCTCCTGCGTATTTTCCGTGTTATAACGTATTTTCATTATGCAAGCATCCACAGGTCCGTATCATCACCATGTGATAGTAACATGGCTGTTGGAATTTGGTGACAGATAATATATTATTTTTTGTCGCTTTTCAATCCATTTAAAAGTCTTATAAAATGAAGTTGTGATCTGAATCTGATAAAAGTGTTAGTGCCTGTGGGTAGATTGAACCACTGCATGTTTTCACCGACATGATCTTGTAATGTTGCAAGCAAGTTATGCCTACGCATAAATTGTGGAAAAGTCTACAACACAGTGTTGAGGAATGTATTTGATGTAGAGCCGACTATTGTGGTGGACATTTGGAATATTTTGTTTTTGGTGGATCGACATCTGCTATAGAAATATTGTTGTGTAAAGCAGTGTAAATTTTGATCTGGGGAATCCCAATTTATGTTTGACAGTGTTGTAACAGGAACGTATCTTCCTGTATTTCTGGTGATAGTGGCTATACGTGCAGCAACAGTTCCATGATTTCCTGGAAGCGTGGTGATGGGGTTGATTCTAAATACGCAGGAACACCAGCAGGTCTTGGATCTGGTCAGCACAGTCTGTGCCATTCACCACAGTCAACATCCATACAGTTACTGGTGCCTGCAGCCAATCAGAGCAGCTCATTGATTTACATACGTACATACCTGGGAATGCACTCACAGGGTTTTCCACCCCTTAAAGATACAGTAGAACCTCTCCAATAGAACCATCTTTGGGACCAGTGTTGGGTGGTCTCAATAGAGAGGTCGTCTTAATTGGGGGTTGTACTGTATCATAGCTGGCGATTCCCCAGAGCAATAGCTGATTATTTTAAACACTTTATGCATGTATGATTATACAACAAACTGATATGACTATTTCATCTTTGGTTGGGTGGAATGTGGTCAGAATGGGGAAAAACAACCAGAATTAGAGCAAGCCTGGACCCAAAGTGAAAGCCCACGAAGCCAGTGAACCCGACCGGTGAAGTAATGTTATACCTCCTATAACAACATTATGATATTTAAGTTAGCAAAATGTAACATTGACATACTGCACGTTACCTCTATCATTTCAATTAAATTGCTTTAGAATTGGAAACACTGTCGTGCAGAGAGGGAAACGCAATACGCTTTAGACTTTTTAGCTTCTTTATGCACGTTGATTATCATGTAAATGGGGACATTTTATGCAACGACCTACAAGACACATGTATACTTAGAAATCAGGCAGAAAAGTCCCACTTTTCCGGCTTGTATGTGACTTTCCTTCTCGGTCTTTAACCACACATTCTTGGAGTAACATTAGAGTATTGACTATCAATGCATTTATTGGGTTTTGATTTGTCGCAGAATAGAATAGTGGTGATTGATAAATGTGAAACAGTAGTGGGATCGATTAAAACCTGTGAACTTTATTTTATATGAGCTACAGACTGCAGTAGCGAACCAAGCAGACGACATTATTCAGCGTGGACCTAATGTAAATGTATTTTATCACCCAATGGCAATTCATTTTTGCAACAAATTGTTGTTAAATGGTAATAAAACGGCACTCTATGACTAGGCAAGTTGTTCTGAGATTAGAGACACAGATTTCTTCCTTATTTGGAGTAGTGGGATAGACACCGCTTGAACACCATTACGTTAACAGTGGAGTACTTGTGTGTTTCAAATTCAGTTTATTAGTGGATTGGACACGGATACATGTGAAGTTAAGATGTAGCATGTGTGTGTATAAAATGGACAACACTGAGTCCAATGTAGATATGGTGATGCTAAAAAGGACACTAAAACAGTGCTAACCAAGTACTTATAATGTAAATGTCAACATTTTAGTTTCTATATTGGATACTCATCTGCATAAGTTTTGATACTTAATGTACATGATTACTTTTTGCTTTTGTGCTTTGTTGTTGAAGCATACACTTTAGTTTCTATGTTCAACGTAAAAGATGAGTACATGTATATTTGGGTTACAAAATATTTAACAATAAAAAAATGCCCTGAAAATGCATATACATGTAGTTTTATTAATAAATAAAAAACAATTGCACTCCACACAAGGTCTCTATGAGTCTTTATCTGGGTGACCAATTGTTAAAGAAGTTTCAAACGATGATTAGCTTTATGTGTTTAAATTCAAATATTGAAACTGACAATTAGTGATGTGAAATAATGCAAAAATAGGCCATGACGCATTCCATCAAGTTGATTGTTTTGAACTTTGAGCTATATTATCGAATTATTCCATTTCTCAGTTTAAAAACTGGTAGAACCACAAATTTTTACTTCTGTACGTGTAATAGATAATCTTTAAATGTGTATGTCTACGTCTATGAATGCAGTCCGATATCTACAGCACACGACATTTAGTCCAATGTGATTCCATGTTAGATAACTACTACAATAAAAAGAAAGATTGCTAACATGAGCCTGGGCAGTAATGCTATGATAACAGATAGAGCCAACAATAATATAACCATTCCCAGAAAAGAGTGGGAACCAACCAAAATCGCACTAGCATTTGATAGAAATCAACGCTTTAGGGCAAAATACAGGAGTACAATCACTTTCCACTGTGCGAGCTATACTTTACTTCAAACAAATGTGTGCTTCTTTTGAAACGGACATGTCCAGCATATGACAATTTGTAAGAGTGTAAGAATATATCAACACTGCGATCTTGACGAAGATACACGTTCCCTTTCGATCTGCATTTTGAATTTAATTAGACTCGTTAACTATTTGCTTGAAAAGACGGTAGAAAGTAGAATGTGTTATATTAAAAACGTGTTTGTCTTTGTTTCATGACAAAGACAAAACCTCCATAGCTGTTAGAAAGACGGTCTTGTTTATGCATATTATAGCTTGACTGTGTGGTGTTAAAAACTTGCCAATGACGCTTTTTGAGAAGTTAAATAAACTTTATAGGCGAGAGACAAATACGTATTTCTGAGAGCAAATTGTGATTGTGTATATATTGTGTCATCTTTGTTTCTATGTGTCTGAATATTTTTTATATAATATAATCTTAACAATTTCTGTGATCTGTATGCTTGCCCTGGCTTTTAGATTACATGACCACGACAACTGGACAATCCTTAACGTAGACCTGTCCTCTGTTTCTGTATAAACAATTAAACACAGAGCTACAGATACACGCACTAGCATTTTTCGTGTACAGTAGAACCTCTCTATCAGGACCACCTTTTGGCCCACTGTTAGGACTAAGGTGGTCTTAATTGAGAGGTGGACTCGATACAGAGGTTCATTTTGGTAGCTTTATGAAACTTGGGACCCTTAAACGTGGTCTTATTGTAGAGATGGTCTCAATAGAGAGGTGATCTTAGTTGGAGGTTCTACTGTACACAATAGACCATGGGCGTTTCATAAGCTCACCAGTCACATCAATATCTAATGTTGTTTTTTTTTATTATGTTTCAGGAAGTATCTGATTTCTACTTCGTGCCGAGGGCAAGCCATGGAGGGAGATTGAAGCCAGAACACGCCCTCGGCTTTGCGAGCCACCCGTCCAGCACGCACACTCTGAGGACCCACTTCATGATACCCTCCAAGCCGGAACCGTTTGATGCAGAGATGGAACCGATTCAGTTCACCGAGTGCATATCGGTGGCAAAGGTTCCCCCTCACGTCGAGCAGTCGTGCGTGGCGTACGTTGACGTGAACAAGCCCAAACGAAACAAAGAGGAAGTCAGACTACGCGAGGTGCTTTGCCCAGACACGTACCAAAGTTCTATCGTCTGCCGGGTTGACTGCACCAAGCGAAACTACAAGAACTCTGTTGAATATGTACCTAAACACAGGCCGAGGCAATTTACCGAAACGTGCTACGTTCTCCCCAAGTATGTTTCGCAGTCATATGTAGCGTTTTTAGATTACAATGTAGACAAACAACGAAAGTGGTTCACCACGACTGTTCAACTCCAGCCGAAAACTTACAGCAACACATCAATTTATAACTTTGATATGGAAGACGAAGATGGCTTGGAGTTTGTCGATTCCGATCTGGAGGAAATCATGGAAGATGACAGTGATGATGAAGGCAGAATTCATGTGAAGATCACGGATGCTGATGAAAGAGATATTAATATGAACTTAAAGGGCAGGCATATTGACCTGCGAGAGGGGGAACCTCCGCACCAAGAAGCATATCGTGTACACGTGGTACTTGATGCGAAAGAAAAGAACAAAAATGGGCAGTCCAATGGGTACGGAGGTGAAATAAGTCCTCTATATGTACAAGATGTGCAGAGCAATGCTAATGACAGACGATTTAGATCGAGTGAGACATTTTCAGTAGATGAAGTTGATCAAAATGGATTTGAATACGAAAGCTTAAGTGAAGGCAACAGTGCACAACTGGACGCTGAAGACACTGGTTCGGAGGACGGGGGTCCTGGATTGTACGAAGATCACAGTGATTTTGTGGTGCACAATGGTTTGCATAATGGAGATCCGGCAGATGAAATAGACCTATGATAGCCCCATGAACAAATCCCTTTTTAATGGACAATTGAAAACATGCTACGCTTTGATTGAGATCAATTTATTGAATTGTAGTTTTGTATTTTAGTAATATACTCTGAAACAACATACATGTATATGTACAAGACTCTGTTGTTTACTAGTTGAGTCTATCGGCCAATTTTGGGAGGTCTTGTCGTAGTATAAGTTTACTATCTAAAATCCTAGCACTGTATCCCAGAGACCTACACTGCCCCTGCGACATGCAGACCATGCACTGGCAAATATGTAGGTTGGACGATAATTGTCACTTTCAATGCTGGTTTGAAAATTCATATAGGAATGCATATTCTAGTCATTCAAAAAAAAGTTGGCCTCTAAGATAAACACACGAACAGAACCCACAAAGAATGTCGTATTTCTTACAGTGTACTCGTATTTCAGCAGACCCGCCTCAAACTTAAGGTTTAGTGGGACCCCGGCGGTGATACGAAGTGAGGCCTATTGTCCCTAACGACATAATTGAATATCGAATATGTGTTTATGTGTAAACGAGATGCTTTGAGAGGCCCGGAAAACTGTATGCTACAAAGTTTTGTAACCTTTCCGCACATTTTATTTGCATTGACTAAGATACATAATATTCTGGGTGCCCGTTCCTAGTTGGTTCTTTCGCACAATGAGAAAATGACTGGGGTCCTTTGTTATTTTATGATTTTGAGGAAGAAACTGCTTATGTAAATATTAGAGCTAAATCAGGGGCCCACAAAAAGTTGAGGGCCTTAGGCTGCAGTATTCCAACAACTGGGCGACTTTATCATTCACACAAGATCATAGGCCCACACGTTTGTGGTTGTGGCTTATAACTGGTTATTGTATACAGAATTTGATATGGTTAAAACATATAGCTGTGCAAAAGATGCAGGTTATAATCCATTTATTGTGCAGGTATAGTGCATTTTGTCCAGTGTATATAAATATGTTGGATTGAGGATGTACACGCAGACTCCATTTTCGTTAAACATGTGTGCAGAATTGTGGGCTTGGGTGCAGGACTGAATACGGATAGTGCCGGTATGGGTGCGGATTTCTTAAATGAACTTGGCCCATACTGGGTGCTTGTAGGTGTCAACCTATCACATTGCTCGGGTGCATCAGTGTCCCAATACACATTTGTGTAGGTACAAGATTAATAAAAGGCCGTATAAAAGTTTTATCAATGTATAAAAATGTATGAACATATTCAATGGCCGATTCAAGTGAAAGAACAATATGTGTTCCCCACATAGCGCTCTTTTTGTATTTTATCTGGGTTACAGAATGTTATACACATGCTTAGAGTTATGTAATGTTTGTAGTTATAACAGTATGTGCGTGTATATACATTTCAAATGATGTCTAATGTATACAGCTGGTGCTAGAACATAATCAACAGTCGCGTAAACTATGCATATTGCATATACCTCCAGACCAAGTATATTTTAATTTGTGACTTTGTTCATGTGTGTGTCCACGTAGAGTCCACGTACTGTGAGAGTGAGATTGCATATGTGTGTGTGTGTGTGTGTGGGAAGGAATATTTCTTATATTCTCATGCATCGGTCATTACTCTAAATATTGTTGTCCCTTGCCAATAAATTATATTTCTACAATACACGTTGAGAAGCATGTTGATAGCTAAATAAAGATTTATAATATTCTACATTCTCTATTTTCCCATGTGTACAATCATTACAACATGTCCATGCGTACATGTAACTGGTTCATTGTATGGAAAATTATATCAATAGCAATTGTACTCTCACTGTTATGCCAAGCAAGCTCCTACCACTTTATTGACATAGCTGAAGACATAGCTTCCATTTGACTATATCAAGTGGCCCTGTCGGAACTCGAACCCACGACACCAAGGTTGTGAGATCAGAATGATCCCATAATCCCAAGCAGCTGGATGTTTTTAACAAGGAGCTTGCTTGGCATAACAGTAAGAGTAGAAATGATTTCACAAGAAAACTTGGGAAAAATATATATACAGTTGTTCATATATCAATAGCATAACCATCAATAGTTTCAAACAAACTTCATATGATACGGAAAAGTATTAGAAACAGTTCGCTCTGCATGGAAGCTCTCACCATACTGTTGACAAGAGATCGGGCTCTGCTTTCATTCCATTGGTAATAGTTCAGAAGAAAATGTATCAAATTAAAGAGTGTAATACAGTATACATATAGAAAATGAGCATAGACCTACACACAATGCTACTAAGACAAACCTCCATAAAGAGACCACCTCTCTGTTGCGACGACTTGTGGTCGGTCCCATGGGTGGGCTTAATGGAGAGGTTCTACTGTATATACATATATACATATAGAGGATCTACAGACGATTTGATTGTATATATTGCAGTGGAACCTGTTCATACATATAGATATGTTTCACTCTATAAATCCATTACTTCACCCTTTTTGTCACTAAGTGAACATCTGCACAGTAAAACCTCGGACCTAAACTTTATAGACTGCAAAAAAATAAAAAATAAAATAAAATCACCTCCATACAGAGACCACCTCTTTCTTGCAACCATTTGTGGCAAGACCATGGATGGTCTATAAAGAGAGGTTCTACTGTATATGTGTCTAACGTGGATACTTCACTACGTCCAAAGGTGTCCACATTAGACACGTTTTACAGTATTACATTGTGCACGGCAACTGTGTTACCCTTGGAAGCAAGGTTTTCCCACCGCACCGATCACATGGCATTTGGGGAACTGGTCTCAATAGAAAGGTGGTCTCTTTATCACAGTTTGGGACAACGTTAAATTGTCTTATTATAGAGGTGGTTTCTTTATAGAGGTTGTGTTAATTGGAAGGGAGATGGACACCATGGGAAATTAATGGCCTTTTTACAGAGGTAGTCTAGATGGAGAGATCATCTTAATTCGAGTTTCTACTGTATAAATATATGTACATGTATGTACAATTAGGAATTTTATGTGATAAGAAAGCATGCATATATCTGTTTATGAAACGGTTTCATAGTAAATACCCTAAATAAAGAGATTTTAATCAGAGAACATGGTTTTCACATTCTCAAAATAAAAGCAAAATAAAGTTTACATTTGCCTGCTTTGCAATGAGGTGTGACGGATGGTCCCTAGGGAGATGGGAAGAAGCAGGAGCCTGAACCAAAAGAAAAACAAACAAACAAGAATGACATTAGCTTCCAGTAAAGAGTAGAATCGTTTTCATATTTCGTTTTTTAACATACAAAGCTTTAAATGGAAAGGCTCCATCCTATCTTTCTGATGCTATTGTAAAACATGAAACCGGGCCTGGGCTTCGGTCAAATAGTGACCACCTACTCCTCCACGTACCTAAATCTAACTCAAAGAGCTTTGGGGATGCTGCTTTTTCTGTAGTAGCACCAAAAACTTTGGAACAATCTGCCATTTTTAAATTAGAGATAGTAATTCCGTAGAAATTTTTAAGAAAAATCTTTAGACCTTCCTTTTTAGAGAGTGTTTTTAATATAAGTATTGTTTTATAAATATACAGTCATTTCTTTATTCACAACACGTAAATCTTACAAAAATAACATTAACAGTTTCATCAGCTTCTGCTGACATCATCAGAATGACCGACTGCACATGACAGGCGGTCAATCATCTCGGCCGCCACCGCCGCCGCCGAGAAGTGGGTCATATACTCGAGAGAGCTGGTGGGCCCCCTCGTCCCGGTTCATGACCTGCCTGTTGGTGCGGATGTGTACCGCCTCCTTAATCGTTCTCGTCTTCCAATCGCTCTCTCTGTCTATTACACATAGAGGATTGTTTTATAACATTTATAATATTGTTTTATATAGGACTTGTTAAATTATATAACTTTTAGAATTGTTTTACCAAAAATGTATGTTTAATGTAATCTTAGGGAAAACCTGTTCTTTATTCTCAGTTATCCTTTAAGTCATGTTCTTTTGTCAAGAAAGTGGCCCGGACACAATGCATCCTGTCAGGTTAACAACGTACCCCGCATAACAGGTTTCAGTGATATAGAGACTATTCAGTGATCAAGGCTGCCAAGCTATATATAGCGCCAAGTGGCAGACAGACGATTGTGCAATATGATATATAGGCAAGTGTGAATACTTGTCTCTCTGGTAGGAAAGGTTGGTCTATTGGTCTATGACGCCTGTCCGACACATAATGACTGATCTGGTGTTAGCAGGAGACCGTAATTTCGATTCCACGGCTTTTCAAATCTTTCGAGTCTCTGTCAATGAATTTCGTTTCACTTTTACTATTATTATTATTGGTCGCGCCCTAGATCATTATGTGGATGGTAGCGCATTATAAATCTACTTTATTAGTATTATTATTTATCATTAAGAGATATGGTTTGTTGAAAATCCAAAGTTGGTTTTTGCTCAAATCCAAACTTGGTTTACTAATGTTTCAATAAAAAACAGGTTTGGTTTAGAATTGGAAATGGATACTTTTTGCCCAGTGATGGTTGGTGTTTACTTAAGAAATAGGCCATTGAGACTTGATTGCCACTACTTGATTTTTTTTCATCCCCACGGGTATGTTTACGGGAGGGTTGGATGTGGTTAGAGTTTGAAATTTCTGTCAGTTTGGTTGATTTGTGAAAAATATTGTTGCATGACTTTATTAGTCTTTCAAAAGACCTTATATCTAACAGTTGTTTTCTCTATTATTACAAAAAACGCTCATGTAAACCATATATTAAGTGCAAAGAAGAAGAGCAAGTGCAATTGTGACAGCCTCTAGCTCTAATAGATATAAGGTCTTTTACAAAACCATAGGAATCCCACTGATATTAAATATGCAACCTCAAACATTCTGGCCTGTTATAGCCTTTAAAACCAGAGTATTCAGTAGCAGAAGCTGTAGAAGCAGCAGCATGCATGGGAGATTTACCAGGTAAGGATTACCCAAGACATTAAGTATGTCATCTTGATCAAAGCTTCTCCATTACAAATGAACAGTACCACATGCTTAAACGGGAACATACCCGACTACAACTGCTCTGAAAATAGACTGCTGTTCCGTAATAGAAGCTACGTGCTTTTAGTTAATGACGTCACGTTTGCAACACTTTTAGCAAGATTTATGTCATATAGAAGCTTTTAGAATAGGCCTTCATGTCAGATCATTTAAAGGCCCTGGGATAGACTATGACTTTATAAGCGGGGATTTTTCTGTCTCTGCTTCAGACAACCCACTTTAGATGTGTCTGGCTAGTCTCCATCTCGATTACAGTACAATACAATACAATACAATTTCTATAGCGTAAATTCCACTAAATGTTCATGTACGCTTGTAGGCCTCCTTAAACAAATGGTGCTTTAGTTGTGATTTAAAGGATGCAAGAGTTTGGATTGTCGAATGGACAGTGGAAGTTTATTCCATAATTTAGGTGCTGCTGTTTTAAAAGCTCTATCACCATAAGACTTGGTTCTTGATCTAAATTCTATAAGCAATAGATTATTTGATGACCGCAGTAATCTAGGTGGTGAGTATGGTTGTAAGAGTTCAGACAGGTAATATGGTGCAAGTCCAGTGAGGCATTTGAAAGTAAGTGTTAGAATCTTGAAAATTATGCGTTGCTTGACAGGGAGCCAGTGAAGGCTTTTCAAAACAGGAGTTATATGATCATGCTTTTTTGTTAGAGTTAGGATCCGTGCAGCAGTGTTATGATTTGGATTTGGATTTGGAGTATTGTTATTGCTATTGGAATCTCATTGTATTCTTCGTAAAGTTTGGCATTAGTGATTCTGGTAGGATATTCTATGTCAAGCACTTTTTTAAGTTGTTTGCGATGGTGTGAGTCTAGTGTTTGTTCTTGGTATAAAGTAAAACTCACAATTGAAGAGATGTTGAACTGGCGCTCGTTAGAACACATGGTCAGGAAACAAGCTAAAGCTACTAGCATTCAAATGTAGGCATTCCACGCGACAGTCCGTTTAGGGAACGATCATAAATAATGATACCAGGGGGATAGTCCAAAAAGGTGGGGGGTCATCCAACTTTTCTGATTCATTTTGGGGGGGTCGCAGAACTTTTTGTCATCATGCCATGGTATACTTTTTCAAATGTTTTCTTTTAGCAATTGTCCAAAAATGCAATGACTATGTAAAGGACTTTTGCTTTAGCGGAGGGGGGGGGAGGTCACTCAACTTTTTAAAATGTTGAAAGGGGTGTGTGTGGGGGGGGTCGGTTAACTTTTTCTTTGAGCCCCAAAAGATGGACGATCCCCCCGGTATCATTATTTATGTTATGATGGTTCCCTTGCCAAACTTCCTACGGCAGCAGGAGACACAAATCAATGCAATTCTACAGTTCTTATATGACAGGTAGGTTATCATAAAAAAATACTAGATATTCAACAGCAATTTAGAACAATGAGCTGAAACCTGAAATTGATTTCAGTAAATAGTACACGGATAAAAAATCTTTAACACAATAAACAAAAATGTATATAAGCAAGTTTTTTTTCTATTAGAATGTATATATCACTCATTAGTAATCAATGATACAGGTGACAAAATATTTAAGTTTTCAATGTGGTTGTAAATAGCATAGTAAAATTCAACATTAAAAATCTGAAATTAGTTTTATTTGCTTAGAGCTTCATTCAGTAAAGGTCAAGGCCATAGACATTTTTGTCAAAATATTTTTTCATAATATAAACATTTGTTTTCCATTATTAATGATTTTTAGGCAACTTAATGATGATTAGTAAGTAGAATTTTACAAATTCCATTGTTTTATGACTCTATTTACCAAAATTAGTGATGTATAGCCCAGTGGATGACCCATGATTGATGAATGATGAAAACAAAAGGGAAAGCACTTTGATCTGTCAAATATGATGTGGCCTTTCCCTTTCGTTCTTACATATTTTATTTTAGCTGAACATGTTTACTTTGCTCAACAACATACGAGGGTTAGTAGTTAGTTCAAGACAATATGGCTGTAGATCAGTGCACCGTGAGTTTGTGTGCAGAGTCATCTCGTGTGTCCCTTTCAGATTTTAGTTTAGAGATTTCCGGTTTACTATACACTAAACAGGGTATGAAACTCATCAACATTTGCTTACGAACCACAGGACCGGCAACTATATAAAGTAGCCGGCCCTGGCAAAAAGTGTACGGCCTTTCATTATGTTCATATTTAGAACTCCCAAAAAGTAGCCTACCCACTGGGCCATGAACTTTTAAAACCAGCCGACCCGGGCCAAAATCAGCCGGCACTGGGTCGCCGGGTAGGCTCTATTTCATACCCTGCACTAAACAGCTTAAAATCAAAGACACCTAATAAAGTAAGGACACCTGGTGTGCAAAAATGCATTTCAGGAAAAGATTGTTTACAAAACATCATTCAGTTTGGTTTTAGGTGTTAGACACATGAACTGACTGTACATGAACTCATTTTACAATGCTTTATTTGTTGCCATTAGGCAACTTTGCAATAAGTGGTGACAAATGTCTAGATACTTTTTATTTGATAGCTTTTTCATTTGTAATTTTTGTTTTTAGTTGTAAGTGACATTGTCAAAGCTTTGATATTGCTTGAAATATATAATTTATAATATTGAGCTTTCTTATGGTTGCAGGCTGGTTCGTTAGCTTGAACTCTTAGATTAGAAGACCGTCACATAAATGTATATGAGGACGGTCAAGGAAGAGAAGGGGCATTAATTTGTGATCATTGTGATTTATACATATGGGGGCAGGAGTAGGAAAACCACAGGAAGCACCGAGAAGTTCAAGAAATTCTAATTCAGGGAGCCATCAAAATCAATCTCGTACGGCACAGAACGAACTATCTGATGAAATGTCTTGTGAAGGGTGCTCAATTCGTTTTAGTTTGCTTAAGCGCAAGGTAAATATTCAAAGAAAAGAATTGCATAAATGCTTGAAAAGTGGTCATATGTAATGGCATAATTTAAATGGTGCATTAAAAATAATCTACTTAGATTACTATTTAAGTTACCTATGTACTATATTTGAAGTGACTAATGAAAGATGTTTGATGCGCTATTTACTCAACTGTAAATAGAAATAATAAATGAAGTTACTCATTTTTGTGACAATTTTTTTTTTTTTACTTTATTACAGAAACCTTGCTGTGAATGTTTAAAAAATCACTGCTCAGCTTGCCTTATTAAATCTCCTGCAACTAACGGTGTAAGGAGGCGTTGCCAAAAGTGCCAACTTCTTGTCTCAGGTAGTTTCACTTACATTATGCATATATGATATGGTTAAAGCTTTAAAGTCTACATTTGTTAAAGTAAGTTTAGATAATGTACATTAATACATCAATGTGCATTATTAAGTTTCAGAATATCACTGAATATTGTTCTAATACTCCCAAATATTAAAGCTGTATGTTGATTATTGAAATGTCCAAAGCAATTATGTCATCTTTATTTGTTAAATATTGTGATTTACTTCTTTACAATTTCTTTTAAATCTATTGATTTAACCGTTTATGTACATCTACAAGTAATTTTAAGACAATTCTCGGATAACTGTTTTGCATGTTCAGTTTTAGTAACTCTAATTTCTCAGTTTTAATAAAATATGTTTATAATTGTAAGATATTTTTTATATCATAATTATTCTTAGTTTACAGAGATTTACTCTTGATTACATGTCCTACTTTTTAAATTTTCAGGACGATTTACACGCCATGACCTAACAGACTACAAAGCTAAAGATTTACGTCAATTTCTTATTCGAAGGAATGTCCCCGTTACAAATTGTACAGAGAAATCTGATTTAGTTGAATTATTACTGAAGTTCAACAACAGTTCTCAGTATCGATTAGAGCAGGAACTTTCCAATCGACGAACTCAAGAATTACAGGTTTGTAATTATAAGAATTATCTTTGATAAATAAATCGTTCATAGAATAACTTTTAATATATGGCTTAAATCATTATGCTATAATCTATAGTTTTATTTTATGGCTGCATTTTTCTCTTTTGAAAGTGAAGATAAAGTTTACAAATGCATAAATTTTGACTATTAATATCTAAACGTTTTCAAGATCTTCAAGACACCAAAAGAAATGAAATACAAGTATAGAACTGTTAATAAATCATTATGAATTTGTCAAGAGAAAGCTTTATTCTAATATTCCTTTATCCCATTGAAATATATTCCATAAGAAAGTAAATTAATCTATTTGATAATTACATTTTTGTTTTGTATTCAGGAAAGATCGAGATATCAGGACCAGCTTTCTGAACATGACTTCGCTCAGCCAGTACCTAATGTAAGCGACAACACGTCAGCAAGTAACACACCCATCCATGCATCTACAAACAGCCATTCCACACAAAATCCAGAAGAGGCTTTTCCCGACCCTCCCAGTTACCAGGACGTCACCAGTGGCGTTCTTCATCAAGGTTCGGGTGAAGCTGAAACAGGGGAACCAACCGTAGTTGTTGAGCAGGACCAAAACCCAGACATTGAGATTAATGTGGACGGAGATGATCCGGTAGGTGGATCCACAACATTTTGTATTATTTTGGCATGATGTGCCATTATTTTAGATAATCAAAATAGTAGAGAAAAAAAAGACAATACAATGTAGTACAATTTATTTTCTATCTGTCATTTTTAACGGTGGAAACGAAGGTACAGTCTTGAAAGAATCAATTGGTTTATGCCATAGTCTAATATTGAGGAATAATTAGGGGCTTCCCAAATAAATTTAATCATTTGATTGATTGACTGACGATTAAAATAAATGTTACAGATTATTAATGTAATGTCATGCATGAGAGTTTTCAGGGTTTTCCCTGATTTCAGGGATTTCCACCATGGGTTTTCTCTGATTTCAGGCATTTCCACCATGGGTGGTAATAGATAACAGATAGGCTTCGCCCAATATTAGTTCTTTCACGCAGTATTTCAGGGTTTTACATCGAGTCCCACTCTCATGTATGGTAATCTATTAAAATGTGTTGCGGAATGTGGATAGAAATTTGTTTCATTGAAATCATAATTGATAATTTTCATTTAAAAACATTTCAGTCTGATAATAATACACCTCAACCAGTGAGACGAGAGAGAGCTAGAATAGAAAATGTCCCTAGCCTTGAAGCCATAGATGATTTAACTGTCAAACAGCTCAAAGAAATTCTAGCAATGAATTTCGTAAATTACAAAGGCTGTGTGGAAAAATGGGAGCTGGTAGATCGTGTGAAAAGATTGTGGCAGGATACAAAAGATAACCAAAAAAAGGGTAGGTTCAGAAGACCTTTAAGTTTTAATTAAAGTATTTTTGCTTTAATATGACCATAGACTAAGTAAGGTGCAAAATAATTAAATGTAATTAGATGTATATTTATTCATATTTATGTTGTTTTGGGACTCAAAATCATCAAATATGTTTCAATATTCAAACATGAAAAGGCTCTATTAAATTCTGGGTGGGTAGGAGGGAATCATATTACATTCATATGAGATTGCTTTATTTTATTGCATGAACAAATTTATTATTTTTTGGATTATTGTTATTTCAGCTGAGGAGATTGAATCCAAAGGTAAGTTCTTTTAATGTCTAGGGATCAGAAAGAATTTACTTATTCCCTGCACAAAAGTTTTAATATAGGTTTCATTACAAGAGTTTCATATGTGTTCATGTACATAAAATATTAATAAACCTTACAAGATGTATGGTTGTATAATGTGTAAGTACATGCATGTTGATATTCCTGTAATTCTGTTGAAGTATTGGTTGATATTCTATCTATTCGCTATCTTAATAATAGTGATGAATTTAAATTCATATATGTTAAGGTGGATGACTTATTAAGATTATAATTTTTCTATTTTTTCAGAGTATGCTAGTTCACATCAAGCTAGTGGTACCGGCGCAGTGTCAGGAGAATCAGAATTGTGCAAAATTTGTATGGAGTGTGTAATCGACTGTGTATTGCTCGAATGTGGCCATATGGTGACATGTACTCAGTGTGGAAAGCGCATGTCGGAATGCCCAATATGCAGGCAATATGTGATTAGAGTGGTTCATGTATTCAAGTCCTAGAGCAGGAAACAATAAGTTTGATCTCTGCCACAATGAACAGAAAAAAGCCAGTGACTTTTTGTTGTTAGTCTTCAGTAGTACCAAGAGAGCATCATGATTTTGGTCTTTGTCAGCATCAGTTAGTAGACGATTGTGTTGGGCATGGAAGATTGAAAGGCTAGCAATATTTAAGAGGAACATTAACATTGTGTTAAAATGCTTTGTTGTAAACCACTTGAGGACTCATTTTATGTTGTATTTTAATTTCATTGATAGCTATAAGTAATTTGAGCTTGACAACTTAACAAAATACTGTATGTTCAGTGTGTTATTCAGGAAATGTGGGGTATCCAGATTCATGTCTGGTGTTAAAATTATAGATACTTCTATTAATTGATTGCTTTTAACACAGAATAACATTCCCACTTAGGGGTAAAATAGACCCTATCTCAATTTGTTAAAATATCTACTTTATTAGTTGAAATTTATTGTTATGTCTAGTCATTTTGTTATATTCTGACAATTTATGACAGTAAAGATATGCACCCGGCCTACGAAAAGGCATATATTGTAAAATTTGCATAGCACAATGAGTAACCTCGAATGATGCCTGAAAATGTGTAATCATGGTTTGAATTAAATAAGGATTATGTGGGGAAATGTCCTTTAAAATGTATATTCAGTCTGTGGAAAATGATTAAAATGCTAATGCTAAGCATCACTAGTAGAATTGATTTAAGTTGATTGAAAGTAGTTACATCGTTTGAAAACTTCTCAATTGTAGTAGTTTTACATTTCAGATTGATATTTTTAGATTATTTATTGACTATTTTATACAAAGGCTAAGTGTTTGCTTACAAGCATTGAAATACCATGTATTGAGACAATACATTGAACCATTTATATTTTTTAAGTTTTTACGGTCAGGACTGTTGAATAATATACATAGCTTTTTTTTAACTTGAGCAAAAGATGATTTCCATGAAATGTTTAACTAAAATTGCATTTGGTAAGAAACATTGTGAAGCATTTATTTTATTCCAGTGAGGAGAAAACTTATTCCGAGTGAAAATCTTTTCTTAGCTGTTTTCAAATGTTAATCATGTTATATAATTTTGATATATTGTAAGTTTTGTGGGACTGCATTGACTAAATATTGATTACAAAAAGTCTCATGGTCACAAGTAAGTTAGAATTGATGAGAGAACGAACCATATGGTTATATTTTTGAACTAGAATGTAGTATTATTTGATTTTTTATTCATGTACAATTTATTCTGTATTTTATTATTTTGTTATGTAAAAATTACTTGTTGATCAAATATATGTAAAATGGCAAAAGGTAGATTGATAACAAGTTTGAAAAAGTAGCCATTAAAATATTAGAATTGATTTTATTAATTTTTGGTAACTAAGATCAATCATGTAAGCTGATGATATAGTAAACTATTTCTAAAATCAGAAAGTTTTAATAGTGTTGTAAAGAAGATATGATTTTTTAAATCATTATAATAGTAAGTTATTTATTATGTATATTAGGGTATTATTTTTTTAACTCTAAAGCTATTTGTGGACAAAACTGTCTCTATTAATTGCTGTGATGAATACTTCAGATTTTAATTTTGTGAAACGTAATACAATGTGTTATACATGGTTAATCTTTATATGTAAATGAAAGAATGTGATCATTGCTTTGGAAAATACACTGTCCCAGAAAAAAACTTTTTCATTATTGTTTTTATCCATACGTTACGGCACAATTCCAGTGATTGAGAATTTGAGATACAAGAAAGAATATTGTCCGTCAATTGAGTTATTTGTTCAATTGATAAATAAATAAAATACATATGTACTCGTTGGACTCGTTAAATGAAATATATCACAAATGATACTCACCAATACAAGTAAATAGTCTAGCAAATTTTGCCAGGTCGTATTCATAGTGGAAGAAATAATAGGACCAATCCCTTAAGTAGAGACTACATTGCTTTATTTGTATGGAAACATTTCCTATTCATTTTCTGAAGAAAACCTATTGCACATACCCTTAAACTAATGTATAAAATTAAAGGTTATTTCACATAAAAATGTAATTGGTAAAGAAATTGTTCAGGGTGATTAAAATAATAGGGAAGTAAAATTAACTTGTTATGATGTGTTCCGTAATACATGAACATAGTATTTTAATTTTGCTCATCAGTCTACAAGAATAACTTTTACACTGTGCATATTTCCAGTGTTACAATATCTTATCAATAACCTCTGAATTAATTGATAAGTCCAAATTCAAAAATAGGGAAGGATATATTAAATTTCATAAGATGCACATTTATTTTTTTTTTAAATTCTTTAGTCATGAAAGGTAATGCAGTTCTTATTCACACAAAACATATTTAATAGAAAACATTCCTGGCATCATTTATAATTTCCTTCAACGCTATCACTTCTTTTCAGAACTATGTTGATGATGTTTTGATTTTTTAAAAGAGTTTTGCGGACTTTTCTTCAATACCCTTGGCTTCGGTTCCAATGAAACATTATTTGCTTCAGCCACAGCATCTAAGTTCATTGTGGTTGACGACGCAGAAATGGCCTGCTTTATGGTGAGTTCATCCACATGAGAGGATTCATTCAATTTTCCACCATTCATTTCAGACGGAACTTTCGGACGGAGGACAGTGAGTGTGTCCAATAGATCAATATATGCTTTGCGCTCATTTTCAAGATCATGGTTCAACTCTATATAGGTACGAGCATTTTTTATAATTTTTTTCCTGAAGCTTTCTTTCGTTATCAAAGATTCGGCAGCTTCAACGAAATCCTAAAACAAAACTGAAAATTAGTATTTTAATTAATGCCTGTTATATGGGTAGAAGTTGTTACCAACAA
Organism: Streblospio benedicti; assembly: GCA_019095985.1. Taxonomy (NCBI): domain Eukaryota; kingdom Metazoa; phylum Annelida; class Polychaeta; order Spionida; family Spionidae; genus Streblospio; species Streblospio benedicti. The sequence continues at coordinate 35,747,798 of CM032660.1, forward strand.
ATACTTCATCACTGTGAGCAGACAAAATGATCCATCCCTGCGTGACATGAAATAATAAAGAAGATTGACAGGTCTCCTACCATAGAAGAAGTAGCTCACTGCAAATTGTATTGCATTGTATGGATGTTAGTGATTTGCACAAGACCCCTGACCTCACTTGAACAAGGGAAGGATGGGGGGACTACAGTCATTTTAGTAGTACTCAACTAAAATGTATGTGCGTTGGTTTGAAAATGAATGTCAGAAAGATGGCACACGCATCCACCACACAATTGTTGCAAATGATTGTTTTCCTTTTTCCCCGGTTGCCAATAAAGAATTATCAATCCGAGAAATGTTCGGAAAATTTCTGCATGAGTCGATGGATGGAATGGAGATACAAATAAGATCAAATTATTATATGTTGGTGGGTTTACCTTGCCATCAGAAAAAAGAAGCCCAGTTTGTTTATCCTGCACAACAGCACAGTTTCCTGGAATATTTCGAGCAAGAACTGGAACCTCTAAGTGCATTGCCTGTAATAGTAATGAAAAATATTTGAAGAAGATGTGAAAATAAAATAATGTGGGACTTAAGTAATTCATGCATATTTAAGGATGTTGGTGGCTTTAACATTTGGTTGAAGGTTTTCTACAATATTTACTGTACCTCAAGAATTGCTGTGCACATGCCTTCGCTAATAGATGAATTAACTAGCGCAAATGAATCTCTTATTATGGAATGTGTTTCAAACACTGACATGCCACCAAGATACAAAATTCCTGGACATCCCTCAACCATTTGAAGAAAAGTATTTGCATACTCAGAATCAAGCTGCAATGTATTGATAACATTGGAAAATATGATTTAATATTATTCAACATACAAATGCAATGAGCAAAAATAATTATATTTAACCAATGTCTTTAATTGTAATGATTTATTGAAATAAGATATCATAATTTCATATTATCACTAAATTTCAGAAAAAAAGTAGCTTACAACATGGCCAACAATGATGAGGTGGACAGATTGATTTCGTAGTTGATGCCATTCTGTGATCATAAAAACAAATAATATTGTACTCGCTTGGCTTGAACTTGGAGGGAGTAAAGAAATAATATCACGTAATCAGATTGTTAAGTTATCCAGGAAAATAAGCTAAATACATAATGACATGATGACAATGATTGTGTTGTTTGAGATGTCCGGGTTTATTCCTGCAGACATTGAATCAGCTGGGTTTATGGAGTTAAAAGTTTCAGAATAAGCAGATATTTTTTACTTGCAATCAATAGCAAGTTTGAATGGAAGCTGAAAGCACTTCAACGTATGTTGCTATTTGACTTGCACAAGCTTGAGTAAAATTACTCAAACTTAGTATGGAACTCTGTACCCAGCATAGGGTGAAAATCACAATGACGACTTTATCATGCTTTGGGAATTGATATTTATTTAAGATTGTCATTGTCATTGTCGTCTCGTCATTGTCGTCGTCATCGTCATTGTCTTCATCATCATCAATGTATTTGATGTCTGTTAGCCACAAGGGTGTTGAACCCTCTCTGTCCTCTATCATGTCTATTGTTAGATGTCAGTCACGCAGATCTTCCCCTCAGTCACCACATATTTAACCATTTTGCATTTTATACTTTTCAATGATAGAACCTTGGCACAAAATGTACATCACCTGAAAAGGCTTGTATCAAAAATACAGGATCTTTCACGGGTCTAATCCCAGCAACTAGTGTAAATATGAGATCTTCTTTATTAATATGATGCTGAAGCCGCACTTCTGACAATATGGACCTCGAAGCTGGGGTTGTATCCACTGCCTGGGGTATCTCAAGCACTCGGCAACTTTCTACATGTGGCTATTGGGAATAAAATCTTATGGAATAAAAATGTTCTAAAATGAACAAATCAACTACTTAAATATACTGTATGGCATACGATGTATTAAATATATACTCACCCAAATCTTTTTAGCCTTTGTTAACATCTGCTCACAAAATACAACCAGCGCACTGTAAAATCAATGAAGAGGACTACAGAACAAAGTTAATTGAGCAAATAAATTGCTTTATTTCATGCAACAAATGGAAGTCAAATTAGTTCATGACTGTACATTAAATCAAATATTTACGATCTTTTCTGGTTAATTGTTTATTAAGAACATTAAGACGCATCCCCAGTGCCTAGCCAACTGGCGTCTCTAAACCAAATAGTAGACTTTAGATTGATCACTAACAGTCTGAGAGTTTATAGAGGCTATTTAAGTTAATTGTAGATATTTAGATTAAGTGGAAAACTTATGCGGTGTAAATTACCGAAATGCATTTGCATCCAATACACCACATTTCCTGAATTCATGATAAGATGGCAACACCATAAGCATTCATATGGGCTATATTGTGCAAAATTATGACTATTTGTATAATATGACAGTGTAACCAAGAAGAAGAAAATGCCTCATCTGTTCATGTGTGCAGGCATCAAGCCTGAACACATGAAAGCTTGCCAGGGCATTGAAATGTTTCAGCTACTATTTAATTACAGACATTTAGAGTAATGCGAATTAATTGACAAAGTAACAAATACTGCTACTCACCTAGCGTGTAGAATAACGTGTGACATTAGCTCCTTTTGGTCAGCTGTTTTGTGATATTCATTGAGATCTGTTCCACCAAAAATAATAGCATACGGTATTTGTTCTGCGTCTATAACATAAATGTTTTGAAATAGTACAACTAATTATTGGTTATAACAATGTTTTAAAAAGTCATTTGAAATAGCACAATTGATTCTTGGTTTTGAAACAATAGACATGTGAATAAACATATAATCAAGTTCACAGATTTGACTTTTAATTTATAGATAATTTTTGATAAAACATGAAAAAAGCATGGAGTGAATAACAGCATCAGACTGATTATATTTCACACATGTCGTTTTAGCAGGCATATTTCTACCAACGATAGATATTGCTGAGGACAGATTTTACAACCCTAACCTTCCATTTGACTATATCAAGTGGCCCTGTCGGGACCGAACCCACAATCCCAAGGTTGTGAGACCAGAATGATACCATCAGGCCTAGCAGCGAGCTGTTAGGTTACACGGCTGAACCGTTGTCTCTGTAACCCCCAGCCTACATACTTGGTCTGTTATCATCTCAACCCAGAGGTTGTGGGTTCGAATCCCACATGTGGACGAAATTTGGGGAAGGTCTTATTAGCATTTTTAGTGCTTTGGAGTGATATATATGTGACATTACGTGTTTCCCAGTGCTTGCGGATACACAAATGTATCCGCAAGCACTGGGAAACACATATAGATTATATTTCAAAGCCAAAGAAACAATATGCCTCTTTTTCTTAAAATTCAACAGCAAATTTTTGTTTTTTAAAAGCTGCACTACACATATCGTGCCTACAAATTGTTCAAACTCAATCTTGCCTCAAGAGATAGAAATCATAAATTTGTACACCACACTTTAAAAATGATGATTACGATCGCATTCTAGTCACTCTGTAAATTGGCGAAAAAAGCTTTTCTAAAATATGTTTTACAACTAATTTCTAACAAAAGTTTGATATGTACTGTGATATTTTACAATGCATTTTATGCAAAATAAACAGATACAATACAATTTTGACTTACCAATATCTTTGAGCCAGACTCCTGAGTGATAAGAATGTAAACCAATAATAATATGAATAAAATTTTCTCTGAGGTAGTCTTGGAATTCTGCTGTACATCTAAAGGATGATGTGTTTTTCATGTTGAAATGTACCTTACGTCCTTCAAAATGTTTCCTAGAATACAAGAATGTGAACTATACTACTAATTAACATTTTGAAAACATTGAAAAGTTTTTTAAAATGTTCTAAAATGCATACGTTTTTAATTCATACGATCTCTCTCTCTTCTCTCTAAAGCACATTTTAACCACTATACATGGACACACGTATGATTATTTCATGATTAATTTTCCAAAAATCAAAAATCAAAACATAGATACTTGATTCTGGTGGCCGTTGTGTGATTTCCACATCCTGGCCTTAGTGGTGCAAGAAACAAAACATTGACCACGTCATTGTTCATGCTGGTCAGACTGCCCATGATCCCGAATTCTTCTGTGAAACTTCGCAACCCAATCACAGCCTTGAGGTATTCAAAAATCAACAACTTACATGTATTCCCTTTTAATATTTCTTTTTGAATTACTCATTTCATTTAATACTAGTCTAATCTGTGAAAAACAAATATTAATCAAAATATGCTAAATTTATAATATGAACTAGCTTGATTAGCAATTCTAACATCTGAAACCCAGCTCATGTTTAAGGTTGAAGAATTAGTAGAAGGAAATAAGCTTGATAAAAAAAGATACACATAACTAGCGAAATTATTATACGTAACACATAAAAATACTGCTTGCACAAATCAAAATCACATTTACGATACACGTTGAATTTAGGTGTATATATATAATTGTAAATACATCGTATCAATCACTTGTAGAAGAATAAGTTTATTCGCTAACCATGGACCCTCACGGGTACCAAAATTACAAAGGATTATTTTAATGACCAGAAATAATAATAACATACAGTTAACAAATATTTTCATATGAGAAATCTCTTTGATGTCACTTTTGTTAAGTTTGACTGTATATTTCAGTTGGGAGATGTATTTAAAAATCCTGCTTTATTAGCATCATACTTTGATTTCTTATAACATAAAATATTCCATAGAATGATTGAGCGAGCTTTATACTCTGTATGATAACAATATCAAACTAGATTTAACTAGCCATCTAATATTTAATACAACACAACACAACTAGCAAACCCTGGCAACAAATATAATATACACCCGGCCATAAACATAAGAAAAGTGTAAAAGAAACTCATTGGATACAGCTTTCAATGTGTATGCAACAGATACATTGTGTGGGGGTCATTGGCTTTATAGATATGAGCAAAAGATCAGACATGTCTTGTGTTCTACATCCAACAAAATGCTAACAAACTTCATCTAAAATTAATACTTGCCAACTTTGTATAATCCAGCTTTTTTTATCAACTCAATATAGCCTTTTTAAATATGATATTATATGAATTTATACAAGGGTGTCCAACAATGTTGTTTTGTTATGAACTGATACCAGGCAATCTTCATGTCATGGTATGGCAGTTACGATCTCTTGAAGCAGGTGGTAAGTGCATATACTTTACAATCCTCTTGAAATCCAATCACAACGTGAACACTTCTTTTATTGTAAAATTGAATTAACTTGGTAAGCAGCGTAAGGTCTCATGATTCTATTATTATTATATTCTAATTCTCTTCTGCCACTTCTATCCAAACATAAACTGAACAAAACAAATAAACAAATTCAAATACTTATTTTATGCTTTCCGTATACAATATAAATCTAATTGCATTTAACCAGCTAATATTGTCGCTGAAAAGGTAAAAATGATTCAACAAAATCACCCTCACAACATATAGCGGTAAAATGAAAGAGAAATCATTTATTGGGTTATTTCCTATTGTTAAAAAATGAAATCCTCTGAGTCGAGTTTTCCTCACATGTCTGAGTCACAACACAAGAAAAGAAAATGTTGTGCAATGATATATTTTTTTGTTAAATTGCTATACATTAGTTTGTTTAACTAAGAAAATAGATGCTAGTCCGCACAAATAATTGCCAGAGAGTATATATTACCTTGACAAGCACAGCAAGCATAATCATGACAAACCAAGGATAGGTGCATACAAAACTTTCTTTTCCTCAGTTAACTCAAACTATGAGTACACGTATGTGACCATCGATATACCAATAATAGTTAGCGTGATCTTTATATACATATATATATATATATTTTTTAATGTAACACAGATTTTCAAACCAAAAACTGCTTGCTTACCCTAACATTGAGTTACAAATGCAAATATTAATTTACTAAACATGTAATGAAACTGTATTTGAGTTGTCCATGGTAGGTAGAGAAAAGTACTGACCTGTAACAAGATTAAGGTATCTCTAAAATAGGTGTACACTTTTGGTTTTTGCTTAGGATTTATATTTTGTGCAACAAGTGCAAATTCATCAGCATTTAGACTTTTCTTCAAAAACATACTGGCATTACTAAGACTGACTTGTTTCAAAGCATTCCTTATGACTTCAGCATCGTCTTTCTCAATTTTACCATTTTGTACATCCATTACAATCTTTTGTGAAATTTGATCATCCAGATTTTGATGTGATTGAAAATATCCAGGCTCACACATGCTATCAATATTTTGTTCTTGAAGTTTACTTAGTTCCTGATGTGATTCAAAGTTGAGATCACAAGATTTTTTATTTCTACGTTTTTCAATAGACATTTTTAGTTCTATGTATGTATATAACCTCAAAGTGGTCAAGTGACTAACTTGAAAGTTCCCGGGTAATTTAGTTCCAATCAAGCACTTCTTACAATCTTCAAATGGAATATTCTGTGAATCTTGTTACACGCACAATCATTATCCACCAAGAATGGTGAATTAATCCGTTTTGATAAAAAAAGAAGATGGGTCACACAGTTGAATTTGGCAACAGTAACGTTCTTTGGCATAATAAAAGGCAATTTCCAATGATTTACAAACCCTGGAATGATGTCAAAGCGTGCTCATTTTGCTAGAGGAATGAATTGGTCGTTATCCTTTTAAAGTATACAATTAAGGCTAATAATTAGAAATGTAAGCTTGGTAAACACAATTTAATTGTCAGTTAGGTTCATTTGGTAACTTTTTACAGACTGTTTCTTTAAAGCAGAAGTAATTTTTCACTTTACAAACTCTAGTCAGTCAATACTAGGGTTTAGTTTGGGTATAAAAAAAATTAACGTAGTGGGATGAGATCATGCTGATTTATCATCCTTTCTCACACGATGAGATAACATGAGTTCATCACTAACTTATTACTCTAAAAATGACAAGGCTATACAGTTGTTTTTGAGGCGTTTTAAAAGTGACACAGTTGAAAAATACTTATATATGGACGAGAGACAGCCATATTTTTTCTATGTGGACAGCGTAATAAAATATGAGTGAGAAATCTTTCGGAATGTTTTAAAGATGGACACAAGACTCATTTTCAGACCACTTGTAGGATCCCAGAGGGTTTGGCCTGGCTGCCCAGTCTACATCTCAATCGTTCTTGCCAAGCCGTTCGGTTATTAGGGTCTGTTAGACCCGTAATTCGACATGCTCAATCTTTCTGCACAACTGCATCACAAGTCTGTTTTGGTCTTCCCCTGCCTATCAAGAAGTTTCTTTCCTTGTTACCTAGCTAATTCAGCTGGAGCTGCGGTTCCGCATGACCTAGCCATTTTAGTTTCCCTTTATGAAGCTCACTATCAATATCTGTAATACTCATTATCCCCACCCCAATACTGTGACATCGATTTAGTTAATAGAATGAAGTGATGTGCCCCTAGTTTTACTGTGCGAAAATCTTCACAAGGCTTATATTTAACTATTGAATGGTACTCAAACTCATGACTCCTTGCCCACAGTGCCCCACAATTTTGTTTTCCATGATATCATCCCACGTAGTGAACTGTCAAATACAATAGCATAAAATCTTTCAAATCTACCTGATACTATGTTGTATCGGCATATTCTTAATGTTTTCTATATGCACCACAATCTAGTTTGAGCATAATCATACAAGCAGAGGTTGATAAGATAACATAAAAATAGACTGTCCTGAATCAATTAGGGGTGGAGTATCACACTAATAAAGGACATATTCATAAATTTTATAAATTTCCACTGAACTTAATACTGTCTTCAAAGCGGAGAAAGGTCGGACATATGTAGCACAGAGCTTCTGATGAAAAGCTAAAATAACAAGTCCTGGGAAGTGATTATGAAAAAACAAACATTTACCGGTATGAGAAAAAAAAAATGGTTTTACAAAAGAACAATAAATACCTTAAGATATGGAAAGAAAAATGATTATTTTCGATTTGAACATTATAATACTCATTATTTTAATCTAAACAATACCTAATAGCTGTGTAAATAATATTGAAAAACTTACCTTCCACCACTCCCATTTGCTTCTTTCTATCCCTTAATCCAAACCGTTATACTCATATTATGTCAATATTGCTCAGAGGTAAGAAAACAATCAATGCCTTGGCCAATGGATCATTCTGTTACATAGTTTCCATAGCTGGCTATGTATAAATTTGTTACTCTTTATATTTTGTTACAAATTGAAATCATTCAAATAGCAAAAACGTGCTAACCTTAAGCAAAAACTAGACTGGCTAATAGTGAAAATCATCAAGTCATTAGTACCTTATTCATCACACCTTATTTGTTTAAAGCAAACTACTTTTCACCATATGAAAAAATATCTGGTTCAAACTGATTAATACTCATGTAGGGAGTGTGAAAACACATGGTGTATAGATTGGCTACATGTAAATACAAATACAGTTGAACCTCCAATTAAGACCATCTCTATAAACCCTCTACAGAACAAATATTTAATGACTGAGCAACATCTTTAATGAGGTGGTTATATACCACCCCTTGATCTCAAAATCTCAATAAATTAATGTTACAAATCTCAATGCAAAAGCCCTTTTCTCAAATCTCAATCAATTGATCTCAATGAATTGAAAGGTCAAATCTCTATTCTCAATGAATTGAAAACCCAAATCTCAACTCTCACTAAATTGTATATACCGCCCTCTTTAATAGAGGTTCCACTGTACACAATTTGAAATATTCATATATCTTACATGGCAATCCAAATGCTCATGGACTTTTACACCGAAAATCCAATTTAGCCTGTGGGCTTTTACAATATTGTCTTACATTGCAATTTCAATGGTCTAGATATTTGAGTCCAAATCTTTGACATGGTTGTATACTATATGGTGTATACAGTATGCGCATGGACAAGACAGAAAAAACTGGGCGAGTAGTGAAACTGTTCTGACTTAAAAGAACTCATTCATACTTTTTTTTTAATTACAAATCATACATGTAAACTTTTGCTTTTATGACCGCATATAACAGAGAAGGTTGAATGAATTAAGTACAGCAATGATGCACATAAGTGAAGACGTGTCGCGCTCAGAAAGAAGAATCAATCCACGTCTGTCTACATGGAACACACTACATTATAATTTGTGCACCTGCTTACATCGTACCTCAATTTTAATGGCTATGGAAGATGATTTGTAAACTGTAAATGAGGGACATAAATATGATCTTTATTATAAATTTTTGGTGGGTTTGGTGTATCTAGACATCTTTTATTTAGGGTATGTGATGCACCATGCCTGGGTTATTGTGATGCCCTGGCCCGTGACCAGAACAAAAAAATCTATTTTCAAATAATAATTTTTAGAAAACACTGACTCAATCCTGGGCATGGTGTGATGATTAGTTATGTCGTTTGTATCATTATCACCAGAACAGTCAAAATCACAACAAAATGAACGGAAAACTGTGTTGAGATGTCTACAGTATTTACTATTATAATCATAATGGGTTTGTAATTTTGCTAAAAATACGGCATCATGTATAAAGCTGTGATCACAAATTACAGAGATATCACTGGGTAACCGGGACATCACGGCATGCCAGGATGTGTATTTCACAACACCGGGGTGTGTAATGTACAAAATAGGCTTAATTCAAATAAGTGGATATGTAACATTTTTTCATTTGAACAATCATTACAAACTTTATTGAAAAGGATACTGCGGTATACATATAGAAACAGACTTTTTGGAAATCAAATCACCACTTTTATATCCATATACTTAGTTTCATATTGCTGGCAACAGTCAAAGATGCAATTTAGCTTGTATACGCAAATTCAAAAGGACTTAAATTTATGAAAATTCCAAATTAAAAAAGATACAGCACTGCTGAAATTGGGAACATTTAAAAACACAAATTTAAAAACTATTACAGAATCTGACAATTAGGAATTCCTCTCGGAGTCGGCAACCGGCCCATGCCAGTACATATGAAATTTGGCCTGTGTTGTTAAATTTATACAGGCCTGCCATTTTGGTGGGTAGTCTTTTTCCAACAAATTGGCGACTGTAGGAAAGAAATCATTCACGAAACATATTTTTGGCCCCGGAAGTCATACATCAAAATCAATATCATTACTTTTGGCAGGTGATCTGAACAAGTCACCTGCCAAAGTGGTGGGTGGTGAGAGAAATTCCCTGCGGGGTATGTTTGTTAATGGTTACACATAATATAATATAATTTAGTAAAATATGGGATTTAAGCAAAACTAAAAGAAATTTGTATTTAAAAAAAAAATAAAAAAAACAACTCTTAAACAAACTATTCTTAATAAAACATTTATAGTATGTCTTTTTTTTAATACATTACAATCAAATTGTACACCTATATAATCATAAATATATAAACAATTTTATATTAGACAATACTTCAGAGGCTTTGCTTTTAAAAGTACATGCAATTCTCATGATTTCCTTACATTTAATTCAACAAGTATATTGTCAATAATGAATATATTGGCAGAATCTATAAACTTTTGAACAATTAATTAATCACTTGAAACATTTACCAGTATGATAAGTTTCTTTTTAAAAAGGTGTTTGTGTTAATGTTTAACACTTTATTAGGAAAAACTTTGGTGAATTTTACTTGTAAAACTCATGCTCCTGTTCATCCTTCTTAATATTGTTCTTATAACCCTTCTCGAAATCTTTAGGCAGGACAACATATCGGTTTTCTCGAACAGCCTGCATTCCAGCTTCTTGACAAATGGCATTGATGTCAGCACCACTAATATGGTCAGGCCTTGCAACATAATCTTCTAGATCAACGTCCTCACTCAAGTTCATCTTACTGGTCACGGTGGCAAAAATGAGACGTTTCTGTCTGCGATCAGGCATGGGAAATTCGATCTTTCTGTCAAGCCTTCCAGGACGCAACAAAGCAGGATCTAAGGTATCTGCTCTGTTAGTTGCCATAATCACCTTGACATTGACATTCTGATCAAATCCATCCATCTGGTTTAAAAGTTCAAGCAAAATCCTTTGAACTTCTCGGTCAGCTCCAGTTTGTGCATCAAAACGTTTGGTAGCAATAGCGTCAATTTCATCAATGAAAATGATTGCTGGCGCATTTTCTTTTGCAAGACGGAATACATCTCTCACCATACGAGGACCTTCGCCTAGATATTTCTGTACAAATTCAGACCCAACTACTCGAATGAAGGAAGCTGTTGTGTGATGGGCAACAGCTTTGGCAAGCATGGTCTTACCACATCCTGGAGGTCCATACATCAAGACTCCTCTCGGTGGGTCGATTCCAATTTGCTTGTACAGCTGGAAGTGAGTAAGGGGCAACTCAACAGCTTCTCTAACTTCTTGCTTTTGAAGATCATAACCTCCAATGTCAGCATACTGAACATCTGGCTTCTCATCTGACTGTAACATTGTAATGCTGCTATCAGCTTCAGGAGGCAGAACATCCACCAATGCATTACTATGCTTGTGTAATGCTACACTTGAGCTAGGCTTCAATAGTTCTCTATCTATTGTTGACAAGATTCTCACATAGTAGTTTGATCCTGTTGTAGAACCAACAATACCAGTATTCTGATCAACAGCTTCCAAAAACTGTCCAATAACTAATGGAACACTTTGAATTCTCTTGACCTCTTCCTGTGCATGTAAATATTCTTTCTTCAAATTCTTTTGTTCGTCTTTTATATATTCCTCCTGAACCTCTAAGAATTCTAACTGCCTTTGTAACTTTTTGTACTTGACATAAAGATCATCTACATCTAAGGCCAACGGATCTCCTGCCTTTTCACTTTGCTGAGTCCCTGGACGTGATTCTATTGCCACTGGACTCTCTTCCATTTTTTCTGGCAGGGTTATTCCTATCTCATCCATGATGAATTTCTGTAAGAAAAAAACACATAACATGAGACAGATTATAAAGTACAAAGCGATTATTTGGTTCATTTTGACGACGATGTTCACACTGGGATGGGACATATTTAACATAATATACAGAAAGGTTTATGGAAACGATGCAGCATTTATAAAACATGTGGTTTGCAACTTAAAAATTGGCATGATTTGTATGTATGCAGCCCAATGTATGTGCTTAGGGGTGGGGTGGTTCGTCTTAAAAAACGTGTGTGAGTGAGAGGGGGGGGGGGTCCAACTTTTCTGATTCCTTTCGAGGGGGTCGCTGAATTTCAGATAACTGCGGAGGGGGGGGGGTCGCATAACATTTTTATTACACTACGGTATTTATTTAAAATACATTCTGTTAGCAATTGTCTAGAAATGCAATGACTATGTAGAAGAATTTTGCTTTGTTTTGATTTGATTGGGGGGGTCACTCCACTTTTTAAATGTTGATGGGGGGGGGTTAAATTAATCACCCGAAAGTGAGAGGGTACTGAACTTTTTCTTCGAGCTCCAAAAAATGGACGACCCCCCAACCCCCGTATCGTTATTTAATGATCGTTCCCTAACGACAGTGAAAAACATGAATATTTTTAGTGAAGGTATATTAGACAATGAGGCTCCTCGATAACATTGCCTGTGTTGACACTCAGTCAATATCATTATGCCTTTTCAATTCTAAGATTGCGGAAATCAAACTTAACTATGATAGATAGGTAATAGATGAGTATGTGACCGGTGAAATAAGGAATCATACCTTTAAATTTTCGCCTTGTCACTGCCGGCTTTTATTTTTGACTGGTTTCCTGACAGTTTCCTGTTGATTCTCGCAAATCGTAGATAGCGAGGTACGTTGGTTTTGCGATGCTATACTTAGTGTGAACTAGTTTATTAATCGTTACATTCATTTATGTTTTATCTGTATTTTTCGGATAATCATGCTAATCCTAATGTCAAATAGTTCGTTTTAAAGGAAATTTTCAGATGTTAAATTAGATGAAATGTTAAAATGTATAATCATTTAAGTTTGCGGAAGTTCGGTTCAGTCAATTATTCAATTTTCTTTCCAACTTTCTAGACCGTCTTCAGATTTAGAAGATTGTCGAACAGCAATAAACTGTTCAAGATTGTTCGCTAGTACAAACTAAGCCCCATGTTCCAATTCCCCACAATGCAAAGGGGACATACATACAATTTAGTTAGTTGAGATTTGGGTTGCTTATTGATTGAGAATTGAGATTTGACCTTTCAACTGATTAGGATCAACTAGATTTGAGAAAAGGGCCTTTGCAATTTGATTTGTAACATTAATTAATGGAGATTTTGAGATCAAGGGTAGGTGGGGGGCGGGGGTATATACCCCATCTATGCAAGATAGCTACATTGTATTATGATTATTGAAATGATTTATTCAAAATATATATATATAGAATCTGTGGACATTTTTTGTGACTGTAAAGGCAGACATTCCATGGAACACACTACATATATAGCATAGGCTTAACTCTGGAGGCGCATATACATTGACTTTACACTTAAAAACCAGTTCTGTAGGTTACATATATTATTTTCATTTTTCACAACACACAATAATTTATAACTGTTTGACAGTTTCATCTGCTTCTGCAAACATTTTCAAAAACACTACTGCGCATGTCAGATCATGGTTTACGGCCGCCGTTCCTCCCTGTGGCAAGCACTGGGTCGTAGACTCTCGCAAGCTGGTGGGCCCCCTCATCTCTTTTCATGGTCTGACTTTGCATCCAGATGTGAACAGCTTCCTTTATGGCTCTAGTTCTACCATCACTTTTAATGATCTGACATGCGCAGTAGTGTTTTTGAAAATGTCTGCAGAAGCAGACGAAACTTTCAAACAGTTATAAATTATTGTGTGTTGTGCAAGATGAAAATAATATATCTAATTAATTACCAACACGATGAACTCATTCAAGGATGCAGTTCTGTAGGTCTTGAACAAAATAATCAAATAGTCTTTTCAGAGTTTATTTCATATATAGCAAATATTTTTATTCACGCACATTTTCCATTTCAAATAATATGAGTAGGAAACTTTTTAAACAAAAGAAAAAAGCATTGACATTCCATACTTCAAACATACTAGGATTTTAAGCCAATTATTTTGACCCAAAAATACTCCTTGAGATGTTTCAAAAAAGTGAAACTGATTATTTTTAAGTTGGATTTTAAATTGTCATCATAAAATGAAATACTGTACATATTTGCATACATACACTTGATCAAGCATAAAATCACAATCATCTGAATAATACACAACAAAGGTTAGTTCATATAAGTTATCTGTTTTAATCATATACATTATCCATGAACAATATACTTCTAATCTATAAAATCACTGAAGTAAATCAATGACTATAAATTACCTATATAATTATACACCATACACTGACACAAATAGGATTTTTACACAACCGGGACAAGTACATGAAACACAGGCTAGATAAAAAAAGAGAAACAAGGTAGTTATCAGTTTACATAAACAATATTTTTGCCAAATTTAATTCTGAAATTAACCGTGAAACAAAAGACTGTCAGCTGCAAATTGCATTAAAACTGTCCATTTAAAGGCATAAAGATCTTGAGAAATATTCCGAGAATCACTGCATTGGAGAGAATGGGGTAGGAATTAGAATTCGTGACGTCATATGTCGAATCAACGGAACTGAAACAAAACAAAAATTAATATATAATACTTTGATAGCAGACATTGGTATTTCTATTTCAGCTTTTGACAAGGAACCTACATGGTTTGAAAACGTTTATAAAAATAAAAATTCAAAATTAAACAATTGTGAACATATTCACACAGAACATTCCAAAACAAAATGATAGCAGACAGAAAATGCTAATTAGGATACCAAATACTTTATATTCGGAGTATATTCCAAAAGAACCTTTTTGGTTCACATTTTCAACACTGACAAATACGAGATCGAAGAGATACCTGTGTATGCCACACAATCGTCCCAGCCTGGTCGCCTCCACGCAGCTTCTCGCACTTCCTTACGACTCTGTAGACTTTCATAAGCTTTAAAAAGAAATTACATTATGCGATGAATGTATGGACCACCAATTGTCATCAAAGTTTCTGTGTACAACTATACTTGAAACTATATGTAATATTTTAGTACAGTGATATTAATTGATGACCTAAAGTATAAAATGTCAGATTATGCAAGGAGATTACACTACATATTGCAGCTCATTGCAAAACTATTTTTAAGGATAGTATGAAAGTATTTTGTGCCTGCATCAGTTTTATTATTATTTATATTATCAATTATAAATATTAATGATTATCTCTCCTTTCTGACATGAGAATCAATTAATTTTTCTCTTTTTTACAGAAATAATATATCTATGCTCATTAAATATAAAAAATAGCATTTTTAGATCACATTTGGCAAACTAATATTTTTGATAAATCTTAACCTGAAAATCTGAGAACACATAGCATATACATTATGACAATGTTTTTTTCTTAGAATCATGCAAGATAACAAAAATTCACTTTTAAAATCATATTATAAACTTTAATATAAAGCAGCAATGGTAGTAAATCTGATGTTAATCATAGGACATTGTACAAAAATTATGAAATTTTGTGGGTATGTAAAGTCTTAAATTATATGTGCAATCCCAAACCTCGTAAATTGAAATAATGCGTACCATTCCATTTATAATAAAATTAATCAG
This sequence comes from Streblospio benedicti, assembly GCA_019095985.1. Classification (NCBI taxonomy): domain Eukaryota; kingdom Metazoa; phylum Annelida; class Polychaeta; order Spionida; family Spionidae; genus Streblospio; species Streblospio benedicti. The sequence continues at coordinate 35,763,508 of CM032660.1, forward strand.
TAGACATCTAGAACTGGACGAAATATACCGAGTACCGGGTAGGTATTAATAAATCTGAAGCTTTTGGTTGATGTGCAAAGGAGTGAGTGGTCAATCCAATATAGGTAGCATTCTTTCTACATGAATTTTCATTAGAGGGTGAAAGGGAACTGTGCGAATATTTTTTACGAACAATGCATGTATTAGGTCAAAGGTAGCTTACTAAGCATAATAGGATATATGGAAAGGTTCTCACCCCATACATGATGAACAACAGGCAGGTCGCCAATTTGGGCAAAAAATCCTGCTACACACTCATTGCTTTCTTGCCTGAATCTTATACCCTTTGCCCTGAATTACAGATAACATAAAATACACTCATCTCAACCATTCACTTAAAATGGATTGATGCTGACGTGTTGACCTACCCCAGAAATGATGTACAACTGGCAAATCTCCAAGATTGGAAAAAAAGCCAGCCACAGTTTCATTCGACTCCTGCCTATGTCTTATACCCTTTGCCCTGTCATTATAAATATAAGTGCTTAATAGAGTCTAGTTGTAATGTAAATGTAAAACAACATAAAAGCGTCATGCTCCCTCACGCAGAACAAAAACTGAAAAGTAATCAACCGATATAAGTATTAATGGCATATCAAAAGCAAGGCAGATATTAGGGCACATCTGGAGTGTTGTTTGGCACAAAGTGCTGTATCATAACCAATCTTAAACATTCTTTCAAAGTGTATCCAAATAGAAAATTTTAAAAATCTTTTACAATAACTTTGAGATCTTAAATTGAAGTTGGGTTAAATAAATGAAACATTTGTTCACGTTTTCAAAAGATTTTGTGGATTTTATCATCCAAATTTGTACTTGTAGTTTGCAGGTGAATGTTTAAGATATCACATATTAAAGTCCACATAATTTGTTAAACATAACGCTAAATTTTAATATGGGAACAAATTAAATTAGACAAAACACAAAACAGAACACACCAAGATGGCTAGAAAAACATGCTGCACACTATACGTGCTAAAAATCTCCATTTAGCATAAAAAGCAATTTCTCTATTTTTTCAAGTTTTCCATTTAACATTTAGACCGCATATTTCTTATGGGCAAATTTTTATGCCTCTTTTAAAATCATGATTTTCAATAGGTAGGTCTGCTTACTAGTGCTTAGTACATTTTCAATATATCACATTGCAAAGCATGCTATCTCACCCCAGAAATGATGTGCAGTATAGAGCTCCCCAATATGTGAAAAATAACCAGCTACTGGCTCTGGAGTACCAAGACGGGCTTTCAATCCTTTAGCCCTTTAAAAATTTTCACATTCAACTTAAACCTTAGAAAAAACACATAGAACTTGAAGATATTTCTCATCCTATAACTGTGTTCTTTACATTCATTTTCAATACAATGAAAATGAATTCTGAAATGTGTTTGCTAAAACGATCTTGGTGCAAATACTTGACAATAAATATATCAACACACTTGCACTACAACTAAAAGAGAAAGAGAGAAAAGAGAGAAAGAAAGTGTTAACATTTCAGAACAAGCTTGCTGCTAATACGCCTCACCCCATATATGATGCACAGTATAGATGTCCCCAAGTTGAGTAAAAAAACCTCCGACCGCTTCTTGACTTGCTTGTCTTGCTTTTAGCCCCTTTGCCCTTAATAAGAAACAAGGAATAAGCAGAAGCTGTATTTCAAGAAACAATAAATACAACAATCCCGCTATAAACACTCATGTAATTATCAATATATGTTTATTCAGATACTTATTATGTAAAAACTGTATGATCAACGAGTTGAAAAAACCCCAGTGTAATTTGTGAAGTACTTTCCATAAATTGGAAGGTCTGAACACAAATGATAGTCAATTACATGTACTATTTTTTTACCCCACTTGCTCGAATTTTAAGTATGCATGAAACATTTTGATTGAAAACCTGATATAAAATCTGGATGATTAAGGCAAATCCTAGTGTATGGCCTTGTAATAGGAAGATGTGGTGGCTACAAAAATTACAAGTGTTACAAGTGTTATACATGAGTGTTTACTGCATTTTCTAAGAGTTTCTACACTAATGTATGTACACTATGTTTGTGAAAATGTTTGGTTTCAAATATCTGGAACAAAACAAAATGTGGAAAAGAACCTGCCATAGCTGAAATAAATGATTACTGGCAAATGGCTCGCCGCACTTAAAAAATACTGCGGCAATCTTCTTGGAGAATGACAGATATTAGTTAAGCCACACAAAAAAACAAGCTGATTGTGTTAGTATGCAGGACAATGCCTAGGCCGAGGTCTTTTCGTCAAACTATAAACTTCTCTTCAATTTTACACATATAATTAAAGTTCAAAACAATGATGGAAAATTCAAAAATGATGTTGCTGGTAAAAAAAAACGTTCAAAATTGCAAAGAAGTTTGCAAATGTTGCTGCTTGGTAGGTTGTTCCAATCCAAAAGGCTCCACACTCACCCCAAATGTGGTGCACATTGTACAAATCGCCTATATGAGAGAACAATCCTGCTACAGCTTCCTCACGTTCTAGCCGATGTGGCAATCCTTTTGCCCTGAAACAATTCTGAGTATGCTCAAAAAATGATTCAATGAACTCCTTCATTTTATTGGCAAGCTAACAAAACTAAGAATAATATAAGAGTAGTAAAAATCAAAGATTTATTTTTTTGGTCTTAAATAACATGTCATTTCATTTCATTATATCATAATACACGGGAATCACAACAGAAGAACATGTAAATCTCTAATATTTCATATAACTATTTCACAAGGTAAAATTAGAATTATTATAAAATATGGATATACATTTTTCATTTTACGTTCAATTCATGTTTACAAGATTGTTAATGCAGAAATATTAATATAAAAAAATCTCACCAATTATTTCCCCATTCTATCATGGTTCCTGGCTGAAATGGTAATAAATAAAGTAATTTGTGAAAGGTACAAATCATACTCAAGCTTTGATTAATAAAAAAAATATTAATACACTTCTAATTCGCATTATGTTACAATTATTATTATTAATCTTTACAAAAAACATATCATGTGTTCAATAGCAATCACTAAAATACTTGTCAGAACATGCATACATGAAGAATATTCTAAACATACATTAGCAATGGTGAAAAGTGAGATACATGTATACAGTATATATAACGCCGGTGACATATTAGTTCAAAACAAGTTTAATTATGCAACCATAAAAATGTACACAATTCACGTGCACATGAAATTCTATATATGGCAAACGCTGTCCAAACTTACCCTTAATGTATAACTTCGAAGTTCATAAATCCACTTCCCCTCTCGTGGCTGAATGTCCCCCCAGAAGCTAAATGCCAGTAATATCTGATTTTTTCTATATCTCAGCATTTCATTGCGTTTTATTCTGAACTCCAGGAATTCCTACAATATTGTCAATCACAGTGAGAAAATAATATGATAAAGTTAAAAAGAGCATTGAAAGATTTGCTAATTAAAAGATTACTTTTCATACTTTATCAATGAAATCAGATTAGCCAAATTTACTCAAAGACAATAATTTAACATAAATGACCAGATCAGGATCAGGATTAGCCACTAGTCCGCCAGTATTGACAAGTAAAATCTTATGGACAATGAGTAAAAGTTTTAGTAATTCATCCTTTTAATGAGTAGTGAATTTGGTCCATTTGCCACACAGGTATACTATGGTATAGAGTTTGTGCAAGGAGGAGTACATGTATATTTTTGAAGAACGAGTAGATATTTGTGAGCTAGTTGTCCTTCTGACAAGTACGACTTTTACACCTAATCTTGACTGAAGGTCCATCATTATTCATTTTGCTAAAAGACCATGCTCTACAAAATTTAACACAATGATTATTAAATGACCATGGAAAGGCTCCCTTTCTTGTAAAGTGCTGCTTCCCTGTCTGTTTCAACAAATTATAGTCATGTTCCTCATTTAAAACTCATTAAGATGTAAGGAATTAGGAATTTAAGGACCCTCTGCTTGGAAAGTTGTTTCTGGTTAAACTGTCTAAAACATAAAACAGCTTTCATTCCAAATAGGGGAACGTAATAGAACATTATATGGTTGATTCTATTCAGAAAATAATATAGCAAAATGCAATTATCTAAATAGTTCCCTAAAAGTTTTCAATCTAAATGATCTGTCTAACACTAAATAATCTAAATATAAGCAGACCAGTAATAAAAATTCAACCATATAATACATGATTAACCACAGCAATACACTCTTAGCTTAAATAAGCAACTACCTTATCTGTACGATATATTTCCCGAGCGTTGTTTAATACTGGGTATCCCCCAGGATACTTCCAGAGATGGACTGAAATAATATAAATATGTGTCAAACACATCTAAAAATGCAAAAGCAAAATTTTGTGTACAAGATGCGATGGTTTAAGCAAAGAACAAAAACACAATTTTGAATTTCCTGCATATTGCTGCAAATAAACATGCTTTTTGTGCTAAGTGCTGCTACATTTTTTTCTCTCGTAATTTTGATTCAGTGTATAAATGTACGATAATGCATTTAATGCACATATTAAAGATAAGAAGCAAGTTCACATTTATAAACGTCGTACTGTGATAAGTCAGAGCAAATAATGGAACTGCACTTCACGTTACTGGCTTCTTCAGTACAAAAGATTATACAACCGGTATGCATTTTAATTGTCTAAATCAAAATATTCACTGATTTAGATTTTCTTCATTGTTCTTAAAATGAAAGAGTTCAAAGTTGTTACATATACAAAATTGTAGCCAAAAATATTAAATACGAGTTGCGTCTAGTTTCTGGCAGTTAAGATTAAATACACAAATGTTACCACTATCAATTAGGAATAGCTAATAATTGAATACATCGATGTGATTAATATTGCAAAAGCCTGCATCCTAGCATATCATTCATATAATTTTCATTTTGATATTCAGTACCATTCTTTATATTTATGAACCTTATGATGAAAAATGTTACTCCATGAACTTTTGGTCAGCACATTAATACTGACAAATCTGTATTACTTGACAGACCTGGATTTACCTCAAAATAAATTAGTAGCTTTTAGCTTGTATTTTTCTTTATATGATTATTATTTCCGAGTTTGGCTATATATAGAAGTAAACGTTTTATATTGGCATCAAACAATAGCAAAAACCTCTTTTACAGTACTGTCAGGGTATATGCTTTTAAATTGACATTAACAAAAAATCCTTTCTGTAGATATTGTCCTGAATAAATACAAAGTTGTACATTCACTTCCAGATTGAGATTGCGATGAGAATAATGGAATAGCAGCAATTAACACTTAAAATGTTAGTGCCTCTAAGAGACAATGACAACCACAGACTGACAGAATCACAATAAATTACAGCTATCAAGTTTCAATGAAACAGTTCTCAAGTAAGTTTTGAATACTGCTTCAGTAAAAACATAGGAATCTTGCAAAGATACGAAAATGAGTTTATTTTTCATTATAATCGCTTTCACAATCATTGTGTCCATTTCTTATTAAATATCTGAATTCCGAAAAATACTTGACAATAAACTATAATTTAATGGAAGAAAAAAAGAATAACCCAACCAAATGATAAATCATCAACACAATTCAACTCATTTTCTTTTCTGATTATTATCCATTACCACTTTATCCTTATCTGACGGGGTTTAAAAGAAGCTAGCATCATAAACATCTTTCATTTCCTATTAATTAACAAAGCAGAATCACTATAAAGTAACCAATATTGAAAAAAAGAAATTGAAGAAATTTAAAGTTACTGATATTTTATGGTGCTAGGAT
>CM032660.1:35769436-35789436 GCA_019095985.1 Streblospio benedicti
ATCTCTTTCCTTTTTTAGATTAGACAGAATATCAAGATCGGATATATTATTTATTAAAGTATCTATTTTGTCTATTTCTGATTGGATCATTGTTTTGTCATGCTTTGTTTTTTTGTTTTGCCGATATTGCCCAATAAATTGATTCTTCTTTTACTCGCACTTTACATAGATCCCAAAGATCCCTTTTATTTAAATGTTCACTGAATTCTGCTTTCGTTGATTCTATTATTTTTACTATATGTTCAACATATCTTTCATCATTAAGAAGGTTAACATTCATTTTCCAATAATTTTTCCCAATTTCAATACCCTCCTTAAAGGATGCACCACCTAGCTTATGGTCCGGTATCTTTGGTGCATTGGTGTGATAACACTTTGTTAATATGTTATCTAGGTACTGAGAACATAAAATATAGTCTATACGACTCTGTATGGTACCCAATGAATTTGAGTATGTGTAACTAACCTTATGTTTATGCAAAGATCTAAATGTATCTTTAAGGTTTAGAAAACGAATAAATTGTTTGAGGGTTTCTCTTGACCGATCTATATTTTGCACTTTTCTGTCTATTTCTAAAAAGAACAATTTAAATCTCCACATACAATTAGACAGTTCATATTTATGGAAAAATTTTGAATCCAAACTTGGGATTGTTTGAGGAAATTTTTTCTTTGTGTCTGATCAGTAGGTGCATATAAATAAAAATATACAAAATGTGACAAGTAGTATATCTTTGAAAACATGATAAGTCTGTCTCTCATAATTGCTTATCTAACTGTCTTTCCTAAAGTGTGCCTCTACGATGCCTCATATGGTTGCTTGGCACGGAGCGAGAGTCCAGAGGGATAAACAGGATTATCCCGAAGTTCTAATTTCATTGTCACACCATCAAAATATTGTTAGCAGCATTAGAATAATACAAAAATATAATCAAACGTGTAGACACATATGGGAAATGAGCTTTGCTGCTTTGTAATTAAAAAGGCGTCTTTTTGGATTAAATTTGGCATGCCAATTAGATCATCAGAGAAAGCTTATCTCAATCCATTCACAGCTGCCCGTGTATGATACTTTTTAAACATATTCTTTATTTTCTTCACATAGCTTTTCTGCCTTATCTTCAATCTGTCGTTTTTCTCCTGTGAACTTCATTTTGTTTTCCTGTTTCTTTCCCTTATCCTTCTGGTTTCCTTCTTTCTGTTTCCTTTTCATATCTCTGGTCTCTTGTTTCTCCTCTTTCTTATCTTGTTGAATCTTGAACTTAGCGACACGCTTAGCCCTCTTTTCTTTTGCCATTTCCCCTTTCCTCATATCGTCTCTAACTTTCCTACTTTTTTCAACATTTTCACAATGTCTACATTTCTAGATTCATTTCTCCACTCCATCTGCAACGCCCTTCCTCGCACAACGGTTTTGTTCTAATTATGCTACTTATGCTACACAGTAATCTAAAGTAAAAAAAAAATATAAAAAAAATGTGACGAGTAGTACATCTTTGAAGACATGATAAGTCTGTCTCTCTTAATTGCTAATCTAACTGTCTTTCTCTAAAGCATGCCTCTATGACGCTTCATATGGTTGTTTGGCATGGCCCAAGCGTCCGGGGGATAAACAGGATTATGCTGAAGTTCTAACTTCATTGTAACCTCCATCAAGATAACGTTAGCAGCATTAAAATAATATAGAAATAAAATTAAATGTGGAGACACATATAATGAGAAATGAGCTTTGCTGCTTTGAAATTATAAAAGGTGTCTCTCTGGATTAAATTTGGCATGCCAATGAGATCATCAGGAGAGAAAGCATTTCTCAATTCATTCACAGCTGCCAGTGTATATTCCTTTTTAAATATATTCTTTATTTTCTTCACTAGCTTTTGGTTTTTTTTCTGCCCCATCTTCCTTCTTGCTCACTTCAATCTGTCTTTTTTCTTGTGTGAACTTCATTTTGACTTCGTTTTTCAGTCCCGTTTCCTTTTGGTTTCCTTATTTCTCTTTCCTTTTCATATCTTTCACCTTTTTTTCCTCACTTTCTTTTCTTGTTGAATCTTGAACTTAGTAACACGCTGAGCACTCTTTTCTCTTTCCATTTCCATTTTCCTCATCTCTTCTCTAACTTTCGTACTTTTTTTCGCCCTTCCTCGCACCACTGTTTTGGGGGGCAAATATTCAGTCATGATAACCAGGTCAGTCTTCCCGGTGTACCGACAGGGCTGACCTACAGGTTCGGTTCCTGCTCGCCGGGAGCGAGGGGGGGGGGGGGGCACTCCCTGGCCCCTTTTCCCACCAAAATACCTCATATGCTATCATACCGTTTTTGGCATGTTCGCTATTGATGGTGCATACAAAATCAACGATATCCTCTAACTGAGTGCCCTCCGCCCCTTTCTGAAAACCTGGATCTTCCAGTGAATGTTGTGTGTTGATTAGCAGAAATATTTGCATACCGATAGCGAATCATCTTATCTTGTTTTTTCCTATGTTATATAAGATATATTAATCTAACTCTGTGATGATTTTGTTTCATAATTTTTGAGCAGACAATAACTTTTACACGTGAGTCCCATGACGGTCATTTTTCATGTGGTGAGTTTGAGTGGGAAGTTGGACTCCTCAGTGCAAGATACACCAAGATCTAGTACAGGCCTATATTGAGTGGGTGAGTGGGTGTGTTATGTAGTGCGTGAGTTGGTGGTACAGTTCGTGAGTCAATGAGTAAGTCAGTTCATGAGTGTAATGATTTGCAATCAACTTTTGATTACGGAGGTAATTGTTCTCCACCTGAAATCTTATAAAACTGTGACCAAACATATCTATAGTGCATTGTTATAAGTTAACACACATTTTTGTTATCACACAGTGGCATCCAAACTATAGAAATCAGCTGATAGAGATTAAAACCAAAGGCCTCTTCTCAACTTTATCACCAACATTTGAAGGCCGACAAGTGTATTTTTGTCAACCATACATGTCCAAACATCGAGATCTGTTTAAGTTATGATCAAACAATGCATTAATAATTAACCTCTCTTCTCCTCGACATCACAGCAAAGATCACACAGCCGAGTAATCGAGTCAAGCCGAGAACAGATCAAATTGAAAGCGCGCTTCTGGTTTGAAGCAGCTTCGTACAGCGCTTTGTGCAAAAAGATGTGGCCATTTTTTGTCTTCACAAGTGTCGCCATAAATCGTATTTCTGTGTTGTTACTGTCGAGGCTAATTTGCACCCCCTCCTTCAACCACAGAACACAAGACAGGGTGATTCTTCCTCCAGAGACAAAACTTGCTCGCTTTAATCGAATTATCGCTCACCGAATGCGCCGCCAGACCCGCCCGTTTGGCGATATTAATTAACTTTTAGCCTACAAAATTGCCAGCCATCATGAATTATTTGGCAAACATGCGGTGTAGTTGGGCTAATTTTTACACATTAGTCGCGAGGTAATATGCCAGAGGAAATCACGTCCGTAGAACAAAAGATGCGGGTGTTTTGGAGACATCCGTGCTTGTGTAGCTCAAAATAAATCATGAGCAGGAAGTTGTGTTATGTTAAAAGTTTTCAATATGGATATTAATGTGGGTACTGGTTATGCTATCATTTTATAAAGTGCATTTCGTGATTGGACACTGTATACGGTTTCATATTTCATGAAGTCAGCTCATAAAGTATGGCCACAACGAACGCATTTCAGATGGATTTGTCCTAACGCAAACGACAAATTCATTATTTCACCTCAGCGTTAGAGATGCCAATGGTCTACAGTACCATCTTCCTTAATCTGTCTCGAATACGTTCCTGACTTCACAAGATCTTAGCAAACCTTTGCCACGCCCCCTATCAATCTCCGCAAAAAGTAAACGTGCCGAAAGCTGCGCATTGTTTCGCGGATTGCTGTCCATCCGATGTTTAATCCAAGAGGCACAAAGACAAAGACGCGCATTCCCAACGTGATGTATCACGTAATTATGCGTGTCATTAATTACCGAGCGAGAGAACCAGTCTTTTGAGGGACAGACGATATGTTTGACTGAAATTGCGATTGGTGACGTTAAGAGCATCGGTGCGTCGCCGGTTAATGGCAATTACTGAGTCTTGGACATTGTGTTCCGTCTTTTGCTGGACAGACAAATGTTTAATTGCATATCACCATGATCAATAGAATATCCTTGTAATCTTGGCGTGGTGAATACGTCAGCCATATTGTGAAGGTGTTCTTCCATCACGTCGTTGTGACGTCACAGGTGGAAATCTTCGATGCTAATTTTCTTGAATGGGAATCGTGTGTGTCGAGCTGGTGACATTTAAAGGAAACCGCGCCATATCATGCTTTTTAAAAAGATTTATTCATACCATAACATCATTCATGACTAACCTACATCACAATTTAGATTCAGTTTTGATTAAGACAAGCGTGGTTAACGCCAAATATACGCACAAAATAACGCTACATTATATCACCGACATGGAATTCAAATGATTCAATACTGAGATGTCATGCTCACTCGTTTATATATTAAAAAGCCCATACCACTATCAACTACAACGTAAGTCTCTCATGGATACGCCCCAAACATTATCAAGTCCACCAAATTCAATACGTGAAAATAAGACATGAAACTTTAGGTTCAGTTATACCATCATCACTATGTGCACTATTTTGGCATTTCATTGCTAAGTCATCAAAGTTCTCGCAGATTTTCAATGCCATCACTCATCCAAAGTATTTGTCTGTCAAATGAAGTTTGTCTTCCTAAATCACCTGGCTTTGTCCCCAAATCCCCAAATTGACAATACATCATCATCAGGTTTACCGGTGTAGCAGACTGTCATAAACTTTGAGACGTACATGTCTACTTTACATAACAAGTATTGCCAACTGTTTAGTGCTATTTAACTAGAGCATAGACTATCTAGCACCTAGGAGCAGCATTCAATTAAAGTAACCATAGATATGTGGTACAAACCAAACTGACTCAGTGTACAAGTGTAAAATCATACCATACCGTACACGTTCTTTAAAATGTGACAAAAGTAAGGATGTGGTTACCTAACATTTTCATGATTAGCAAGAATTTACAGCATTACAGTGGCTGGATATATGGTGCGACAAGATATGATGATGGCAGCCTTACCAAGTACATTTTTGACAGACAATCCTCCAAAGACGCGCTCCTTTTTCAGGGCAAGTACAAGAAATACTGTACACCATCTACCTTGACAGTACACGCATGCGCAAGAAATATGAAAAGTAGTATTTCAAATGCACACCATGATTTCAATTGAGGTACATTGGTAAAATCACAAAGCGAATTCATTATATATTCAATGACTACAAAGATGATAATGGCCTTGTTACAACTGAACATGTCCACATGAACACAAACACTTCTGAACAATTGTCTTTGAGAAACGACAATATGCAAATAAGACTGCAAACTCTGAAGGGTAAAACAACAAAACAGAAAATCAAATACAAGTGTCACATCCCCTCCTTTCGGGGGTTACTCAGTCCAAATAGTCCAATTGTGATGCACACTCCCAAGAGCGAAGACAAACCGGGACAAAAACGTAATTACCCGTCCTCACAATTCCAAATTACCACATTGCCACCCCTTGCAAAAGATTAATGGAGGAAACTTTCCCACTAATTTATCAATTATTCCGTCCATTCTTCATAATCCTGATGACAAGCAAGATGCTTTGTACTTCTTTGGAAATGTCTTTGGATAATTAGGTTATCTTTGGTTGTGCAGATATACTACATACAGAGTACGTCACGCATTCGGTGAATATAGCTCAAGTTGTATAAATGTGGTTGTTGAGTAAGTTCATCATTAAACGTGCCGGTATTCTATCAATACCATTAATCTTAACGCACTTTTCTTTACATTTGAAATTATATATTGCCACAAGCTTAACTATATGTTTGAACACACCACACCAAATTAAAGTTCTATGATCCATGCACAGTCACAAGTTGTAAGTCTTAGTCGTGATTATTGATAGAAGACGTTTCTTGGAGTGTAGCTTTCTTTTCATCTGATGTGGGAAATTCTTCTTGCTTCTCCCACGTGAACGCCTCAGCAAACCTGGAAAAGAACGACAGAGCTACTCAATAAACTCCAAAATGTATTGGTATGGTTTCACAGCGGGCTGGCTGTGAAATAATCACCGACCTGTTCTGCGATGGAGTCCTAGGGACAGGGCGAGTGTTGAGCAAACCCCTTCTAAATCAGTTGCATAACATACTTGGTCGTATGTACCTGTCAGTACAACCTCTGTTCAAAGTAGGCTTTAGCACATCTCACCAAAGTTGACCCTCTGAGTAAGAAATTTGCGGATTTTTTCTACTGACTTTTGGGGCCATTTTAAAGTCCCTTAGGGCCAGTTCAAATTTTGCCCCCACTCCCAGCCCCCGGGACCCTTGGAGGTGCCTACTTGAAATATTCGACTTTGTCGGAGAGTGATTTCATTGTGGTTTTATTTTGTGCAGATTAGTCTCATATGCTGAACAAATTTTCAAGTAAACATATAAACATATGCCCTAAAACTGCATCTTAATGGGTTTTAGGGGCCAATACCCCCCCCCCACACACACACACCTTCCTACCACCCAGGAAGGGGTGTGTTTACAAGCACTATAACATACACACTATCATATATACAAATATAAGAAATGTGGTAATGTGCATGGTATAGTGTTTGGAAACCATATGCATAGCAGTATAAACCCCCAGCTCCGCCCCCCTTATGATGTTGGGTGCCATGGTAAGTATTCACATAACAGGATAGAGCCTGTGTCGGGACTCGCCGTACCTTGTGCTGGTGGTGCTGTGACGGCCGTAGCGGCACCTGGAGGTGTCCGCGCACCACCTTGGGGTAGTCGTGCTCGCACACCAGGCTGCCGTTCACCACGCTGTAGCGGTCGCCGGTCACCAGGCGCGCGTGGCACGTGACGCACGTGAAGCAGTTCATGTGGTACGCCGAGCCTGCCACCTGCAGGAGATGGTAGGAGGTGTAGGATTTATTGGTTTGATGTACAATGTTTGTTATATGGGACGGATTGATAATGAAGTGCAATGTGGGTGGAAAGGGAATAAAAAAGAGGGATGCATATGTAGGGGAAAAGGCATGAAAAGGGATGTCGGATTACAAGGAAGTTGATGGGGGGGGGGGAGTTTTAAAAGTTTTGGAATGTGGGATAAAAAGGCAAACAACATTGGGATGTGGCCGGGAAATAAAGCCCAAAAAATAAGAATGGATTTCTTGACCCCTTATAACCCCTACTCATTAGTTTACTTTCAATTTATATGTGAATAGTAGTAGTTTGTCAGGGGTGAATCTAGGTTTTATACCTAGTGGGGTGGTGGTTCAGGCTCGCAGGGGTTAGTAGAAGTCCTTGGTCATAACCCTCCCCCCACCGCACCCCCCACCCACCCACACCCACACACCGCCTCCCCGGAAAGTTTTGTTTTATTATCCTTGGGTCCACGGGTTGGTGGGTATCTCAAACCACTATCAACACTACCCACACTCACCCTTAAACCTACTACACACCTTCATGACCAGTTCGCTGGCGGGGATGTTTTGACCACAGGACGCACATGACCCGCTTCTTCCAAACAGCCTGAAAAACGTAGACAACAACATTATTAATGACCGATACACCACAACGGTATATGTGGACTTGTTGACTATTGGCATAGAGGTCGAATGTTGAAAAAGATTTGTGGAAAATAGAGAACACTAATGTATGTTCACAATCTTCCAAGCCATGCTTATTACATTCATTTCCATGATAATGATCAAGTCTTCATCTTTAATAATAATCATGTTTTCATGTCAGCCTTTTTCATCATGTAGATCTGAATAGACAGTTAAGTACATGTAATCACAAGTCCTATAATCTTTTCATCTTTATATAAATCTATGACAATATGCCATATTCACTAGTAGGTCTAGTTTTTCAATAATATACGTGTGTGTTAAGCCGCACTAGTGGCTTCCATAAGATTTGTATGATTTGAAGAAAAAAAATGATTCCCTGGATCTATTGGCAGATCCTGGCTTTTGTACACGCGATCGATAGCGGATATGAGAAAAACCTATGAAAATGAAGTATTTTGGTGGGAAAAATGGGGGACACGCGCCCCCTACGCCCCGGGCACCCCTGGATCTGCTAATGTGGATTTATCGGTATCATAACTGACATCCAAACATCATAATCGTAGAAAAAGATGGGATGAAAGCCAGTGCGCTACCTCAAGTAGTCGTTTTTACAGAGGATCATGCCGGCCTTGGTGAAGCACGTCTGGCCGATGTCTCCGAGCTGCGCCTGGCAACAGGAGCACTTGAGACACGCCGTGTGCCAGTACCGCTCCATGGCGTGCAGCAGGAACTTGTCCGTGATCGGTCTGCAATGTACAGTACAACCTTTAATTAAGACCACTCCTCTATTAGGATCGCCGGTATATGACCAGTTTCCAAGGTCCCAAACATTCATAAGACTATCAAAAGGAGCCTCTGTACAGAGGCCTCCTCTCTATTGAGACCACCTGACACTGGTCCCAAAGGTGATCCTAATGGAGAGGTTTCTCATGTACGTGGTACCTTTAAAAGTGTGAAGTGAGGACTTTACAATTCTGTATTATTGTCTCTTCACATATAATTTGTGACTGCCAGACCAATCATTCCAAAATCTATCAGATTGTTATGAAAACTGGAGTTTTCACAGCAGAAATGCATGCCATACATGGTTATTAGAATTTCCAGAGTTACAAACATAAAATGTTTGTCATACCTATTGCATGCAGAACATTGCTTGATGCTGTTGTTGTTGCTGGCTGTTGCAATGTTGTTGTTTGCTGTCACAGACGTCTTTGAACACCCAATGGACGCCGGGGTGAGCTCTTGAAGTTGCTGAAGATGACCGCTCATTTTGGCCTTTTTTCACTCAGCCACCGAGGTTTTTTTGCTCATTAGTCAATGAATACTAAATCTGATTATCCAAGTTCAGAAAAGTTTACACAAATAATGTAGCGTTCAAAAGTGCTAAGTAGTTTGCCCAAGTACAACCATTCTCTGATTTGAAATAGTCATTCAAACTCCTGCGTATGAATGTGGCTATTGACGTTTATTGTATAGTTTAAAAAAAAACTCAAAATGATATGTTTTAACTAACCGTTAACAACTTAATTGTACACTCAAACTGATAAACATTAGCCAAACGTTCACACAACTATAACACACACAACAAGCAATTATCCAAAGTAGTCCGTCACCAAACGACACGTGCGGATTATTGCGCGGCTAATTGCGATACTATCATTACACTCGAGTGAGTCGGTGACCACTTTTTGAGTTTTGGCGATGCCTTTACAAGGAAGACAGAAGGCACGCTTATCATTGGTTGATGTAAGAGAGCGGGTGCACTGAGTCGCACTGTGATTGGCTGGCCAGAACTCATTTCATACCTTTGAGAATTGGGTGTTCGGCCGCCACAGCTGCGTGAAATGTCTATATGTCGGACGTGAGAGGGTTGCAATGTATGCAAATGGATTTCTTGTTTGTTTTAAGGCCGCAGTTTTCTTGGTTGAATATGATGCATCTTTGTATGTCGTAATTTGTAAGGCTAGGGTTGGTACCATGCAAATTACTGTAATAACACTTGTAGGTAGATTATGTACGTTTTATCTGGGGCCATGATAAACTAGAAATATAGTTTACACACAACTTTGTTGTCTGCATTATGGTAAAGTACACTGTAAAGTTATTTTAAAAACGTAATATATTTACTCACACAAGGAACAGCACGCACTTATTTCATACTAGCTTATTTTTGTTATCTTTTTATTAATAATATCATATAATGCATTGTTTGACATGGACGTTGGATTGGTTTAAAATCATCAAATTGTCTATAATTCTAGTTGCTGACAGTCTACCGGCTGGGGCTGGTCTGTCGTTGATCTCACACCTGCTCTGAAGGTTTTTTGTTCCATTCTGTAAAGGAAATGCCAACATGAACTACCATCGGGCTCAAACCATCTAGATTTTCACTTTGAAGAAATGTCGGAACTAATTTGCCAGACATGCTATGTTTAAACTAATCATACGTTCATTGGTAGTGTATTGGTTCACTGGGTTTGATACTTATGTATTTTACACTTATATTAGCTTCTGGGTACAAATTCAGTCACTTTTGAACTAGAAATCGAGTCGTCAACATCATTGTCATCATGCAATAAAGTCTACTAAATTTACATGATTGTTTTGAAGCATACAACCTCAACCTCAGCAAAGATTCCTAAAAGAAATGTAAAAATAGCCAATGGACCTATCCCATAAATAATTGGCACAGGTGGCTACATCAGCTGCCTGTATATTTTAACGTATCAAACGCACAAGACCTTGGCTTCTTTATATTTCTATATAGTACGCTAAAATGTGTCAGTTTTTCCTGTTAACTCGTCCCAAACATGACAAGCTAGGCGTGATCTGACAACGGGTGGTAGTTTATGGTACTGGATAGATTTACAAGTTCATGATGGTCCTGGTGGCTGTCTATTGGCGGGTTTTTACCAAAATATAGCAGACTTAGGACGTCATAATGAAGCCATTTAGCGTCATAAATACGTCAAAGGCCTCACATGGGTTCAAATATTAACCTGCCAATGTACCTAATACTAAGGCCACTTCGCCACTTGCGCTTTGTGTACATTAGAACCTTCAATTAAGACCACCCCTCTAAAAACATCCCTTCTACAGTAAGAAGATTTCGCACAGTCCCAAGCCTTCATAAAAAGACTATTGGAAACCTTTATGAAGACTACATGAGACCAGCCCTTGGTCGATCTTAATAGAGATGCTTTTCTGCAGTGTGTAAATATCTAAACTATGTCCGTATCTGGGCTTGAACTGTGTGTATTGCGTATGTCCCCAGTGTATGTCAAATAGTGTAGGCTCATTTATAATCAACATGTAATTTCGTGTTTTAGGGCTATGTGGCTGGGGGTCTGTCGGGACGTGGTCAGTTGCTACCAGGACAGGGTTCAGTGCTGTCAGAAAGGTGGTTTGGGGGGGGGGGGGCATTGCTAGAACAGTGGTGGGTGCTGTCAGAATGAGGGGGGCTCAGGTCATTGCAGATGCAGTAATCCTGTGCTATGCGTGTTTGTGTTTGTGTGCGTGCGTGCGTGCGTGCGTGCGTGCGTGCGTGCGTGCGTGCGTGTGTGTGTGTGTGTGTGTGTGTGTGTGTGTGTGTGTTTATTCATAGTTGTGTGGGTACGTGGGTGACGTGGCCAGGTACTATCAGGACAGGGACGGGTGGTGTCAGAATGGGTGGTTGGCGTTTTTACTACAGTGGTGGGTGTAGGAGTCTGAAGTGGCTGTTTGGATAGTGGTACAGTGGCAGGTACTGGGGCGGGTGTGTTAGGACATTGCGGCTGCTGTTGACCCCAGCTGCGCAAGCAATATTTCTTAATAAATAATAAAGGCCGGTAGGGCATGAGACTTGATTTGTTGTTATTAATTTTTAATTCCCACGGGGTGAAAATGGGTGACACATCGAGTGAAAATTGGTAACATGGTAAATGAAAATGGAGTAATTTGATACTTTACAATTTTTCATATTGTAAATGCATTATTGTATAGCCTCCACACAAAGCTTTTCTCTAATTCTGGTTCTCATAAGTAATTAGATATTAGATTTTATGAATGTGGTCGGATTTGAGATCATCAACATCACAAGCAAAATCGTAGACCCCACAAACGCTATATCATTAGAAACCATAATGTAAACAAAGTAGTCACAACGCAAACTGATAATGGGAATTACTGTCATAGTATGAGATTATAGGGAATGTCTCTTATATCTGCAATACTTGGTAGAAATAAAGCTCTAAATTGCATGAACCAAAACAAGGATAGTACACATCAAGCATACAATGGGGATCCTTGTCAAAAACTAATGCACAGACCAAACACAGCGCATGAGTACTCATTCCATTTGACGTTTGCAGACGATCAGGACAGTCAGCAAGACAAATTCTGTGACTTTTTAGTCATTTATTGGCAGTACACAACTGGGCGTAGCGAAGAAAACAGCAACTAACTTCTAAAACAGTGAATATACATTAGTCTCGTAAATGCTAATGAATGTTTTTTTATAGTGCGAATTTTTAACTTGCTCACTGCCATCTACGTTATTTACTAGTACTAGTAGTGATAGACAATAAATCTAGACTACCAATCATAATGAAGCTTGCATTTCCCTCAATTTCAAGTACTGTACACTTATATAGGTATAAAATTTTCAAGCTATATATCGTAATCGTTTTTGTTGGGAAAGTAAAATGTCCTTGATAACGTGATTTTTAACAGGTCTAATGAATGTACGGGCTTATACTATATACCAGCTGTATACCCGGCGCTGCTCGGGTTGAATCAGAAGAGATCCGGAACACGTTAAATCCTCCTCCCTCCCCATCCTTCCCTCTGTACCCTTTCCCTCACATCAGCTCCCATCAGAATACAGGTCTGTGATGGATAGAATACATCTCCATCACCTTTCTCCCATCGGCATAAGTCATAGCCATATACAAACTACATGCATATGGCAATGATTGATCCCTCTCATAACACTCCCACCAGCTTCTGCTACCCCTGGTAAACATGCGTGGAACAGATTAAATGTTCCACCCTCCTCTACCCTTCCTTCGGCCGGCACGCCCCTCTTTTCTTCCAACCCTCTCTACGTCATCCCCATATGAACAGGTCCAGATCTGTCTAAAATGCATCTCCATCACCAATTGCTACTGCTCCGGTTGAAACATGAAATATAATGGAACAGAATAAATGCAACTCCCTTCCTCTCCCTTCCTCACCAACATATCATCTGCCACCACCCCTCAACAAATCTGGGCTTGAACAGACATCTCTCTGTCCCCCATCCCTCACAACAGCTCCCGTCAGTATACAGGTCTGGGACAGATTAGATACACCTACATCAACTTCCTTCCATCGTCATATGTGACAGCCATACACACTACATGTATATGGCAATGATTGACCCGTCTAATACCCCCCAAGCTACTGCTTGGGTGGCAATCGATTAAGAGCAGATTAAATGCTTCCCCCTTCACCTCATTTCCTCGCAACCAACCATAACCCCCTCCCCCCTCCGTCAAACCACCACCACCTCAGCCCAACACATGAACATGAACACACAAAGCTGCACCCCTTCACAATATAGGTGACTGTACTGTGGCGTGCAACGTACTTTTGACTTACACAAACGTTTAACGCATTGATTATATATGAATATTTATATCGCATGTAAAAATGTAAAATATGCCATGTACAATATGTACATATATGTGTAACACGTTTAATACACAATAGTAATAGCAGCTAAAAATGTCTTTTACCCACTTTTTCACAACAGTGCTATCATAAAAGAATTGTGACTCAACAATATTACATATTAAAACATTTTGACTAGCTAAAATGCGAAGAAACAAACTACGGCATAATGTTCTAAGTATGACTTGTGGAGGATCAATACCATATTCCAGCATAAACTTTGAAGCATCCTCCTTATTTTGTATCAGAAATAATTGCCAAAAGATACGTTTGTATGCACTAATTAATGAGTGTTGAAAATTAAATTCAGATTTATGAAAATGACACCACAAATTGCTACCATTGAAATTATTACAAAAAGCTTTAAATAATTTACATTTCACATCTATACTACATTTTCTAAATTTAGATATCAACATATTGCCTCGACCATACGTAGCTCTTATCTGTTGCTTAATGTCAGCATTATCTGACATGTCTTTATTCAAAGTAACTCCTAAATATTTAAGCTCGTCTACATAATTGATGATATTGCCATTTAAATATAATTTAGGACATTGATAGTTTTTAACCAATTAGGTAGCACACTCAGCTAAACACAATGTTTTTTTTATTATTGTAGGTAAGATCTGCATCCATAGCATATGTTTCACAAATCCAAATCAACCTTTGAAGTGTTGCTGGAGTAGGTGCTAAAAGCACACTATCATCCGCATAAAACATATGATTATAGGATACATCATTAATAAAACAACCAACATTAATATCATTAAGCAAATCACTAAGATCATTCATATAAACATTAAACAGCATGGGGCTTAAAATTCATCCCTGCCTAACACCATTCTTAACAGTAAAAGCATCTGACAAAGTGTGTCCCCACCTGACATAAAAAAAGTTGTGTAGAATACCATGTGATTAAAATACGAACTATAATATGTGGAATTTTACGAATAAGAAGTTTTTAAAAAAAAGATTCCAATGATTCACTTTATCAAACGACAATTAATAATCCTAGACAATCAATAATCCTAGATCAAACATATCTTTGGTTATGTATGCTGTAACCCCAAATGATAAATATTAATCAGTGTCTCTTACTCTAGGTCTACTTTGAATCAATAATGATTCCCCTCAAGTATAAAAAAATCGATGTTCAAATTTCATGTAGGACGTAAAAATTTCACATCCAGGCACCATGATCGATTTTCACTGAAAGACAATTTGCCTGGAAGTACTGTCTAGATCTAATTGACGTTCTCAACGTCCAGATTACTGTTAGCCTCGGACACACAGGCTGGTTATGATATCTTGGTTGGTGGCAACCACACAAGATTCTGGATGATCGAGACTAGATTACTGTGTGAATAGTGAGGGGTACTGCATTTTAACCTTGGAGTATTTAGCACAGATAGATTTTTATTTCCACAGGTAGATATTTTAATTGACATTTTAAGTTCATTTTGAAAACATAAAACTTAATACTGTTTTGTTGTCCATTATTTGGAAGAAAAATTTTGACATTTTAATTGACATTTTAAGTTCATTTTGAAAACATAAAACTTAATACTGTTTTGTTGTCCATTATTTGGAAGAAAAATTTTGACATCAACCATAAAGGCGATTCAAAATCTCTGTATTTGGCGAACATCTCCAAAAAGTGCGATAGATCTAGACTTCTATCGCTATTTTCTGCCCGAGAGTCGAGACTATCCAATTTGATTTCCTTTGTGGGTCAATTGTGTAAACTTTACTGTTAGGCTAGAGTGTATTATCACTGCTCTATGGAATTCACAATTTCAATACCTCAAATTAATTATGTGGACAATTTTAACTTCTCAAAGAGTCCACATAAGACTGGTTCCATGCCCATGGTTCTTGTAAGACCCTACTTTAAAGCAGGCTCTCCCTACAATACCAGAATAATGTGTTATCTTTACTTTGCAGGCTCCTGGCATGTCGCGATCGCAGCAGAAGCGGCAGCGGCAAGGATATTCAAGTAGTGAAGAAGAAGAGCTTGATTCACCGCCAGCTTTGTCACAAAATCCAGGCTACAGGCACTTTAAGCAGCGGGAGGAACAACCAAGGCGGGTGTCAGAGCAAGCGCTCCGCCCTCAGGCCAGTAGCAGCCAAACTCCACAGCCGGAAGAGTCAGACTCGGATGACGACAGCATAATAGACAAGGTGACTGGTTAGAATCTAAAAGATTCTACAGCTTATATTGAGTCCTTAGGTAAATGGTAATTTGTCTAGTTAGTTCAATCTCCACAGCAATTATTCAACAAAATCATTTGCATCCATTTCTCTTTATGTCTATTCATTTCTCTTTGATACCTATTTTTAAAAATCAAAGTATTCAAATTAACAATAGATCTAGCTTGCTAGATCTATATATATAGAATTGAAATGTAGACATTCATCTGATATAAGTTTTGTTCTCAACATGACACCTCTAAATCAAAATGCTAATAAATGCTTGGTGTTTTGAATAGAGATTACTGTATTTATAAGATAACATGCTATATATAGATATAAACAAAGGTCATGCAAAAGAACAAAGCGAGGTACAATATACTGACTACAGGCGACACCACACAATACCATAGAAAACAAAACATTACATGCAGTGAATGTCCTCAACAACGGAACCCAATTTGCAGTCACAAATCCTTCCTAGCTTTGTAGAGGGTTTGCCTTGTTTACTACATCAGTTATTAACATTATTTTGAGCTAATGCATGAGCAAAAGTTTCGATTATTCAGTTTTCCCTTTGCTTACTCTTCTTTTGATGAGGACATAACTGTAATGCAACTTAATGCCTTATCTATCCAATTTGATTGCCTTTGTCAATTGTGTAAACTTTACTGTTAGGCTAGAGTGTATTATCACTGCTCTATGAAATTCACAATTTCAATACCTCAAATTCTTACGTGAACAATTTTAACTTCTCAAAGAGTCCACATAAGACTGGTTCATGGTTCTTGTAAGACCCTACTTCGAAGCAGGCTCTCCCTACACCACCAGAATAATGTGTTATCTTTACTTTGCAGGCTCCTAACATGTCGCGATCGCAGCAGAAGCGGCGGCGGCAAGAAAATTCAAGTAGTGAAGAAGAAGAGCTTGATTCACCGCCAGCGCCAGCACCGCCACCGCCAGCTTTGTCACAAAATCCAGGCTACAGGCGGATTATGCAGGTGGTGTCAGTGCCATCTTCCAGCCTTCAGGCCAGTCACACTCCAACTCCACAGCCGGAAGAATCAAGATGGGAAGAGTCAGACGAGTCAGACTGGACAGAAAGTGAATTGGAAGAAGGTGAAATCCCTCTCGGCGATGTTGACATAATGGGTGACCCAGTTGTGTTTAGAGTATCCGACCGGTTTAGACTATTCGATCAGCGAGTACCACCGAGAAACATAGACGCAGCTGGAAAGTTGCTGCAGAAAGATTTGCCTGCATTTGCCACAGCTACAATGGCCATGTTTAAGCGAGCAGATGCAAATCTAAGGGGCTCTACAAAATAAGATAAATTTCTGTAGAAATTGTAGACGTATGCTTGGTATACTGGGGTACCGCCTGAGTGGAAGTCATCTTTTAAAGTGGTGTGGGTTTTTTTTACAGTGGCTTTTGTACGCCCACTTCAGAATTGCTTGTTGGAACTAAGGTGAGTGTGCTGCACAAGATCCTTATTTGTATCTAGTATTGTATGCAAACTAATTTAGATATAGATTTGGCTAATGATCGTCGCGCATACCAGTTGTGAGAATTGTGATAGCTCATTTAGCTGTCTTTTAGGAGAGATTATTGTACATTACAACATTTTGTTTGATGAATAAAGTTGCCAATACTCTTTTTATAAAAGCCGTTACATTCATATATGCAATTTCCATTCTTTGAGCACATGCTATGTTCATTTACCAGGCCAAAGATCTATCCTCTGTTCTTTTATCTCCAACTTTGTCAATTTTATAGACATATAGCTTACTTCACTCCCAACATCATTTTTGGTGCACCTTATGCCAAGAAGAGCACATTGATTTCACAAAAAATAGTCACTTGGCACACAAACGCATAATTTTAAGAATACAGATGAAAATCTAATTTTGTATTCCAGTCATGGGCCGGGGCAGGGCCGGGGCATCACGAAAACCCGGGTTGTGTGTTGTGTCAATTTTAAAAGCCCCCTCACACATACCGTTTTTGGTACCACCGGTCGAGTACCGTTCAAATAATTTATAAATTAGCATCGTCAGCCGACTATCCCCAACTGTTTGCTGGTGTTATCTGAGGGGGTGACACAGGATAGTGGAACATGGAACATGGGGTCAAAAAAATAGTGGAACATGGAACATGGGGTCAAAAAAATAGTGGAACATGGAACACAGGGGTAAAAAAATAGTGGAACATGGAACATAGGAAGTCATAGTGGAACATGGAACATGACAATTCCCTCAATTTTTTCCGCACCTTTGTCACTATTTTACTGTGTTTTTACTCAATTTTACGCTTCTTTTGTTAAATAGGAGAGGTTTCGAAGGCACAATAAGGACCACATTGTATTACAGTGTCGGTAAATATGATATCCTACACTTCATAATCGTGGCAATCCTCCAGCCAAGTTTGGTTTCTACAGCATCTACTTAATGTGCTTCTTTGGCATTTTACACTGCTCAAATTGGCACATATACACTACAGTGCTGCGTGTGAACACTCAGTAAGTACTCGTAGACGGTTGCAACCCCTACTCCATAGCTTCAATAGGACAATTTCAGAGTATTCATATTTATAATGGCTTTCTACAAAGGATCTGGGCTGGGTGGTAGAATAAGGCTTTGAAGGTTCAGACTCAACCTCAGTGTGTTTAAAAAGACGTATATGTTTGAAATTACAGAAGTTTTATATAATAGAAATTGATGCAGAAAATGGCTCAGATTGCACATGTGAGCACACAAATTTTCAAAATTTCCCTGGGGGAGCATGCCCCCAGACCCACCTGCCGTCGCACATTTATCACCATTGTTTGCGCTTCTTAACTCTCCCCTCACTTACAACCTGAGGTGGCCCCATAAATGAATATTGGCAAAATTGTTGCTAGATTTCAGTCTACATACCCATAATATGGAAACTGAACAGTGATTTCACAAAGATCAGTTGTGTCACTTCAAATGAAGCAAAATCCGTGTTTTTGTTTCATTCCATGAGCTCTACATAGGCCGAAACCCATCTCCTCATATATCCTATATCCTTCCCTCTCTCCCACCCCCATTCCCAGTCGCTATATGCGCCCTCCCAAATCTGAACCCCCCCCCCCCTTACAAAAAGCTTCTTACCCCCTTGGTTATGATAAAAGAAATCACTAGTGTCATCAATACAAGAAGCATTGATCATTGCTGAAAGTGATGCTGGTAGTATAGAGGTAGAGGCTTCTGGTGATCTTTTTGGTACCTAACAAGTACTACTACATCAGATTAGAATGCCAAAAAGGTTAGAAAATAGTTCTCTATACTTGCACATAGCCACACGAATGTTCATTTATGCATAAAAGAATTAACACTAATCAGTACGTTATCAGTCAGTTCGGACCCCAGGGGTATACTGTTTGTCATATATTTTTATCCGCTTGGTTTTTCTTCTTTTCCTATTTAGAAGTTATGACCCTATATCTTGCCTTTATCAGGACTGAAGATTTTTTGATTTGGTTGAATATTAGGACTTCCATAGAAAATATTTGATTCGGTTTCACATATAATAAAGAATTCCTGATAAATGTGTTCAAAATTGTTTTCTTGTGATAATTTTCATAATGTATAAAGTATATTGAAAAAGACAAAATAACATTTTCATAGTGGAACATGGAACATGAGAAATTATAGTGGAACATGGAACATAGGGGCAAAAAGATAGTGGAACATGGAAAAATAGGGGTAAAAAATATAGTGGAACATGGAACTCAGGACCCCTCTTATCTGACGAGCAAGAACGGCAGATCACGGCGAATGCGGGAAAAACGTCCCCAAACCGGCCGCCGGATTTTGAACTGTTCAAAAATTCGCGTCGGATGAAGATTTGGGGAAAAAAAACGGCTCCTACCATCTGCCAGCCAATGGGCGGCTGATTCTCGACCGGTAGCTGTGGGTGGCTGGCCGTTTACTGACGGTGAGTACGGCGCTTGACCGTTTGGTAGCTAAACAGTGACAAAAATGTGATTTTAGTTGGTTTTGTGCAATCTCCGATGTAAAACGGCCAGTGACCGGTACTAAACGGCGACGAGCCGATAGCATACCAGTTGGCAGCCGATCGGCTGGCCTACGTACGTTATGTGACAAAACGTTTAGTTACTCATCCGGCGATTTTTTCTAAATTTTTATCCGTTACTCGACCGGTGGTACCAAAAACGGTATGTGAGGGGGCTTTACCCCCCCCCCACACACACACACCAATTCTATGTGTTAGTTAAATAGAATAAGAATAATTTATTTCGATAATATACATTTACAGAATTTGTATAAATGTATAATCGTAGCAGATATAAATAGATAAATAAAATAAAAATAAAGTTGTGTGGACGAGAAAATTAACACAGTATTAAAATATCACAGTCTTCCAATATGTGAACAAACCACTATAAGTATAAAACTGAGAC